>SNQJ01S0001115.1:115792-138951 GCA_010110895.2 Picea sitchensis
TGTTATAAAATGTAATGAGGGAATTAAATGTTTTACCTTTTTGATAATATAAAATTTCTAATTTAATGATAAAAAGGGAAAAGGGGTTACATATCACATATGCCTCTTTAGTTCTAAGTAAAAAGGGGAAAGAGGGAAAATAAAAATAAAATAAAAAAATAAAATAGGAAACTAGGGAAAATATGTAACATAAAAGGGGAAAAAGGGGAACTTAAGGGAAAAAGCGGGAAGTCAACTTAGTAAGGAATCCACATTTAAGAGCTTTCTAATTTTAAACTGAATTAGCAATTTCATAATAGGGAAAGCCTTTAAAACCTATAAGGGAATCTAGGGACACCTAGGAGTGATTCTAGGAGTAACTCTAGGTGGGTGAGGGAAATAAAGATATTTACTTAATTAAAAAAATTAATTAATGGAGGAATGTAGGGGATGAGGGACACTTGTACGGAGAGGAAATTTTAGGAAATTATTTCTAAAACTTTAATCAATTAATATTTTAGGAAAGAAAGCAAGTTCGAAACTCTATAAAAGAAAGGGAGGAGAAGGAAGAAGGACATCTTATGTTTGCGTAACGTTACAATGTAGAAATATCGACTTGACTGATTCACTTGTGGGGAGTTGGGATACCCAGCTCGAAGAGGAGTGGTAACTCGACCTTCCGATGCGAGCTGGGAGATAGACGTAACCTCTCGATAGTGTGTATGGCCTCTTTGTGGCTTGGGGGGCTAAGGGGGAAGAAGAGTACCCCTAGCATTGGCTGGGAGGTACCGGTGAAGTCTCGACAGTTGGCGAGCGGGAGTTGCACGGAGCGCGCGAATGTCACTCGGAGCAGGCGAACATGCAACGATACGCTTTTTCAGTTGATTGGTAGAATGTTGTAGGATGTATGTATTAGATTTGCATGTGTATTGGATAGGTAAACTGTTTGACTAGTTTCATGACTGAAATTTTTATAGCCTGGTTGAATGATTGGTTGATTGAATTCTGTGACCTTCGTCTTCCCGTATGTCGTGACCACCCTGTGTGTTGATTGTGACCTTGTGATCGTTTTGCCTTTCGTCCCTAGCTTGCCAGCCCTCGCCTGAGAAGTCGGCCAGGAGCCTGATCTACGGTCGTCGCTTAGCGTTAAAAGATCTATGGATCTCAATTCCTTGCTTTTCTATGTGAGGATGGTGAAGCGAAGGCGAACCTATCTGGCGTCTACCTCTGTTGTTGTCCTTAGCTGAATGATTATGTTGCGCCTTGAGGTGTTTTATTAACCCTGGAGAATTTGATTGTTGGTGAGGTGTTTCCATGAACTCGACATGTTTATATCTAGTGTTATCTCCTTTTACTTCACCCCTTTTTTTTTATCTCGTTGGACATTCCTGCGTTTTCACATTATCGACTGCGTTTTATGCATGCATGGATAAATTTACTCTGCGTCTATGCTTAGATGAACAACTTAACTATGCGTTATTGAGCATTGACAAAGACATTTATCTCTGCACCTTATGTTGATGGATATTTGGCTTGCGCTTGTAATTATGTTGCCAACGATTAACTATTCTCTGCAATAATCGTTTTCCCTTTTTGCAATTAAACATTAGCGAATCATTGATGGACCGTGTTTCTGCAACAATTGATTTCTCTTTTAGAAATTAAACTTTAGCAAATCGTTGATTAACTGTTCTCTGCACTAATCATTTTCCCTTTTTGCAATTAAACATTAGCGAATCGTGGATGGACAGTGACTCTGCAATAACCGTTTTCCTTTTAGTAAACTAAACAATCATTATTTAAATTGCATATTCTGTTAACTAGACATCGTTGGTACCTTTAAACTCAACGAAATTGTAGTTGATTGATAGCAGTTGATTTACAGTGATGTTTAGCGATAGAATGCAACATTTTAGCAGCAACGGTGGTGTATCTTAGATGAACTATCCTTGCCATTTGATCTCTGGATGTGATAATGCGCTAGAGGTGTTAATGTTGACAAATCCCGTGGCAAACGCAGTGTATTTGCTGTTATTATTTCTAGCCATTACTAATCATGCCCTCAAAGGAATAAGTCCGATTCTAGATAAGTTATTTGCCTTTGTTTTTGGAACAGTCAATAAATAATAAAACTAATTGCCTGAGCCATCGACAGTGATGGAATTATAACCTTGTCAACTGTCAGCATAATTTGAACTTCTTGGCATTTAGAGATTTTTAACTGTAACACACTCCTAACTTCACCTGCAATTTAAGAGAAGTTCATAATTGTAACCTTGATATGATTGAACGCACAGGGTTACGGATTTTTTTGAGTCCCTAATACCAGGGTTGACATAGTTACCTCTAAAATAGAGAGAGTCGGCGTCTTCTGACAGAGTTAAAACCTCACCTAAAAATTTTCAGCGATTATGTCGGTAGCCTATCTCCTTGATGCTTATGACAGAAGTTGAAGTGACAGTTGGTTTTAGCAGTCAATAATTAAAAAGGAGAAATGACAGTAATTGGGCAGTAAACCTCAGTGACCGTTTCGATTTGCAGGATTATAAAATTTTTGGCAGTGATTTTTTTTGCAGAGCCTTAACTTCTGGACAGTTGTACCCCTATGCACCTTGCCTTGCATAGATGTATTGCACCTCTTTAAGTCTCATATCAATTCTGTAGTTGTTTAATTCGGCATAAATTTCCTTATTGCGTTGGGTAACAGTTCTCCCTAATCACTCCCGGCAGCAAGTTAAATTTCCGTAAAACTAAATGATTCAGTATTAATGCCTGAGACATTACCCTTACCTAGCAATGAATGGTCTTAAATGCCTTTTATTGCGTAATTATTAACGCCTGGTTATTGCTCATGAAAAATGCCAGGTTGTATTGTTATCAACACTCTCATGCCTTGCTTCCTGCTTTATGTTAAATGACTTGTTTGCTTTAATGTTTATTTAATGATAGCATTTTAGTTTTAGATTGATACTATTGTATTGAGATTTATGACTAATCGGATGGAGGTTAGGATTAAATCGATAAGGCCCTACAGGATGAATTAATGAATTAATTGAATGTTGAGTAAGGACTGGTTTGTATCTTCAAACTTGCTAAATAGATATGTGATTCATGTTAGTTGAATTATTGATGTTAGTTGAACTATAGATGTTAGATGAATTATAGATATGTGATGGAATTAGTTGAATTATTGATCCTCTTATTTTTAAAAATTGGAATTGAAGTTCCTTCTTATGGTTTGATAAGTTGGATCTCCCTATTCCCTTCTATGAAATTGTAAGTTGTCCTTGGGTTCGTTATTTTATTGTTGGGTGTTCTTCAATTCTTTATATAAAATATTAAGCCAACCTTTAGTCCGTATGGATTTTGCTTATTAAGGTAGATATTCTTAATTCCTCTAAATGGAGATAAATAAGGCTTGACTTCTATTCAAGGTATTATTAGGTTGACCTCCTCATGGTATCTTATTGAATATAAATTGGGTAATGGATTCTTATGGTACTACTTAATTTAGTTGAGTCATTTTAAAGATACTTAGTTGTGCTGCATAAGAATGGTAGTTGATACAATAGCTTGATGAAATTGATAATTGATTCTTGACATGGTTTAACTTAACTTAGGAAGAGTTCTAAAATGGGTGTAATTAGATCTCTACCTAATACAAGAATCATATATATGCCTTGTAGATGTTATAACTCGGTTTTTATTCTCTTACACAATTGGACCTAATTTCTGACGAATGGTGGTTTAAGTAGATGGATTGCTTCTTGCACTATGATGAAACAATGTTTAGTTATAATTGATGGAACTAGTATGGTATTTGGATTATGATTGATTAATGGGATGTAGACACCTCCCTGTTCCTCAGAACAGTCACCAGCCCTGAGACCTTAAATGGTCAAAATCGATGGGAACCTGGGCTTGAGCGTTGCTTATGTGTCCTGGAGGTCCTAACCATTGCAGGGTAGGATGGGTGGGTAGTCATTCTTGTTCTTGTCAGGTCGTCATGTTGTGGATGCGAGAGTTGCTTGCGTAGTGTTCGTCGTCATGTTGCATTGTTGAGTATAATGTCATGTTTACCTTTATACACACACACAAAAAAAAAATTTGCACTTGTTAGGAGAGGCTTGATGTCATGACGAACGGGAGGTTCGTTACATATGGTATCAGAGTGGGTTCAACCTGCGACTTGGGATTGCTACGACTTTCGTTGTTATAATTGATTATACTATTGTTGATCGAGTGGACTTGTGTGCGTGCAGGTAATCATGGTTAGAGGATGCCATGGAGGCAGACGATGGGGTACAAGGGGAGGAGGCTCGATGCCTCCAGTAGCATCCACACCTAAGGGGTCTAAACCCTAGGGAGATGAGCAGGTTCTCGGACAAGAGAAGATAGTAGTCGACGATGTAGTTGGAATGATGAGATCTTTTCAGCGCATGTTCGAGGCACTGATCATCCGTTTGGACACAGATGAGGCCAGGGCATCAACACCTATTGATGTTCCGCTGCGTGCACCGGACGGTACTGGTAGCATTCACTGTGAACTCGAGAAGGTCAAATTTCCCAAGTTCTTTGGTGCCCTGGACGGCGCAGCTGCCGAGGCATGGTTGGAGAACATGGCGATGTGCTTCGCACTTCGTGATTATACCTCCAACATGAAGGTTTGCATGGCAGTCTTTCAACTGAAGGGGAGCACTCTTCTATGGTGGAAGATGCTCCTACCACAACTGAACATGGCCGTCGAAGACGTGTCATGGGAACTGTTCGAGGAACGGTTCAAAGAGAGGTACCTTTCAGAGGAATTCATTGAGCGTTAGCTCAATGAGTTCAAAGCGCTACAATAGGGAGGTTGTACGGTGCCCGAGTACGAGGCCCATTTTATGGAGTTGCTCCGGTATGCTCAGCACCTTAACACTGAGAAACTTAAGGTCAACAGGTTCATGTTTGGCCTTAATGGCATCCTGCGTGCAAAGGTTAGGATTTTGATTCCTCAAACCTTGCATGATTCCATCCAGAACGCCCTCATAGCAGAGGAGGATCTTATTAGTTGGGGTCAGACTAGGACTCCAGTGAGACCAGTAGGGCAGGTGTCATATGGAGCACAACAACATCAGACACCAACCAGACATACGTCAGGATACCGTGGCTTCTAGAGGGGATCCAACTTCACTACACCGCGATGACCGTCGCCTTAGCAACGGACACCTTATCGAGGACCCCAACATCAGTAGCAACGTCGACCACAACAACAACAGTTTAGGCCTATTCAGCATAATAGACCAGGATTCCAAGCCGGGGGGCTGTCATTTTCTACTTCAGTTACCAGGACTACTGGGCCGAAGAAGGGGTTTTGGACATGTGGGGAGCCACACTACCAGCGCGACTGCCTAGTGGAGAGAACTAGAGCGGTCGGATTAGCTGGACCAACTACTGTGGGAGATATGGCCAAGGCCCATCGGATTCATGCAATAGTGAATAATCGTCAGGCAGCGCATCAGTTGACTATGCTCGAGATGACAGGTACCATTGCTGACCAGATTCTTAGTATTTTGATAGATCCCGGTGCTACAGAGAGCTTCATTTCTGGTGCAGTGATAAAAATGATTAAGTTAAAGGCAGTCGAACAGGACGAGTTTAGCTTCGTGGAGATGGCTTCGGGAGCCAAACATAAGGTTGGAGGAAAGTTTATGGGTTGTATCCTTAACCTAGGAGAGTTTGTCACCAGGGCCAACCTGTATGTCATGATCTTAGGATCTTATGACGTCGTGATTGGTATGGACTGGTTGGAATCGCATGAGGCGATACTCAATTGTAAGACAAAATGGTTAAGCTTGGTCGATGATGAGGGACAGAGACGTGTGATAATAGGATGGAACAAGGGGGTTTCCCTGAGTTTCATCTCTTCCTTACAACTACGAAACAGTATGCACAAGGGGTGCAAGATTTATGTGATCCTTGCGCTAAGCGAGAAGGGACTAGCGGAAGGTCTAGAACACCTTCTGGTGGTGAAAGAGTTTGCGGATGTATTTTCGAAAGAGTTACCTGGGATGCCGTTGGAAAGGGAATTGGAGTTTACCATAGACCTAAAACTGGGGACTAAACCAATAGCAAGAACGCCTTATCGAATGTCGACCCCAGAGTTACAAGAGTTGAAAATGCAACTGAAGGAGTTGTTGGACTTGGGACTAAAACGTCCTAGTGTGTCACCATGGGGTGCACCTATTATTTTCATACGAAAGAAGGATGGATCGTGGAGGCTTTGTATTGACTATCATCAACTGAACAAGGCCACGATCAAGAATCAATATCCATTGCCGAGAATTGATGACCTGTTCGATCAAATGAAGGGTGCGATGGTGTTCTCCAAGATCAATTTGTGATCAGGGTATCACCAGTTACGGATCAAGGAGGATGATGTCCCTAAGACCACCTTTAAGACGAGGTTTGGACATTACGAGTTTACTGTTTTACCTTTTGGACTGACAGACGCCCCAGGGGAATTTATGAGTTTGATGAATGGGGTGTTCCGCGAGTACTTGGACAAGTTCGTCCAAGTATTCATTGACGATATTTTGATTTACTCTCAGACGATGGAGGAGCATGACGAGAACTTGCGCTTGGTACTGCAGTGTTTGAGAGAGCACAAATTGTATGGGAAGTTGTCCAAATGCTCATTTTATCAATCGAGGATTCACTACTTAGGGCATGTCATCTCCGGTGAAGGCATCGCTGTGGATCTAGCCAAGGTCAAGGCTATTATGGAATGGCCTGCGCCTACGAATGTCTCTGAAGTGCGTAGCTTCATGGGTTTAGCAGGATACTATCGACGGTTTGTCGAGGGATTTTCAAGGATAACAAATATGATCACGGAGTTGCAGAAGAAGAACAAGAAGTTTGTTTGGACCGAGAAATGCGTGGAAGCGTTTAGAAGGCTCAAGGAATTATTGACAACCACACCGATACTAAAGGTCCCTGACATGGACGTGGAATTTTTGGTATGCATTGATGCATCCAAGGAAGGCTTAAGCGTAGTCTTAATGCAAGATAGACGAGTGATCAATTACATCTCGAGGAAACTGAGAAGGCATGAGGAGAACTATGCGATGTATGATTTGGAGTTATTTCCATCATTTATTCCTTGAAGGTTTGGAGACACTACCTTGTTGGACAAAACTAAAGATTGACCATTGTGGACTACAACACATATTTACGCAAAGTGACCTGAACGCGCGACAACGACGTTGGTCATAATTGCTTAGCGAGTACGACTTCGAGATTACTTACATAAAAGGAATAGTGAACCGAGTGGCGAATGCATTGAGTCGGAGACCAAGCATCTTTTCGGTGTTGCCTCTTCAGACAAATCTACGTGAAAGGATTCTAACTTTACAGCGTGATGATGACTGGTACAAAGAGGTCAAGGGTTTTATCGGACAAAACACAATGATGGTACCACGATTTGAGGGATTTTCATTTGATGGCGATGGTTTATTGAGGTTTAAAGGTTGGATTTACGTGCCACCAAACGACGAATTGAGGATTTTGATCCTAAGCGAGGCTCATAGAGAAGTGTATATGGCTCACCCGGGAGTCACGAAGATGAGGGCAGACCTTAAACCCTTATTCTTCTGGAAGGGAATGAAGGCAGACATAGTCAACTATGTGGCCAGATGTCTAGAATGCTAGTAGGTAAAGGCTGAACATAGACACCCAACAGGATTACTACAACCACACGCTATTCCGGAATTGAAATGGGAGGTTATTCGATGTATTTTATTGTTGGATTGCCACTGATGGTAAGGAGACATGACTCGATTTTCGTAGTAGTAGACACTCTGACGAAGAGTGCTCACTTTATTTCTGTGCGTACGATGTATCAGGCACCTGACATAGCTAGATTTTTCATTGGTGAGATTGTGAGGCTGCATGGCGTACCTAAGAATATTATCTCTGATCGAGGATCGGTGTTTACTAGACGATTTTGGACGAGTTTCCAAGAGGCCTTGGGAACCCAACTTAACTTTAGTACTGCGTATCACCTAGAGACTGATGGGAAGACCGAACGAACTAACCAAACCTTGGAGGACATGTTGCGCATGTACGTAATGGACCAACAAAAGCGTTGGGAAGAATTCTTGCCACTAGTGGAGTTCGCTTACAACAACAGTTACCAGAGCACCATTAAGATGGCGCCTTTCGCGTTTCTTTATGGGCGACCGTGTCGGATGCCTTTGAGTTGGGATCGACTTGAGGATAGGGTCCTGGTGGGACCAGAAGTGATCCAGGAAATGGAAGAGAAAATGAAAACAATAAGACAAAGAATTAAATAAGCGTAAGATCAACAGAAGAGTTATGCCGATGTGCACTGTGTCGACCGTAGTTACGAGGTCGGTGATCGAGTCTTCTTGCGGGTTAAACCACACAAGAGTTCGATCAAGTTTTGGAAGGGAGCTAAACTCTCTTCTAGGTTCGTGGGACCTTTCGAGATTGTGGAGAGAAAGGGGCCCATGGCCTATTGACTAGCCTTGCTTGATTCCTTGAGGCGTATGCACGATGTTTTTCATGTATCTATTTTGAGACATTATATTAGTGATCCTACGCATGTTATTGACATGAGTTCCTTGCAGGTATCGGAAGAGGGAGCACTCACGGATGAGTCGGTCCATATCTTAGATCATCGCGTTCGATAACTATGATGTTGAATGATGGATCAAGTCAAGGTCTAGTGGGATAATTATAGTCCACACACGGCGACCTGGGAGGACGCATATGATATGCGCCAGTAGTTTCCATTTTTGTTTGATAGATAAACATATGATACTGTGATACACTTTATTTCAGCTTATATACTGTGAAACTTCAGGACAAAGTTTAGAACAAGAGGGGGTGTATGTAACATCCCGCTCTGGCACACTGAGAAAACTTATTCTTTAAAGACACTTGCTCACAAGTGATCCAGATTATTATGCTATTAAAGCTTTTGATTTTGATTATGAGGCGTTATGGGATGATGGCATGTTGTTTTACAGCTTTGACATAGACATGTTCTATTGACTTGGTTTTACTGAGTGTGTAGGGTTTTGGAACTTGAGGATGCGGAGGCATCGATGGAACCCCTTGGAATCTGGATCGAGTCAGGGAGTGTGCCATTGGGGTTTGATTGTTTTACTGTGATATTAGTGCATCTGATTAGATGATATGATGTGGATATGTTCTGACATGATTTGTTGATGATGCAGGCTGACGATAGCTTGCCGACCAGACTCACATATGGAGTAAAGGGGTCACAGACGACTACCAAAGATGTTGAGGGAGAGGTGTGGACAACAACCCTGTCACAGCCTACTGGCACTCCCACCGTGGCTCAAACTGTAGGTTAATGATTACCTAGTTCGAGAGGACCCACGATGTCATGAGGGTAGACTGCGATAGTCACTCACGATGATTCTAAGGGGCGTGAAATAAGGTGGGGGCCTTATTCCTTAGAAGCCCTTAGTCTCCCACAAGTTCACCTGACGGAGTGTTGACTCCAGGGGTTATTGATGTCTACCAATCAGTCAAGAGGCGAGTGGCACCCTTGGAGCACGTAGTGCATCTTGAAGGGCATATCGTACAAAGGAACAGATGAGGCGAGTTGCACCCTTGGAGCACCTAGTGCGTCCTGAAGGGCACGTCGCATTGAAGATGATAGAGGGATGAACCTAGAAGGCCTTAGGACAAATAACGTGTTGAGTATTTTTAAAACAATTTCCCTAATTAATTGTCGCCCAATACAAAATCTAAGGTTTAAGTCTAAATTACGCTAGCGGTAAAATTTAGTCTACTTTATATATATATATATATATATATATATATATATATAATTAATTAATTAAATAAATAAATATTGATATTTAAAATAAAAACAACTTAGATGATAAATATGATCTTCATAAAATCTTGTAACATGAAGAGAGTAAGAATTTAATTTATTAAAAAATATATATATATAAAATCTATTGTTATAAAATGTAATGAAGGAATTAAATGTTTTACCTTTTTGATAATATAAAAATTTTGATTTAATGATAAAAAGGGAAAAAGGGGTTACATATCACATATGCCTCTTTAGTTCTAAGTAAAAAGGGGAAAGAGGGAAAATAAAAATAAAATAAAAAAATAAAATAGGAAACTAGGGAAAAGAGGTAACATAAAAGGGGAAAAAGGGGAAAAAGGGGAACTTAAGGGAAAAAGCGGGAAGTCAACTTAGTAAGGAATCCACATTTAAGAGCTTTCTAATTTTAAACTGAATTAGCAATTTCATAATAGGGAAAGCCTTTAAAACTTGTAAGGGAATCTAGGGACACCTAGGAGTGATTCTAGGAGTAACTCTAGGTGGGTGAGGGAAATAAAGATATTTACTTAATTAAATAAATTAATTAATGGAGGAATGTAGGGGATGAGGGACACTTGTACGGAGAGGAAATTTTAGGAAATTATTTCTAAAAATTTAATCAATTGATATTTTAGGAAAGAAAGCAAGTTCAAAACTCTATAAAATAAAGAGAGGAGAAGGAAGAAGGACATCTTCTGTTTGCATAACGTTACGCTGCAGAAATATCGACTTAAAGGATTCACTTGTGGGGAGTTGGGATACCCAGCTCGGAGAGGAGTGGTAGCTCGGCCTTGCGGGGCGAGCTGGGAGCTAGACGTAACCTCTGGATAGTGTGTGTGTCCCCTTTGCGGCTCAGGGGGCTAAGGGGGAAGAAGAGTACCCCTAGCATTGGCTGGGAGGTACCGGTGAAGTCTCGACGGTCGGCGAGCGGGAGTTGCACGGAGCAAGAAGACGTCACTCAGAGCAGGTGAACATACAATGGTACACTTTTTCAGTTGATTGATAGAATGTTGTAGGATGTATGTATTAGATTTGCATGTGTATTGGGTAAGTAAACTATTTGACTAGTTTCATGACTGAAATTTTTATAGCCTGGCTGAATGATTGGTTGATTGAATTCTGTGACCTTCGTCTTCCCATATGTCATGACCACCCTGTGTGTTGATTGTGACCTTGTGATCATTTTTCCTTTCGTCCCTAGCTCGCCAATCCTCGCCTGAGCAGTCGGCCAGGAGCCTGATCTATGGTCATCGCCTTAGCATTAAAAGACCTATGGATATCAATGCCCTACTTTTCTATGCGAGGATGGTGAAGCGAAGGTGAACCTATCTATCGTCTACCTCTATTGTTGTCCTTAGCTGAATGATTATCTTGCACCTTGAGGTGTTTTATTAACCCTGCAAAATTTGATTGTGGGCGAGGTGTTTCCATGAACTCGACATGTTTATTTCTAGTGTTATCTCCTTTTACTTCGCCCCTTTTTTTTTATCTCGTTAGACATTCTTGTGTTTTCACATTATTGACTGCGTTTTATGCATGCATGGATAAATTTACTCTGCATCTATGCTTAGATGAACAACTTAACTCTGCGTTATTGAGCATTGACGAAGACATCTATCTCTGCATCTTATCTTGATGGATATTTGGCTTGCGCTTGTAATTATGTTGCCAGCGGTTCACTGTTCTCTGCAATAATCATTTTCCCTTTTTGCAATTAAACATTAGTGAATCGTTGATGGGTCGTGTTTCTGCAACAATCGATTTCTCTTTTAGCAATTAAACTTTAGAAAATCGTTGATTAACTATTCTCTGCACTAATCATTTTACCTTTTTGCAATTAAACATTAGCGAATCGTGGATGGATAGGGACTCTGCAATAACCATTTTCCTCTTAGTAAACTAACAATCATTATTTAAATTGCATATTTTGTTAACTAGACAACACCGGTACCTTTAAACTCAATGAAATTGTAGCTGATTGATAACAGTTGATTTACAGTGATGTTTAGCGATAGCATGCAATGTTTTAGCGGCAACGGTGATGTATCTTAGATGAACTATCCTTGCCATTTGATCTCTAGATGTGATAATGCACTGGAAGTGTTAATGTTGACAAATCCTGTGGCAAACACAGTGTATTTGCTGTTATTATTTCCAACCATTACTAATCACACCCTCAAAGGAATAAGTCCAATTCTGGATAAGTTATTTGCCTTTGCTTTTGGAACAGTCAATAAATAATAAAACTAATTTCCTGATCCATCGACAGCGATGGAATTATAACATTGTCATCTGTCAACATAATTTCAACTTCTTGGCATTTAGATATTTTTAACTGTAACACACTCCTAACTTCACCTGAAATTTAAGAGCAATTCATAATTGTAACCTTTATATGATTGAACGCACAGGGTTACAGATTTTTTTGAGTCCCTAATACTACGGTTGACATAGCTACCTTTAAAATAGAGAGAGCCAACGTCTTCTGACAGAGTTAAAACCTCACCTAAAATTTTCCAGTGATTATGTTGGTAGCTTATCTCCTTGATTCTTATGACAGAAGTTGAAGTGACAGTTGGTTTTAGCAGTGAATAATTAAAAAGGAGAAATGGCAGTCATTGGGCAGTAACCCTCAGTGACCGTTTCGATTTGTAGGATTATAAATTTTTTGGCAGTGATTTGTTTTGTAGAACCTTAACTTCTGGACAGTTGTACCCCTGTGCGCCTTGCCTTGCACAAATGTATTGCACTGCCTTAAGTCTCATATCAATTCTGTAGTTGTTTAATTCGGCATAAATTTCCTTATTGCGTTGGGTAACAATTCTCCCTAATCACTCCCGGTAGCAAGTTAAATTTCCGTAAAACTAAATGATTCAGTATTAATTCCTGAGACATTACCCTTACCTGGCAGTGAATGGTCTTAAACGCCTTTTATTGCGTAATTATTAACGCCTGGTTATTGCTCATGAAAAATGCCAGGTTGTATTGTTATCAACACTCTCATGCCTTGCTTCCTACTTTATGTCAAATGCCTTGTTTGCTTTAATGTTTATTTAATGATAGCATTTTAGTTTTAGATTGATACTATTGTATTGAGATTTATGATTAATCGGATGGAGGTTAGGATTAAATCGATGAGGCCCTACAAGATGAATTAATGACTTAATTGAATGTTGAGTAAGGACTAGCTTGCAACTTCAGACTTGCTAAATAGATATGTGATTCATGTTAGTTGAATTATTGATGTTAGTTGAACTATATATGTTAGATGAATTATATATATGTGATGGAATTAGTTGAATTATTGATCCTCTTATTTTTAAAAATTGGAATTGAAGTTCCTTCTTATGGTTCGATAAGTTGGATCTCCCTATTCCCTTCTATGAAATTGTAAGTTGACCTTGGGTTCGTTATTTTATTGTTGGTTGTTATTCAATTCTTTATATAAAATATTAAGCCAACCTTTAGTCTGTATGGATTTTGCTTATTAAGGTAGACATTCTTAATTCCTCTAAATGGAGATAAATAAGGCTTGAATTTTATTCAAGGTATTATTAGGTTGACCTCCTCATGGTATCTTACTGAATATAAATTGGGTAATGAATTCTTATGGTACTGCTTAATTTAGTTGAGTCATTTTAAAGATACTTAGTTGCGCTGCATAAGAATGGTAGTTGATACAATAGCTTGATGAAATTGATAATTGATTCTTGACATGGTTTAACTTAACTTAGGAAGAGTTCTAAAATGGGTGTAATTAGATCTCTACCTAATACAAGAATCATATATATGCCTTGTAGATGTTATAACTCGGTTTTTATTCTCTTACACAATTGGACCTAATTTCTGACGAATGGTGGTTTAAGTAGATGGATTTCTCCTTGCACTATGATGAAACGATGTTTAGTTATAATTGATGGAACTAGTATGGTATTTGGATTATGATTGATTAATGGGATGTAGACACCTACCTGTTCCTCAGAACAGTCGCCATCCCTGAGACCTTAAATGGTCAAAATCGATGGGAACCTGGGCTTGAGCGTTGCTTATGTGTCCTGGAGGTCCTAACCATTGCAGGGTAGGACAGGCGGGTAGTCATTCTTGTTCTTGTCAGGTCGTCATTTTGTGGATGTGAGAGTTTCTTGCGTAGTGTTCGTCGTCGTGTTGCATTGTTTAGTATAATGTCATGTTTACCTTCATACACACACAGAAAAAAAAAATTGCACTTGTTAGGAGAGGCTTGATGTCCTGACGAACGGGAGGTTCGTTACATCTCTAGTTTAAGATCAATCTATGGCCAATATAAAATCTCTAAACCTCTGCTACAGTTTAATGTTTAGACATAGAAAGACATTTCATGCTTGGTTTCCCCACCGGGTCAGGTTGTTTTTTATTTTTTAGCCTAAGAGACTTTCATGGTGTCTTAGGATTGTGAACTAGATATTCCTCTATTGTACAGTCTATAAATATTAATATAGTTGGTTTACTTACAAAAATAAAATCATAAACACATGTTAATACAATACAACATAAATTTTCTATAATAAACAATACAAATATATCAAAACCATATCTTATGCTTGTACTATTTGATGTATTTTCAATATGGTGGTTGAAAATGGTTAACTTTTCATATCCAACATAATTATAAAATGAAGAAAAAACAAACAAAATTGGCCATTATAGATACCCATAGTAAAATGACACATCCATAATATAAATGTCCAAACAAATCATTTACAAACCAGTATTTGTTTCCATCACCCTGATTCTCTTCCTCGCTTTCCATCGTAACATTGTTGTTCTAAAAAATATGCTTACATCTCGGATCATGTCTAAGTACGAACCACCAAACCCCATCCAACACATATGTGTAAAAAAAATGCTTGGTTGCAATGTTTTAGGAAAATGTAAGGCTCCTTACTTTCAACCCACATTGTTTTAGAGTTAATACATATTATCCCACTATCACAATCTTCCTTTACATTTCTCCAGTCAAAGGTATCCCACCACTTGCAACAAAAAATTACACATTGAAATGGTGAGAAGTCAACTTGCATGATCTCTTGTATCTTTCCAATGTAACCTAACTTTTCCTCTATTAGGCTTTGATCATGGTGGTTATCACGACTAGATTGGTTGAAATCGACCTTCACTCCACAATCTTGCATGATGTGTCCATCATCAACATACTCCATGAAAAAATTATGTCCATATTACCACATATATGAGAACAAATGCGCCTGTAAAAATGCAAACAAAGGATGGTGTCATATATCTAATAATCGAAGCATAAATAAAAACATAATACATTTTAGAATTCAAATGTGCAATATTATAAATAGAACATGGTACTCAGAGAGGTTATTACAGGGTTGTTGTACTCAATCCCTATGTTTAGTGCATCAAGATCTTCTCCACTTGGGTTACGATCGAACATCGCATATTTCTCTTGTATATGGTCATTCACCCAACTGTTGGGACATATTTTTGGCATATTTTCTTTTAAATGATCATGATAAGGCATGCTTCTACCATTCAACCTTCTAACTGTTTTCATGTCACTATCCCATTTCCTTTTTTTCCCTTCATACAACCTAACCCATGGTCGCAGTTTCTCGCATTGTAAAGAACAAATTTATTGATGGCATCAATTTCTAAATTTGTTGATGTATACAAAAATTCAAAATGAATAACATGAGATCAAATATATATTATCAACTTAAAGAACGAGTTTATTGATGACATCAATTTCTAAATTCATTGATGTATACAAGAATTCAAAACAAATAGGACGGGATGAAATATATATTATCAACTTCAATATAAACAATTTATCTGCACTAAATTGACAAAAAATAATTGACTTACTCTTTATCAAGCATCTTTTTTTGTTCGTTTGGAGTAGCTCCCCTTCCCTTTCTTCCTCATCTTTATGGTCATCCCAAATGACCTCCCTTGGTGTGTCATCAATTTTCTTGATGTACTCACTGCCATAATAGAACGACTCGTATACTATGTACCCCTCTACCATAGAGTCCTCTATTTTTTCCCTTTGTCGAACAAACCCCTTCAATTTTTTCATGTACCTGTTTAAGAAGAACATCCAATGACATGAGATAACCCCAATTAATTTAACCTCATTAGGTAGGTGAATTAGAAGATGGACTTGCAAATCCATAAAACTCGTGGGAAGTTCCTTCTCAAACATACAAACAATCTCAACTATCTCTCGACACCATTGTGGAATGCTAGCCATATGAATCTCCCTTGATGTGATCCAATGTACAAATGCAAATAATTTTGATATGGCATGTTGCAGGTCTTGGGGGAAGTCATGGATCACACAACCATGCACAAACAAAGGATAATTACATTAAAAAATAGACACACACATCATTAATTTCCATAAAATTGTGAGTACATAGCATATTTTTACCAACATTAGTATATAAGAAGAATATGGTATTCAACATACACACCCTTCGAATGTTCAAATGGTCAAGTGTTTTCAACCGCAAAAAATTCCCTTCTACAATGAAGCAATGTCGTAGAGTCGATCCATATAAATAAGGTTCCATCACACCCAATATAATATCTTTTTGCATAGAAAAATGATCTTTCTTCAAATCCATGGGACATCACCTTTTAAAAAAAAACAAGAGGGATCAACCTCTCCTCTAGTTTTGTTTCTTGGACAACATCTCTTTTTAGTATTTGAAGCAATAGGATATATCCTAACAGGTAATCTGTCTCTTTTATTCCATGATATGTGCCTCCTTAAAGAAGATGAAACATTTTTTAATATATGCATGGGATTTAGTAAGTGGTCAATTTTAAGATGCTCCCAATATGGAAGCTCATAATACACAAATTTTATTTTCATCCCAATGGGCATTTTCTCAACATAGGTGTCAAAAAATTCAAGATCATCGAACATAGGTTCCCCATTTGAATCAAACAATTCTTCCATATCCTTCTCCTTATTTGTGTCATATTCCCTATTCCAATATGTTAGTAACATTATTTCAGATCTTCGGGTTCTCTTTGGTTTACCATTGAAAGAAGATGAAACTCTACTATAAGGGTGGTATTTTGGGAGGAATACCCTTGAACAATCATACAACGAATTTCATAGGTGGTTGGACCACCTATCCTTTATAGAAGGTCCAAAAAATTTACATCCATGATACCCTTTTGTTACAAGACCTGAGATATCATATACAAAGCATGTTAGTGTCAAAAATGTAGTTGCACCAAATGAAGTATGCCAAATAACATTATGGATATAAACAAATCAATGAACATGATTACCAGAGAAAATTCCTAGTCTTAGATAATCATGTGTTGTGTACGGACATATTCCATACAACATAAAATACCTCTCCATTTGGATGGGTCTTGATAAATCATATACATGTATCCCTTCCCATAATTGCTTAAATTCATTGATTAGTGGTTGAAGGTAGACATCCATTCTCTTCACTTTTCTTCTACCCAAGACTATAAGAGCCAACAAAAGATGTTCATTCTTCACGGAAAACCATGGGGGGGTATTGTTATTGATCACTACCACTGGATAAATATAAAAGTTGGTGTTTTGGAAGGAATACGGGCTAATTCCATCAATAGCTATGCTCAATAGTAGTATCTGTACTTCATCCTTGAATTTATCGGTCCATGTATCATTTATATGCTTCATGGCTATTGAATTTGTTGGGATTCACATAACTCTTGGCTCACTTCTATGTGAGGCATGCCACCCCTGCAACATGGCTAAGTGTTTTCTATGAAAGGGCCTTTCAATGCTTGGAATTATATGCATGTGCCTCAATATATTATGAGGAGGACCATGTCCCTTACCCTTTTTTATTTATTTATGGTACCTATCATGCCCACATTCTGGACATATCCATTTGTCTGCATATTTGTTTTTGTATAGAATGCAGCTATTAGGACTGCGTGGTATGATATGTACTCAACACCAAACATTTTCAACATTTTATTTAGCTCTGTGCAATTATCGAGAAAGACATTATCACTCATAAGTACTTTATCTTTGAGTAACCTACAATTAATGGGAAATAGAATTGTGCATTGTTATTAAACATGAATAAAATCAACCCTTTTCTTCCTTCATTGTGTGACAAGATTACTTAAAAATTTAGGGGACTTAATGGTTAGTTAGCTCAAAAGTGCCAAGAAACACACATTTGACATACCATACATTGATTTCAAGTTGTACAATATCATTGTTGTCCCTATTTGGGTAGACCTTGTAGACCCTTGTACCCGACCAAATAAAGTGGTGGTGGAAGTAGATTCCACGCTTCCGAAGAAGGTATCTACGACATGAATGTCATCCCCTAGTTCATTTTGCTATAATGTATCGAACAACATTCCCTCCACGGCTTGGGTATCTTGCAAGAAATCATCCATACCAATCTCTATATCATTTCCTTCATCCCCAACATGTGAAGAACTAGTGTTACTATCAAGGTTTTGAATTGGTGACTTAAGACGTAGTGGTAATTGAATAGGTGGTTGTTTCAATCATTATCGATATGCATCCTCTCTGAGTTTTTTTTTTTTAGCATCAAGCTTGTGACTTGACATCGTAGTGGGGTGAAATGGTAGATGGTGAACAGGTCACTCATCATCAGAATCCTGATTATAAAAATATTGAACATTACATAGATAATATTAGTAACAAATTGCATTTAATATGTTCAAACATTATACCAAACACTTATTTGAAGCATGGAATTTTTTTTCCCAATAATAAACTTAAAACCAACCACTTTATAAAACAAAAGTTGAATTAAGCAATACATTTACATTAGTCTCATTGCCAATTGAAAAATACAATTACTCAGTCATTGTTTTCTTATGCCCTATGGGGTTGTCTACATAAAAGAGATCCAATTCACGATGTAATAATGTTGACCTAGGCTAGTTGTTGGAAGATGGCATGTTAGGATTGGTAGGGTAAAGAAGTTGTCCATTTTCATCAAACATCTGCTTGTGGTATCTATCTCTTGATAATATCTTTTGGAATTTTGGGACTACGAGAATATCTTGAACATCTGAACTCAATCTTGAATCTTGATCATGCAAAATTAAATGGACAATTATTCAATTGCACCTACATAC
This sequence comes from Picea sitchensis, assembly GCA_010110895.2. NCBI lineage: Eukaryota > Viridiplantae > Streptophyta > Pinopsida > Pinales > Pinaceae > Picea > Picea sitchensis. The sequence continues at coordinate 134,802 of SNQJ01S0001115.1, forward strand.
ATAACATAAATTCAATTGAGATAAATGAATTATCAAACAAATGTAGATGTACTACAATTGGCATGAGAGAACTTGAAGGACTTGCAAAGATACATAATGAGCTAGAATCTAAAGAATTGGGCATTTGATATTATAATTGTTTTTCCTACATTTGAGCCAAAATCACCATCTTGGGTAGCATAGAACAATGTAACTTCAAAAATAATTTCGAATACCTTTTATAACTTGACGGTGTGCTTCATCGTATAAAGACACACCGGTGTGTATGGATAAACCAAACACACCTCTGGATTTAATTGAGTGAAGCATCAAAGGATGACCTTCGTTATTGCCTCCCCAAAGAAAAACCTCCACAAAATTTAAATACAGATGTTTGCATTTTCATTTTTCAATTTTAACAATCTTATAGTGCATTATTACTTACACACCGCACCAGTGTGTTTCGAATTGTATAACGCACCGACTAAAGAAATTTAGAAAAATAATGTGTGTTTACTATCAATATTTTGAAATTTATTATGAAAATAAATCGGTGTGTTATACATACTCGCCACACCGGTGCACTACTCACTGTATAGCGCATCGAAAATGTAACTTTCCAAAAAAAAAAACACGTGCGTTTGTCATCAATGCACTGAAATATACAACAAACAAATGAGCGGGAATTTCAATTTTTTTGTTTATAAAGGAAAACCCTATTCATTCTTTTATTTCTTTATCAAATTTTAGAAGGGGGATTTGTGCAACAAAGATTTATCAGAAAAAAAATTGAAGTGGGTGGATTTTTTTTTAAGAGCCAAATTCGAGGGGGATTGTTGTAGATCACATAGAAATCTGCAGAGGAAAAAATTTAGGCATATGATTTCATTCTATTAATAATCTTAATCATTCTCCTATTAGATTCAAACAATTTTCAGTGCATTCCCAAACAAAAAAATGGGTTTCATAGTTGCCTTCAGTATTGGAAGCCCTAATTTCCTCACTGTTTTTTGCTTTTTATTTATATATTTCACAAGGAGATTTTTTTAAAGATTTTTTTTTATAGGGTTTGTATATTTATATATGGGTGTTTTCTATATGTTTCAATGAAACCACTCATTGCATTGGATTCCAAACCATCTTGTCGCTGCCAAATGTTTTTTGAAAAACATCTTCGCGGTGATTAGTGCACTATATACAGAGTAAGAGAATTGCTACATATTTGTATGTCAAAAAAACCTATTAATTTAAATTAGAAAAAAAAATAAAAAATCATTTTCTCATTATGTGGTGTTATTTTTCCCTTGATAAGCATTGGGGCACATTTTTTACAAAGCACACTATTGATTTTAAATGGAAAATTTACTGTTTTTTATATGGAATCCGCCATGTCTTAAATTTGTTCACATGTTGATGATGCGTAATAAATAGTACTTAGGAAGTCATTCTTTTCTTAATTCATAAAGCACCAGCTGAATACAAAAATTTGTAAAATGTTTTCAATTTTGCAATGACACTGTTATACTATACCGGTGTGTGTATGATCTGAAAATGATAAAGACTTGTATTCTTGATATTATTTGCAAGTTTTAATTCAAGTGTGCTTATGCAAAAGGATCAATTTGCAAACACAATTTTTTATAGAAATTACACATTCAAGATGCAGATAATAAGAAACAAATAACAATTAACAGTAAACACATAACACAACAAATGATAAAGGAGTTCACCCCTCTCTTGGGCTACATCTCCTGGTCCAGCTTCCAATGGATCTTTTATATTATTTTCTCAAAGTGATAAAACATGTGTTTTACAATGCTCAAAATGCCAAATAGATGGCTCCAATGGCTTCAGAACGTCCAAAAACCCCTAGTTGGGCTTTTTCGGCACCTGATTTGGACAAAAATTGAAGAAGATAGGCTTCCTGGAAGTCCCCCTTCAAACTTGTTGTCTCTGGATCGCCAAATTGCACCTCTGTGTGCCCCACCTAACACCCGTGCATTTTTTCATGCTAAAACCTAGCACCAGGAACATAATAAAAAAACCAGAAAAACTGTAGGATGGTTAGGGAACCTAGACCCTAACCACTAAACCGTTGGGCATATGGGTCATATGACCACACCTTCGCGCATAAAAGGGCTAAGGCCCAAATCGAATGGTTAAGCGCCAAGTGTCGGCACGTGGTTTTAAACCATTGGCAATGTAAACTCTCGCGCAATAACCATCGGTCAAATGTATTTTTAACATAACCGTGCGTGGTATGGTCATATGGTTATCCACATGTGATTGTGGGCTAACCATTGTTCAAAAAAAAAAAACTCATGTGCATTGTTCGGTGCATGGTCATATATATACATACCAAAACCGCGGGCTAGGGTGAAGCCCCAGCCTGGGCCCCGCGTTGAAATACACCATAATCAAACTTAAATAAATTTAAACACATATACATGTTAAGAACTAATGTGTGGGCTATTGGTATCCCATGCTGTGTGAAGGCTCTCCACCTTGGCGGGAGGTCCGGGGTTCGATCCCCATGGACTCCATATAATTTTAACAACCATACCAAATAAAATGGTGCCACATGGCAGCCCATGTCTGGGCCACGTGGCACCACCCCACTTGTCAGAGATATGCCACGTGTCGAGAAATGACTCGACCATCCAACTGAAAAATGTTTTCCAACTCAGCCCTGCCACATTAGCGTATGGACCTGCCACGTCAGCAACTGTACGGACTGTACAGTCAGTAATTTTTTTTTGCCTGTTTGACAATTTGAACAGAACGTGATATCTCACTCATTCGACGTCCATTTGAACCCGTTCGAGTTGTGTTGGGTTCATGATGACGAGGCCTACGCACCTGTTCGATTTGAAGCGATTCTGAGCACTTTGAATTTTGAGCAAAATTTGATCCCCTGGATCACACCTCCCCATTGGAAAGCTTTTGGACCTCCAAAAGGCTATTTTCAGTCTATCTGAAGATGAGGGTATAGTTCCCTCACCTTCCCAACCTCAATCCACTTGGCTTTGCTTGGATTTGTGCCTTTAAGACCAATTCGAAGATATTCCACATTTCCCTATTTTGAAGTTCTCATTCTCCTGTCAAGGATTGTGTCTTCATGCAGTTCTGTAAGATATTCTGGGCAGAAATCATCTATAGAAGGAATCTGAAAAGGTTCTCCTTGATTATCAATCAAAGGAGGCTCATACAATTTCAAATTCTCAACATTAACAACTTCATACATTTGCATATAAGTAAGTAAATCCAAACGAAAGGCATTGTTACCAATCTTGTCAAGAATCTTGAAAGGACCATATCTAATTGGTTTCAGTTTTTTACCTTCTCCTTTAAGCTTTTCCTTACTAATGTAAAGCCAAACTTCATCTCCAACTTGGAAACTGTGATCAACACGATGCTTGTCATGTCTTGTCTTGTACTTGGCTTGACTCTTTTCCAACTGTTCTTGTACCATTTGATGTATCGACTAAATTTGTTCAATGAAATTTTTTGCCCTATCAATGTCATATTGACCATCAATAGCAATATCCTTCCCAAAGATAAAATCTAAAGGAGATTTGGGCAAATAACCAAAACATGCTTCAAATGGAGATGTTTGAGTTGAATAGTGCTTAGCTCGATTGTAAGCATGCTGAATGTAGTGTAAATGCTCATCCCAAAGTTTAGGATGCTTACTGCAATAACCACGAAGAAGATGCACCACTGTTCTGTTAACCACTTCTGTCTGATCATTGGTTTGTGGATGAAAAGTTGTGCTCTTTTTCAGTTTGGTGTCCATGAGTGCCCATAAACTTGACCAAAAGTTCCCAATAAATCAAGAATCTCGATCAAAAATAATGGATTTAGGCAATCCAAAATGTACCCAAACATGCTGAAAAAACATTTGTGGCATTTGCTCAGCTGTAACTTGCTTCTTACAAGGCATCAAAATACACATTTTGCTAAATCAATCAACCACAACATAAAGATAATCATCATTTTTTTTAGACATAGGTAGACCTCCTACAAATTCCATGGAAATACTTTCCCAAGGACGAGAAGGAACCGGAAGTGGAGTATACAAACCCAACTTTTTGTTGCTAGGTTTGCTTGTGGCACATAACGAACATCCTCGAACATATCTTGAAACACTTTCATTCATTTTAGGCCAATA
>SNQJ01S0001115.1:144561-156222 GCA_010110895.2 Picea sitchensis
TATATATATATATATATATATATATATATATATATATATATATATATATATAGTTTATTTCTATGTTTGTAGATGGAAGATGAAGGGGTGGAACATAACTAAAAAAAACGATAAAAAAATATTATGTTAAAAAACCAAAGTACAATATTTCCTACAAAATGAAGAAATGAGGCATGCATGCATCTCGAGTGATGACACAAGTTCAACTGATGAATGACAATCAATATAATTGAATGTTACTGCAAGTTGTATGTTTTGGAATATTTGTCTCTGAAAATTAGGGATTTTGTTTAATGTACTCAACATATTGTCCCAATTGCATGAGGACATGTTACCAATAAGTGTAACAATTACATATTGGTCTAAATTTGATTATTGGGGACCTTTGCGTTGTCCTTTTTTGTATGACAACATGTCTCTTATTCATATATAATAAAATGGGTTTATGATTTCATTGCATTGTCAAATGTTGTAAAATGTTGCATTCATGAATCATTATTAGGATAATTTACATTGTTACAAATAAAAAAGGTGTAATTCATTGAATAATGCATTCATGCAATCATTATATCAAAATGAAATAACAAAAATATAAAACAATTTATGCTATAAAAAAATATTTGATTTTGAAATGATTAATTAAAAATTTGTAAAAGACAATTAATTAAAATATATACATATCAGTGTACTGCATTCTTTTGAACTCATTGGACGATATGTTCCATAATATAGAAATTGGTGTGTTTTGAGGAGTCATATGCACTAGTGCACATTAATTATAATAACACATCGGTACGAACTATTGAGAAAAAAAATTGTTCTGTAAACGATATAACGTACAATGATATTTATCGTTTCAAAATTGTATGGTGGTCATGTTTAAAATATACGCTAGGGCACTAAAAATAATGTATGCATCGGTGCATTAATTTTATTATACGCACTGAGGCTCTAAATATTATTTACTCACTGGTGCCTTTACTATAATTAATGCCTTGATGCTTAGTAAAAATAATGGTGTTGGCATCTCACCTGAAATATTCTAAATTTCACTACCCTTCGGTGCACATGGTAAAACAGACACTGGTACGTACTAATTATAATGCATTCATGCAATCATTATATCAAAATGAAATAACAAAAATATAAAACAATATGCTATAAAAAATATTTGATTTTGAAATGATTAATTAAAAATTTGTAAAAGACAATTAATTAAAATATATACATATCAGTGTATTGCATTCTTTTGAACTCATTGGACGGTGCATTCCATAATATAGGAAGTGGTGTGTTTTGAGGAGTCATATGCACTAGTGCACATTAATTATAATAACACATCGGTATGAACTATTGAGAAAAAAAATTGTTCTATAAACGATATAACATACAATGATATTTATCGTTTCAAAATTGTATGGTCGTCATCTTTAAAATATATGCCAGGGCACTAAAAATAATGTATGCACCGGTGCATTAATTTTATTATACGCACCGAGGCTCTAAATATTATTTACTCATTGGTGCCTTTACTATAACATACGCCTCGATGCTTAGTAAAAATAATGGTGTTGGCATCTCACCTGAAATATTCTAAATTTCACTACCCTTTGGTGCACATGGTAAAACAGACACTGGTACGTACTAATTATACAAGCATCGGGGTGCACACTATATTAAACACACCAGGTCTCAGGATAACTTGATTGCACCAGTGCTCACTGTAACTTAAACACACCATGGCATACAAAACCTAAAATGCACACGTGCTTCATTCACAAACAAGGCAGAACTAGTGTGTAGAAATTATAAGAGCATCCGTGCTTTGCATATGCCGAAAAAGGCAGAACTAGTGTGAAATAGTTATAAATGCACTAGGGTATTTTTATTATATTAAAACACCAAGGAATTTTTATTATATTAATGCACTGGTGTGTTTATATTATATCAAAGCATTGGTCCAGGTTTGTCAAGACCGCATACGTGTGTTCTGACAAGAACAAGACCGGAAAAAAAACCTCAGCTACAACCTTCACCCACCCAATTTTTTTAGTTATATTGAACCTCTGCAGTCAATAGAGGAGGTTGTAGAGGAGTTGTTTTGAAATTTTTTCCAAAATTTGTAACACTAAAAGCCTCTGAAAACCTCTACTAGAATGTATTCTCCTTATAGTGGTTGCATGAACTTTTTCAAAAAGTAACTTAATGAAAATAAAGACTTGAACTCAAGACCTCTAATTTAATAAAGTAACTTTCAACCAAGTGAGATAATGCAAAATATATAGCAAATGTTATTAAGGAAGAGGGTTTTTTTTTTCCTTGAAGTGCATGTTTACCCCCAAAACCCTTGTTTTTGCCTACAAAAAACTCCAACACAACAAGACTCTAAAACAAGAGAAATTTTGAAAAAAAAAAATCTAGAACTTTACAAGGTTAGGGTTAGATATCGGTTAGGCTTCCTAGAAAATGAAACATTCTTATCTCTGGTTCTAATTGGCTAAGATCACATAAAGCGCAGAGCAAAGAGCATATGTAGAAAGGAAAACACTTTCTATTGTGTTTCGGATTTGTCGATATCACACAAAGAATATGACAAATAATATATGCATATTGCAAAGAGTAGAAAACCACAAATATAAACAAAAAAACACAACTATTAACACAATAAAAAAGTTAAAAAGCATAATGAAACTTTATACCTCTAAATTTGACAAAAATGGTCGTATCTTGGGAAAACAAAAACATTTTCGGATGAAACAAAAAGTGTTTACAATTGAAAGAAGCATTCCTGACACAATGAAATATCCCACTCAATCCATAAATGCACAAAATTAGTGGAACCTAGAAATATTTTGGTGCATGTGGTGACACATGTTTAGGATCTCGATCAACAATAGGAGAATGTCTTCATACATGCTTCGATACCATGTTTGAAAAACAAGGGGTGTTAAGCCATGGATTAATACATCCGATAGTATCAAGTAGATTGTGAATTGTTGAATCACTTTTGTGTCTAGAACAAATCATGATCGTTGGATTACATAAATACAAATGCATATTGATGCATACTAAGGAAACATAGTTTACCTAAAAACACATTAAACCAATTTGATCTAAACTAACTACTAAATGTCTAAAAATCTTAACAAGATATATTATATGCATTATAAGATTGCTCTAGATGGATGAAACTCATTGCAACACATTGGTATCTTCTCTCTTGAAATGCCTAGATTGTTGGGGTTTTTAAGAGTTGAAATACCATAGGATGTTGCTATTATTTTGTTTTTATTTCACAACAACCTTAAGGATAAAAATTCACAGAGTTAACCTCCAAGAAACCTCTAGGATAAAGGTGATTTTATTTTATTTTACATTGAAACTCTCAAAAATGTAGAAATTTATACATGGTATTAGATATTTTGTGACTAATATCACTCTACGTGTAAGAGGGAGCTTGTACTTCAACTAAATAATACCTAGGAGAGGTACTTGAATTGGTTTGTGATTGTTGGGTGTGATACCTTAAGTTGATTAGGAGAATCACTTGAACCATTTTTTTTTTGTCTATTTCATACATTGTTGATTTGTGCAATTGAGGACTTGTTCAAGATGTGAAAAGTGACTTTTTATCTTAGAGAGTGTGATAGATTGGATGGACCTTTAAATTGTGTTCATAGGGAGCTTAACATTCCATTACTCATGGAGCAAGTTGATATTTGGGAGCATGTATTGAAAGAGATTCCATAATCTATTGATTCAACATAGTTGGTCACTCATTAGAATAAGGAAGCCAATATGAAGAGAACCATTCCTGATTCTATGAAGGATCGTTTCATCTCTCACATTGTAAATAGAAAGATACGTGAGAAAATGTTTGAAGTTTTGGTTGAGTTATTTTAAAATGTTTGTGCTTCTTCACGGATGCTCTTGCGAAACTAGTTTTCAATCACTTGTATGAGCAAGGTAGATACTATGGTGAGCTACTTCACTAGGATCACTAAGTTGAAAGATCAGTTGGTCACCATTGTTTCAATGGTGGAGTGTTAGGAATTGGCGTCCATTTACTTAAAAGGGATTTCTCCTTCCTAGATGACTTATGTTTAGGTGTTTGAGCTTGAGATACCTTGCCAAAGTTTCCAAAAAATTGGGTTGATCTTGTAGAAGAAAAAATCAAATTACAATATTATTTAAAGAAATGAGGGAAATTAGATGTTGTTGATCTTGCCAAGAAAATGAACAAGGGTAGAAAGAAAATCTACAAGAAGAAGGTACATACAAATATAGGAAACAAGGCCTTGAGGAAGGTAATATGTTTTTGATGTCACAAGATGGTATAGTGTGCCAACTAGTATCTATTGAATAAGAAAGGAGAGTGTATGAAATAGGTTGTAGCTACGACTATAGTAAATGTAGAGGAGGATTCCTCTCAGTTTCACACTTCCCTTTCCATGGCCTCTTGTTTTTCCTCTAACACTATGTCTAATGTTGGATGGTATGTTGATAGTGAATCTTCGAGACATATGATATATGATAGGTCTTTCTTTAGTAGGATTTAAGAGAAAGAGGGAGGCATGACTATGGATATTTGTGATTATTTGACTTATCATGTGAGTGGACTTGGCTCCATTTCCTTCCATATGCCTTTAGGTGATGTTCTTGAGTTGGAAAATTTTATGATTGTTCCTAGTTTGAAGAAAAATCTTCTTTCAGTTTCTTGTATGATAGATGTATAGTGAATAGTTTAATTTGAGAGACAAGATTGTGCTATTAGGGATTATAGTCTAGATAATCTGAGGACTTGTATAGCAGGGTGAGAGAGAGTGGCCTTTACAGGTCACTTATTAATCCAGTGACACTTTCACATTCCAATGAGAGGCTGGAAGATCCATCTAGTTTTGAGGAGGCTTGAGAGCATATAGGAGTGCCCAGATCTTCAATGAGGGGAAGTATACCTCATAGGATATATGCTAGTAGTATTGCATTGGTCTCTTTCATCTGTGACCCTTGATGTTAACTTGAGGAGAGGTCTAATACCTTGATGGAGGATGATGCGGATACTGATTCCATGATTGCAACCAATGAGAGTATTGTAGTATTCCCCATGATGTTACTCTTACTTTATCATTCTCTTAGGAAGAGGGAGTTGTTGATATTATGGTAGTTGTGGGAGGTATTAACCTCCATTTGTGACCTTTGATGAGATTAGAATATTTCAGAAGCGAGAAAAGACTTGGACATAACCCTAGAAGAGAAGTCGGCTAAAGAAAATACTTTATATTAAGTCTTTAGCACCCATAAAGAGAAGTCGGCCCAGACATCCTAGATTTTGGGTCAAAATCAAAGTTTGACTAGTTATTAGTCAATAGAAATCATGAATGAAAAGAAGGATCATCTACACTATTCAACTCTCACAGGAACTCTTGAAGATGACATGTGGATAATTGAAAGTGGAGCTTCAAGGCATATGACAGGAGACCACGACAAGCTCTCTAATCTAAATGAAAAGAAGACATCTGACAAGGTAGAACTTGGAGATAAAAACATCTATCCAGTCGAAGGAATTGGTCAAGCCTCCGTCAAATTGAAAACAAGTAACAATGTTCATTTGAGAAATGTCTTATAAGTACCTGGTTTAGAAAAGAATCTTGTATCCACATCTTTCCTAGAATACAAAGGAAACAAAATATACTTTGTAGATGGAAAATTATATCTTGTCCTAGAGACTCCAACATAGAGAATGCTAGAGTTATTGGAACTCGTGAAGGAAGACTATACAGACTACTAGAATGAAATGATGAAGCCCTTGTACATGATGAAGTCAATCCCAATGAACTTTGTCATAGAAGGTATGCTCATATCAACTATCAAGCATTAACCTTCCTCAAAAACATGGTTGAAGGAATACCAGAACTACAATCTATACATGAAGGAATTTTCAAAGGATGTGCTCTTGGTAAGAATGTTAAGAAACCATTCTCAAGAAGCAATAATAGATCTAAGGAAATCCTAGATCTAATACATTCAGATGTTTGTGGTCTGATGACAGTGAAATCTCCAAGATGTTCTCTTTACTATGTAATCTTCATAGATGATTACTCAAGAAAGACTTGTTTATATCTCTTGAAGACAAAGGACGAAGTTTTCAGTAAGTTTCAAGAATTCAAAGCAGAGATAGAGAACCTCACAAACAAGAAAATCAAGACATTAAGAACAGATAATGGAGGAGAATATACATCGAAGGAATTTGTTACCTTTTGCAAATTAGTAGGGGTTAGGAGGGAGATAATTGTTCCTCATAATCCTCAACAAAATGGTGTATCAGAAAGGAAGAACGTATCTATTGAAGAAATTGTGGAAGCACTAATGAACGATCAAGGTTTATCTATGTATTTGTGGGGAGAAGCAGCCATGACAATAATATATGTTCATAATAGAAGTCCCCACCACATATTGAAGGATATGAATCTAGAAGAAGCCTTCTCAGAAAATAAACATAATGTGGAACAATTAAGAATCTTTGGATTCCATGTTTACATTCACATCCCCAAGGATAAAAGGAAGAAATTAGAACCCTCGAGAAAGAAGGGTATATTTGTGGGATACAGTGAATCATCCAAATCCTATAGAATCTATATCCCGGAACAACATAAGGTTGAATTCAACAAAGATGTAAACTTCAATGAAAATATGGCTTTCAAGAAATCCATAGAAGAAACTATAGAAGAAGAAGAGTATGAAGAGTCTAAAGAAGAAAGCACATGTCTCCCAGAAAGTTGAAATGAAGAAACAGAACAACTCGATCATCTGATGCAACAATGTGAATATATTGAATTATTCATTGTACCAAAAACTAAGAAACACATCTTGGCTTGAAGCTACTCTACAAGAATAAAAAAGACTCAAAGCCCCAAGTGGCACCTTCAGGAAAAGAAAAAATCCCAAAATATTATCGAGTTATGCAACATATATGACAAAGCTTCTAAATGAATAACCCACCACATTTGAAGAGTCAAATTAGAAGAAACAATGGAAAGAAGCCATGACGGAAGAACACTATTCCATCATGAAAAATGATGTATGGGAAATTGTGCCTAGACCCAAATAAAAATCAGTATTAACCTCAAAATAGGTTTATAAGATCAAACATGAAACATGCGGAAGCGTGGACAAATACAAAGCAAGGTTCGTAGCTAGAGGGTTCTCCCATAAGGAGGGAGAAGACTATGATGATAAATTTTCTCATGTTGCCAGATATACTTCTATTAGAGCCATTATGTCTCTTTCTACTTCCATGGGATGGATTTTACATTAGATGGATGTAAAGACAACTTTTCTCAATGGAGCAATCGAAGAAGAAGTATACATTGAACAACCTCAAGGATTTGAAGTACACTCCAGAGATACTCATGTTTGGAGATTAAAGAAATCCCTGTATGGACTCAAGAAATCTCCAAGAGCTTGGTATGCCAGAATAGACAACTACTTAATAAGACTTGGTTTCTCCAATATTCATGTAGATCCAAACCTCTACTACAAAGTCGTGAACAATGCACCTATTATTCTACTACTATATGTCGATGATTTATTCTTGACATGTGAAGAGTATCTCATCAACCAATGTAAGAAGAATCTAGCTTCTGAGTTCGATATGAAATATCTCAGTCTCATGCATTACTACTTAGGACTAGAAGTATGGTAGAAGCGTGGTGAAGTATTCCTTATACAAGGAAAGTATGCAGTAAAGATTCTTCAAAAATTTTGAATGATGGATTGAAAATCCATGGACACTCCTATGACCACAGATATAAGAAAATTAAGAGACTCATATTCTAATCTAGTAGACCCATCCCTATATTGGCAATTGATTGGGTCATTGATGTATTTAATGAATAATCGACAGATATTTGCTTTGTTGTAAACACCCTAAGACAGTTTCAGGTGCAACACAGACATGAGCATTGGATAGCTACAAAGCATGTTATAAGATATATTCGTGGGACACTAAACTATGGTTTAAGATATACTGCATCTAGTGATATACAACTTCATGGATTCACAGATTCATATTGGGAAGGGAGTGCAGAAGACATAAGGAGTACTTAGGGGATGTGTTTCATCTTGGGCTCCGCTATGATATCTTGTGGCAGCAGGAAACAAAAGTCTATCGCACTCAGCACAATAGAAGTAGAATATATCGCAACATGTGAGGCATGTATAGAAGCAGTATGGATGAGAAAACTGATTTCTGGATTATTTGATCAGGTTCCAGATTCGACCATAATATACTGTGACAATCAGAGTTTCATAAGGCTATCCGAACACCCAGTGTTTCATGAACGGTTGAAACACATTGAGATCAAATACTACTTTATTCAAGATAAATTCCACGAAGGAGAAGTGAAGCTCCAATATATCCCCACAGATGAGTAGACAATAAATATTTTGACAAAGCTTATGTCCAGGATAAAGTTTTCATGCTTACGAGACAAGTTGGGGATCGTGGAAATAACTGCCTTAGATTAAAGGAAGAGATGGATCTCCAGGTTGGGAGGGAGCACTGATATATCATTGATTTATGCACAATCATTTTCCATCTTGGAAAATGGTCCAGGATGGGTTGTTCCTTTCCAGTTCGGAAAGTGGTTTGAGATTTTTTACGGACATGCATTTTCCATTTCAGAAAATGGTCTAGATCAGACGATCATTTTCATAATGAAAATGGTTTGATAGATTGTTGATGTACCATAGACAGTGATTCCGCTTGTGGCCAATGTGGGGGAATGGTATAGGAAAGTATTTCTTCTTGGCATTCATTCTCAGTAGTGGTAAAAAATAATGGTCTTCTTTGTCGGGCAGTCATTCTTTCAAAGTTCACAATTGTGAGCAGTTTTGAAGAATGGTCTGTTTTGGAGGTTTGTCACACACCCACTATGGAAACTAAGATTTTTTTTGTCTTTTCTTCGAGGGACAGAATCCTTGAATTTCTATAGGGCCTAGCGCATACCATCCCTTCCCCTATCCTCCTCCAAGCAACCACAACCTATCCTTAGCGCAAGCGCCTTTCGCAACTCATGAGTTGGAGATTCAAGGATCTTGACTCCTCTTTCTCCAAACGCCGATACCCGAGATGCGATGTGAGTATGGCTCCCTCCTCACTAGCGCATGCTACATATAACCATAGGCTAGGATAAATACTAGCACTACTCACAACTCACGACCTACAAGTTGGAGTGTTGAGCCCTCATGCTCCTCCTTTGTGAATCCTCGATACGTGATAAGTCAATGTTACGTGGACTCTGCCAAAGTGACGCATACATGCCACTTGTCTCCTTCGCTGTACTCTTCTTATGAGCTGTGTCGCTGCCGTCCATCGCACGAGACCTTGGCTCTCGGTGTCTCGTGACCTTAGCGATCAAGGTGCAACTTCTTCATCCTTCGAAACCACGAGCCACGATAAGTCAACAATGGGTTGACTCTTTCCCAGGTGACATGTGTCCACCACCTGTCACCCGCTCCCACCCTTCTCTAGGTGCTTGTTGTTACGCCACCTGTCAACCACGTGGTCCCCACCTAACAGATGTGCCACGTGTTCGTACAAGCCCTCGATGCTCGGCACTTCGTGACTTCTGCAGTTGAAAAGAGATTCTTTCAACCTTTGAACCCCGATACGCGATACCATGCAGAGGTTATGATCCAACGATTCTCCTGTGGTTTGGATCTAATGACCACGATCACGTCGTGATTTCGCGAATCGTGAGTTCATGCAGTCCTACCCTTGAACACTCCAAGTCATGATTCAACAAAATGATACTCGACTGCTATGCGTCCTGTGCCGATGGACGGTTCCAAATACTTTGGGACTTTTAGGACATTGTCGAGTCCACTCTCCTGCCTATGTAAAGGTTAAGATCGAAGGTCAATAGAGCTCCGACAGATCCTTGGATCTACTGTCATGGATCCCATCACTACTTTCGAAGACTGAAAGGTTCGAGGTGTTAACACCTGCACTCCTCCTCTAGATCCATCGATCTTGACAGATCTGGGGTATTTCCGAAAGGATTCCGACCATTCGTCTACCAAACGATGGGGTATTCTCTTTCAATAATTGGACTCACTATCCTTTCTGAGCTTGAATCAAGAAATTCAACCTCTCGGAGCTTCAAACTCCCATGACTCTGAGACCTTAGAGAGCTACTCTTTCTTGCATAAGGTTTCCAGACCCGGATCGCATGAACCTTCAGACAGTTCTTGGGTAATTGTCCTTGATCTTAGTCGAGTATCTGGGTAAAGGTTTAGTACGGTTCCAAGGTTTATGGGGTAATTCCCAGGGAAGAGTACTCTCGAGGAGCCTTCCTAGAATATTACGAGAATCAAGCAAACAAGACGATTCTCGGTGGAGTGAACTCATGCCCCAAACTTAATCATTTGTACAGAAACCAACTATGGCATGTAAGTATACACATGCATCCATTATTTCCAGTCTAAAACACCAGACAATCATTCCACACAAAAATCATTATGGGCATATAAACATGAGCATGTATTCATGATATTCAATTCAAAATACAAGGCATAAAACACTTATCAGATCCACTAGGCGTGATGCAACTACTGAGACGGGTGCTCATTTCCACCCAACCGTAGGCTCAGTGACTCCGAACAGATTTACCACTAGCCACCCCCGAGTTATACCACGATGCTTTGAGATTCAGTGTCCTACTTCCAGCTCTACGGAAGTCAAGGACGAAGGTTACTCTCCTTCTCCTGATACAAAAAAATAATCCAGGACAAAGGTTACTCTCCTTATCCTATGTTTAGAACTCCTTGTGTTTCCAGATTTTCTCCAGTTCTCTTCAGTGATCCCTGTCACGCGCTCTCTCTCTCTACCCTTTACCACACTTCCTCTCTTGCCTTTTTCTCTCCAAGATTGCGTGTGGCGCAAATTTCCCCATCTATGGTCAGGTCTGAGAGATTTTACGGATGGTCGGTTCACCCCCATCCCCTCATTAACTCTTGAGGAGCCTCCCCACCTACCAATCTGACGGGAAATCCATTCCAGGGTCAGAGAGTTGCTTTGGTATTTGAGCAAGTAAAAACTAGTACGGTACTGGCTCGGTGGAAGTTAACACAACCATTCCAGGTCCCTTCCACCACCTCTCATTAGCCATCATGGTCTCTTTTATTACATCCACCTCCCAGAAGTCATGCAAGACATATTCATAACATAATTTACATTCATCGACCTTTTATACAAAGGTTTGTCACATCAAACATTCACATATTTGAGTTTGCCATAGTTGTTAGCCAATATAGTTCTTTTTACAGACTGGGGGAAACAGTGTGTTACAATTACCTCCCCCTTAAAGGAACATCGTCCTCGATGTTCTATCTATCAATATCACGTGTATGTATAGAAGTAAAAAAAATCAGATATTCCTGTTTCATGGCATCTTCCATTTCCCACGTAGCCTCATCTGGGCCAAAATGTTTCCACTGCACCTTGACCTGTGCAATGGTTCGGTTTCTGAGTGGGGTTTCCTTTATGTCCAGTATGCATTGAGGTTCTGGCAGGAATTCTCCCTCCGGTTCCACCTGGATCACAGACCCGTCAATTATATGATTAGAATCGTGTACATATTTCTTCAATAATGAAACATG
>SNQJ01S0001115.1:156272-204773 GCA_010110895.2 Picea sitchensis
GTGGGGTTTCCTTTCGGTCCAGTATGCATTGAGGTTCTGGCAGGAATTCTCCCTCCGGTTCCACCTGGATCACAGACCAGTCAATTATATGATTAGAATCGTGTACATATTTCTTCAATAATGAAACATGGAAAACATTATGTTCTTTTACTGTGGGAGGAAGTGCTAGCCTATAGACTACAGGTCCCACTCTATCTAAAACTTAAAAGGGTCCACAATACTGAGGTGCCAACTTGGCACAAGCTCCCATCCTCAGGGAACTCTTCCTGGGCCTAACTCTAAGATATACGTGGTCTCCCGTCTTGAATTCTCTTGGAGTTCTCTTTCGGTCGGCATAACTTTTCTGTCTGTTCTAAGTGACCTTTAGATTTTGTTTTATCTGAATCACTTGTTGTTCCATTTCTTTCAACATGTTGGGTCCAATAGTAATTATGTTTATGGGATTACTCCAACTGACTGGAGTGTTGCACGACCTACCATAGAGGACTTTGAAAGGACTCGTCTTCGGGGATTCTTGGTAGTTGTTGTTGTAGGGGAATTCCACCAGTGGTAGGTAATCTTCCCACTTTTTGGGTTGATGCATTAAATGCATCCCTAGCATGTCTTCTAATATTTGGTTCACTCTTTCCGTCTATCCATCGGTTTGAGGATGATAGGCTATGCTAAATAGTAATTTGGTCTCCAGATGAACCATCAAGGATTTCCAAAAGTTGGAAATAAATTTCATGTCTCTGTCAGACACGATCTCTTTATGCATACCATGTAGTCTAAATATCTCTTTCATGAATACGTTGGCAATGTCTATTGCCTTGCAAGTTAACTTGATGGGGATAAAATGAGCGGACTTGCTCAATTTATCCACCACTACCATAATGGCGTCATTGTGTTTGGTCGAGGTTGGTAATCCGGTGATGAAATCTATGGAGATGGTTTCCCATTTCCATTCCGGGATTGGTAGAGGTTGTAATAATTCTAATGGGTGTCGGTGTTCTGCTTTAACATGTTGGCATTCTATGCATTTGGCTAAGTACTCAGCTATGTATTTCTTCAATCTAGGCCAATAGAATTGTTTTCTGGTGGCTGTGATCATCTTCTGGTATCTTGGATGACTAGTATATGGTCTTTTATGTAGCTCATCCATTATGAACCTCTTCAAGTCATCACAATATGGAATATACAATCTATTTTTGTAAGTTAGCAGACCTCCTTCTATCATCTGGTAGCCTTCATAATTTATCCCTGTGGGTTCTTGCTCCAAGTACGAGGTCACGATCTGGAAGAATGTGTATGTCTCTTGTGCATTCCTGAATCTTGTCTTGACATTCGTCTCGTAGGTGCTCACCGCTATCAGGTGAATTGTTTTCATATTTCTGCTAAGGGCATCGACCACCTTATTTTCCTTTCCCTTGATATGTTTGATTTCGAAATCAAACTCACTAAGAAGGGCCATCCACCTAGCTTGTCTAGCATTGAGTTTTGGTTGGTCAAATAGATGTCGCAATCCACAGTGGTCTGTCATGAGTACGAATTTCCTTCCCAGGAGGTAATGCCTCCACATTTTCAAGGCATGCACTATGGCAGCTAGTTATAGATCATAGGTCACATAGTTGGCTTCGTGCTCATTCAATTTTTGGGATTCATAGCAGACTACACTTCCTTCTTGCATAAGGACTCCCCCGAGCCCTTCCTTACAGGCATCTGTGCACACGAGGAAGTCAGCTTCGGGATCGACGATCTTCAACACGGGTGCGTGGGTCAGTAGATGTTTTAGGAATTGAAATCTTTCTTCACATTCTTGTGTCCATGTGAATTTAGCTCCCTTCTTCTGGAGGGCAGTGATTGGACAACCAATCTTGGAGAATCCTTTTATAAATCTCCTACAGTATCCTGCTAAGCCCATAAAGGATCTGATATATGAAACGTCCTTTGGGGTAGGCCATTCCATGATAGACCTGATATTGTTAGGGTCTACTGCTACTTCTTTTTCAGATATGACATGGCCCAAGTAATGTATTTGCTTCTAGAAAAAGTCGCACTTGCTAAATTTGGCATAGAGTTGATGTTCTCTTAGCACTTGAAGCACAAGTCTAAGATGTTCCTTGTGTTCCTCTCTATTCTTGGAGTAAATTAATATATCGTCAATAAAAACCATTAAAACTTTGTCTAGGAATTTGCTGAGCACATTGTTCATCAAACATATAAAAGTGGTAGGGGAATTGGTTAATCCAAATGGTACTACCACAAACTCATAGGGACCATATCTCGTCCTGAAGGCAGTTTTGTGGATGTCTTCACCCTTGATTCGGACTTGATGGTATCCAGATCTCAAGTCAATCTTTGAGAAGATGGAAGCACCTCCTAATTGATTGAACAGGTCATCGATCCTGGGTAAGGGGTACTTGTTCTTTATGGTTACCTTATTGAGTTGTCTATAATCTATGCACAGTCGGAGGGTATTGTCTTTCTTTTTCACAAATAGGACTAGTGCTCCCCATGGAGACACACTGGGCCAGATATAGCCTTTGTCCATCATTTCTTTTAGTTGTAATTTAAACTCAACTATCTCAGGTGTGCTCATCCTGTAGGGTGTCCTAGACACTGGCACCGCTCCTAGCGCAAGTTCTATCGAGAAGTCAATGTCCCTTCATGGAGGTAAACCTGGTACCTCTTCTGGAAACACATCTCTATATTATCTTAGTGTGGGGTGGTCTTCGAGGCTTGGTTTTTCATCTTCAACTGATTCCAACACCTGTATCGCATATAGTGGACATCCATTTCTGCAATACTTTCTCATTTGAAGGGCTGATATTCGTCTCACTGAGACAATTTTTTGGATCCCTTGAAGGGTTATCCTTCTTCCTTCTTCACTTACACATTCTAAGGTTTTATGGTAACAGTCCAGTCTGGATTTATATGTGGCTAGTCAGTCCATACCAATCAATAGGTCATATGATCCTAGGGGTAGTATGTTAAGGGTTGCTTGGGTGGGGAATTCACCCATAATGAATTGGCAAGTTGGTATGACCTCCGCTACCTTTCTTTTGGTTCCAATGACTAACTGTACAAACCATGTCTTGGTGTGTTTATGTGGCTGTAATTTACACTTATCAACAACCTTAGGATCTATAGAACTCAAATTTGAACCAGGGTCAATTAGAATAGACACTAGATGGTTGGTGATCATACCTTCCATCTCCACCACTGAAGCTTGGTGGTCAGCTTGTTTATTATCCACAAATGCATAAATTTGCGGCATACTCCTGGCCACGTCATTGACGGTGGTAGCTTCTTGAACGTTGTAAATTCTCTGACTTCTTTGTTGCCTATGCGGGCAGTCCCTCAGTAGATGTTCTTCTCCACAACCCCAACATTTCAAGGGTTCTCTCTTTGGGTTATCAATCTTTCCTGGGGTAGATCCAAAAGGTCTATTTCCGCTCTGGGAGGGGAAATTCTACTGGTGTACACTTCGGGTTGGGAAGCTCATCCTTGAGTCCTTTTTATAGTTTTTTAATCTTGGGGATTTAAACCCCTTTTTCTTGAATCCTAAACTATTCTTCTACTTCCAGCCTTCGCGAGGTTATGTCTGATGCCCAAGTTGTTCATAACAATATCTTGCCTTTCAGATAGTGTCTTCTAGGGTCTTTGGCTCGTCAAACTCAATCCTGTTTTGATAGTCCTTATGTAGTCCACTGATGAATCATTGCACCTTTGCCTTTTCTGCTTTTATATAGGGTATGTACCTCAACAACTCGAGGAATCTGCTGGCATATTCCTCTATGGTGAGTTTCCCCAACTTGAGTTCATAGAATTCTTTAGTCTTTTCGTTGAAATAATTTTCCGACAGATACTTCTTCCTGAAGTATTTCTCAAACCGTTCCCAAGATAGGTCATCTTCGTGAATCCCTTTTACATTCTTAAGGTCTTCCCACCAAATGGAATCCTTTCCATTCAAGTTGAAAGTGGTTACTTGGGCCTTCAAGTTTTCTGAGAAGTCATGGACTCTGAATAACTTCTTTACTCCAAGTAGTCAGGCTTCCGCTTCCTCCCCCTTCTTTATTTCACCATCGAAAGAGGGTGGTTTGGCCTTCTTGAATTCTTCGAGATTATGACTTTCGGAATGCTTTCGCTTCTTCCATTTTCTTCGGGAATAAGAACTAGTTCTATTACTAGAAGATCCCTTCGAGTCGCCAGTTTCCTTTCTAGAGGAATCGTCTGACGCTTGTCCCTTATCTTTGGGGTGGACCTTTTTCAAGGTGCTCTTCTTAGTGTGGCCACTTAAAATACCACGTTTCTGTATCTCAGATGAACTTCGACTTTTCTTTGTCTGTCGTCAATCCGCGTGACTGGTGTCAGGTCCATGCTGCAATTGTCTGTGTATGTCGGATAAACTCTGCAGCAAGACTGCATTAATTTCCATTTGCTTCTCTTGCTCTTTTATCAACCTCTCCTTGTCGGCCTTGCAGCTCTGTAGTTCAACCATGAGGCTCCTCACACTCTCAGCTAGATCTGGAGGGGTCTCTTTTGCCCTCCTTTCGTCAGACTCTTCGTCTCTATTGTGGGAGCCATCCCCCACTTCGTGGTGCGTCACCATTATATGCATCTGTAGTTTCCCGCGGTTGATCGTCCGCTTGTGTGTAGTAAATTTATATTCATTCATAACCAACGCATAATTCATATTTTTCAAATGCATACACACAATAGGAATTTTCATTCTTAACTTCAACTTTTGATAAAGGGGGTTAAGATAGAGGGTTAATCCTTTTAAGAGCACTTCAAATGGAGTTTATGCACAACTCGTTCATGAGACCAAGTAGGCCAAGTGTTGTAACCATGCTCTGATACCAATTTGTCACACACCCACTACGAAAACTAAGAATTTTTTTGTCTTTTCTTCGAGGGACAGAATCCATGAATTTCTACGGGGCCTAGCACAGACCATCCCTTCCCTTATCCTCCTCCAAGTGACCACAACCTGGCCTTAGTGCAAGCACCTTTCGCAACTCGCGAGTTGGAGAGTCAAGGCTCTCGACTCCTCTTTCTCCAAACGCCCATACCCGAGATGCGATGTGGGTATGGCTCCCTCCTCACTAGCGCCTGCTACATATAACCGTAGGCTAGGCTAAACACTAATACTACTCGCAACTCACGACCTCACGAGTTGGAGTGTTGAGCCCTCGTGCTCGTCCTTTTCGAATCCCCGATACGCGATAGGTCAACGTTACGTGGACTCTGCCAAAGCGACGCGTACATGCCACTTGTCTCCTCCGCTGTACTCTGCTTACGAGCTATGTCACTGCCTTCCGTCACACGAGACCTCGGCTCTCGACATCTCGCGACCTTAGCGATCAAGGTGAAAATTCTTCATCCTTCGAAACCCTAAGCCATGATAAGTCAACAATGGGTTGAATCTTTCCCAGGTGACATGTGTCCACCACCTGTCACCCGCTCCCACCTTTCTCTAGGATCTTGTTGTTATGCCACCTGTCAACCACATGGTCCCCATCTAACGGATGTGCCACGTGTTCACACGAGCCCTTGATGCTTGACACTTCACGACTTCTACAGTCGAAAAGAGATTCTTTAAACCTTTGAACCCCGATATGCGATACCACGTGGAGGTTCTAATCCAACGGTTCTCTCATGGCTTGGATTCAACAACCACGATCACATCGCGATTTCGCGAATCATGAGCTCGTGAAATCCTACCCTTGACCACTCCAAGTCGCGAGTCATCGAAATGCTACCTGACTGCCACGTGTCCTGTGTTGATGGATGGTTCTGAATACTTCGGAACTTTCAGGACATTGTCGAGTCCACTCTCCTACCTATGCAAAGGTTAAGATCGACGGTCAATAGAGCTCCGACAGATCCTTGGATCTACAGTCCTAGATCCCATCGCTACTTGCGAAGTCTAAAAGGGTCGAGGTGTTAACACCTGCACTCCTCCTCTAGATCCATCGGTCTTGACAGATCTGGGGTATTTTCGAAAGGATTGCGACCGTTTGTCTACCAAACCATGGGATTCTCTTTCGATAATTGGACTCACTATCCTTTCTAAGCTTGAATCACAAAATTCAACCTCTCGGAGCTTCAAACTCCCACGACTTCGAGACCTTAGAGAGCTACTCTTTCTTGCATAAGGTTTCCAAACCCGGATTGCATGAACCTTCAGACGGTTCTTTGGAAATTGTCCCTGATCTTAGTCGAGTATCTGGGTAAAGGTTCGGTATGGTTCCAAGGTTTATGGGGTAATTCCCAGCGAAGATTACTCTCAAGGAGCCTTCCTAGAATATTACGAGAATTAAGCAAACAAGACGATTCTCGATGGAGTGAACTCATGCCCCAGACTTAATCATTTGTATAGAAACCAACTATGGCATGTGAGTATACACATGCATCCATTATTTCCAGTCTAAAACACCAGGAAATCATTCCACACAGAAATCATTATGGGCATATAAACATGAGCATGTATTCATGATATTCAATTCAAAATACAAGGCATAAAACACTTATCAGATCCACCAGGCGTGATGCAACTGCTGAGAGGGGTGCTCGTTTCCACCCAACCATAGGCTCAGTGACTCCAAACGGATTTACCACTAGCCACCCTCGAGCTAGACCACGATGCTTTGAGATTTAGTCTCCTACTTCCAGCTCAACGGAAGTCAAGGACAAAGGTTACTCTCCTTCTCCTGATACGGAAAAATAATCCAGGACGAAGGTTACTCTCCTTCTCCCATGTTTAGAACTCTCTGTGTTTCCAGAGTTTATCCATTTCTCTTCCACGATCCATGTCGCGCGCACGCTCTCTCTACCCTTTACCACACTTCCTCTCTTGCCTTTTTCTCTGCAAGATTGCATGTGGCGTGAATTCCCCCGTCCGTGGTTAGGTCTAAGATATTTTACGGATGGATGGTTCACCCCCATCCCTTGATTAACTCTTGAGGAGCCTCCCCACCTACCAATCTGATGGGAAATCCATTCCAGAGTCAGAGATTTTTTTTGTTCTTTGAGCAAGTAAAAACCAGTACGGTACTGGCTCATTGGAAGTTAACACAACCATTCCAGGTCCCTTCCACCACCTCTCATTAGCCATCGTGGTCTATTTTAGCACATCCCCCTCCCATCAGTCATGCAACACATATTCATAACATAATTTACATTCATCAACCTTTTATACAAAGGTTTGTCACATCAAACATTCACATCTTTGAGTTTGTCATAGTTCTTGGCCAATATATTTATTTTTACAGACTGGGGGAAACAGGGTGTTACAAGGTTGGTGCAGGACAATCATTTCCTTGGGAAATGGTCCGGACAATCATTCCCTAGGGCAGTCTCATTCTCTCTAGGTTTCACTTTGTTTAGTGTCGGAGGAATGGCCCAGTTAGGTGAATGGTCCAAGTTCAACAATCATGGACATGCATTCCCTAGGGAAGACTCATTCTCTCCAGGTTTCACTTTGTTTAGTGTCGGAGGAATGGCCCAGTTAGGTGAATTGTCCAGGCTCAGAAATCAAGGAAAATTATTCTTCTGTGCTTGGGAAGAATATTCCAGATAACCCATGGTTGATGCTTTTACTGTATGAGGGCATATGCTCTTCCAGATCTCACAAGATGTGAGTGGTAGAATAGCCCAAATGACTCGGTTTATATCATGATGTTGTTTCTTTGCAGGTTGATATCAGATGATATGATTTCTATGGAGACTATATGTCTCTGGAAAGTAGATGTATGATACTGTGGTGGATGTGTTCCACTGGTTGTGACTATGTGTCACTGATTAAGTAGTTGTGTGTTACTTGGTGTGGTTGTGTACCACTGGATATTATTTATGTACTACTATGGATAGACACAGTTGTGTTCTATCAGATGACATTGTACTGATTGTCATGAAAATTATCCAGTTGGATAATGATGACGGTGCTTGTGATTCGATCATGAGATATCATGTGTGGCTATAATGATGCTACCGATTGAATGGTATGTTTGTGCTCAAGACCATTACTTGTTATACCTCCCTAGATAGGAGGGAGTGTTGATATTATGGTAGCTGCGGGAGGTATTAACCTCCATTTGTGAAGTTTGATGAGATTAGAATATTCTGGAAGCGAGAAAAGACTTGGACATAACCCTAGAAGAGAAGTCGGCCAAAGAAAATATTTTATATTAAGTCTTTATCACCCAGTAAGAGAAGTCGACCCAGACAGCCTGACAAAAGAAGTATAAATATAGGATGCCAGTTCTCATTTGAGACATATATCTCAGAATTGTAGAAATCCATTTGTGTGCACTGCAGAAGTCTAATAGTGTGCAAGTCTGGGGAGCAGTTGCAGTTGCAATCCTATAATTTGTATTTTCAGTTTTTATGGGTTGGAATTTCTGATCAGTTTTGGTTATATTTGCTTGGTGCATTAGCCTTGGTTGGTTATTAATTTTATACTAGAATTATTCTCTCTTTCAAGGTCAAGGTGCTCGGGGGTGGCATTAGTGCCTATGGTTGGGTGATAATATTGTTATATTGTCTATGGTTAAACGAACACACCCACTTTTCTAACATGAGTTGACCTAGTTTAGGTTGTCTTTGTTACTAAAGTATTTGAGGTGCATGATAGGGGTTCTCACGTTGACAAGCAGTTGATAATATTGCATAGGTGACAATTCATTTTGACGAGATAGTGGTTGATTTGAAGGTGGTATATTTGGTGGAGTTATAGAGGGATTCCATAGGTGACAATTCATTTTGATTAGATAGTGGTTGATTTGAAGTTGGTAGATTTGGTGGAGTTACAAAAAGAGTCCATAGGTGTTGGTGCAAACACTTTTCCTGTAAAGAGGGAGTGTTATTTTTTAGGGTTACTCTGAAAAGTGTTTACACTAAGATTAAGAGTGCTTCATGAGATTTGGGATACATGGTGTATGATCAACCCATGGATGGTCCATGATGGATTTATATGTGGGAGATGGTCTATGATTGATCCATATGGATATCATTGGCCACCCACCTCTTCCACTGAATCATCATAGTTCTCCATATTGGTAATTTTTATTATGATTTTTGGGTCCTAAACTTTTGGGGTCGTCTTGAGGGCCTAAATGATGTCTTTTGGCCATTTGGGAGCCTAGGTTTTACATGGCATACCCAAGCACTTCCAATAATTGTACTTCTTGATTAGATCTTTCCAATGAGTCAGTAAATGCCCCAAATGGAGATTGTATGCAAAACTTTCACCCTTGAGAAGTTGATGCATCAACTAACCACCTCAGGGCTTGCAAACATTTTGGTGCTCCAGCTCTTAGGGTTAGGGTTTTGGACCTTCAGGGTTCTTTATTTATGTTACAAGGTAGTTCTTGCAACCTATTGTATCATCTTTCTGCGAATGGGTGTCACCAACATCTCTTTCTCTTCAGAGATAAGCTACCACCATTCTAGCTAGTTTGTGTTCTCCAATATTATGTTATTTTATTCATTAATAGAAGTTGGGTTTCATTGTATTTATGTGTTCTTTGCAATAGTTTTGTTTATATATCATTGTGTTCTCAATATAATTTTGATCAGTGGTATCAGAGAAATATTCTCCTTGTTATTTCTTAGTGCATATCCTTGACGAGGTTAGGGTATAGAGATTTGGGTTTTGAGCTAGTTTCACTTGGGGATGACTGCTCTCGCCGACCCAAAAAACCTCCCATGGAGAAAGAAAACATATATGATGGAGCAGGAGATCCTTTCAAAATATTGCTTTAGGAAACCCTCGTGCAATAGTGGAATGAGATGATGGACAACTTTGCCCAGATCCTTCGAAGATTTCCAACAACAGTCAAGGCATCTTCAACAAGCAACCATTTCATAGGTGCGACACCCTTCAAGGTACAAGTTAAATTTGATATCCCCTTATTTGAATTCCATATAGATGCAAATGATTTGGAGAAAATGTTGAATCTATTAGAAGGGTATAACTTTGTCCAAAACTTTTCTGACACTAAAAATATCACCTTCACTCTCCTTAAATCCCTCCCTTGTGTAAAAATATTGGTGGGAATGTGATTGGGAGAGAATCAAGGAAGAAGAGTCTATGGAATTTAAGACAAGACCCACTTGGGAAACCTTTGTTAATGCCCTCAAGGAGGAGTTCTACCTTGTCAAAAACTATGATGATCGATACACGAGATGGATGACTCTACGTTAGGAAAGATACCAGATGGTGTTAGAGTACACTAACATATTCCATACCTGATGCAGGAGCATCACCAGCAAAGCATGAGTGGAGGACAACTAGGCGCACTAGTGCACATTTTGAATAATTTTAAATTTTGAAGAAGATGTATCACACAAATATTTTGAATAGAATTGTAGTTAAAGAACATCTTTAATGCTATGTAGCTGGATAATTTCATGAGGACATCAGAGAATGTATTTTCTTTTAATGAAGTTGTGTGCAGTACAAATTCAATGTGTTCGATCTTATCTTTCTGTCACAAATATTTATTGTAATAAATTCTAGTAGTTGATAGCTTTTAATTCGATAGGATAGCTCTAGAACAGTTGGAGGGAAGAGCTGGAAGAGCCCATATTGTATAAATCTTTGTATTATTGCCCAGTAGATATTGTTGATGGGTTGTTGATAGTTGTTGTAGAAGTTGTTGAAGCAGTTTATGAACACATGTATATTTCATTTGAATGAATATAGCAGAGGAGTATTGTCCTAAATGTGTGGTGTTATTGTGTCTATTTGAATGAATGAACGATAGACTTTATGTTATTTGAAACTCTCTATTATTTCTTGTTTTTGTGGTTATGAATGTATTTATCAGATTGAATGCATGAATCTGTAAAGATTTAGATAAGTTTCAATCTCTTCCCTTAAACGAGCAAGTGCAAGTGTGCATAGTGTCCGCAAGGAGTGCATTGATGGAGTCTATTTCGAATCATGAGATCAGAAGAGATAACGCGAAACTTATATGTGTAAGGAGTGCATAGCGTCCACAAGGTGTGTGTGACAGAGTCCACTTTGACACAGAAAGTTCAACAGAGATAATTTGAGAGTGTGGGTAGGAGGAACCTTGCTCAGTTTCGTATTGTTCAGAGGGAATAATAGGACGTAGAAGAATTGCTGCAGGGAGTGCACAGTTTCCTTCAAAGTCAAGATTGAAGGAATTTTATTCGCAAGGAGTGCGCAATAGAGTATTTTGACTTGGAAGCTCAGGAGGGAGAGTGGAAAGAAATCTTCAAAGGGAGGAGTCCTTTGAGGTTTCCTATAATTATCAAAGCAAGATCCGTCCAGGAGGGATTGGGATCATTTCAGATCGTCAGATCTGGGAAAATTTGCATGGAGGATAGTCATGAGGTGTTTCGGCATTTCAGAGTTCGGAGCATTTTGACATGTTCAGAGGTAGGAATTCCGAAGTCGTGAAGTCGTGAGGCAAATATTAATAGTTGGTTGCGAGGAGACATATGGAAGCGGATTAGATAATCCGCGAGTTAGAGTTCCGGAGGAAGTAAGTGTGGAGTAGGTGTGATTTGCGTAAAGTCGTGAAAACCTGAAGTACAAATGGATAGTCAAGATCCAAGGAGACATGTGGCAGAGACCCTCGGATTTAGGGAAAGGTGTTTCGGGAAGAAATAAAGGAGGAGGTTGCAGTATCACCGAAGACCGAAGTGGTGAAGGGATTGGCCCGAGGTTATAGGCCGTGGTCATAGAGGAGAAAGAGTCTAGTGTGAGACTAGTGCTCAAAATCGGTGTTGCCAAGTGCTGGAGAGAGGAGTCGCAAGTAGTCCGAACTTGCAGGCGACATCAAGGGGACATATGTGTGTATTGAGTGTTCAGGGTCTGTTGATGGCCCAAAGAGCTAATTCGACTCGGGCTATTGAAGATCCGATATCATGAGGTCATAGAATCCCTAGGAGGGAAGGGGGTTGTGCATCGATACCTTAAACTCAAAGCTGGGTATCAAAGACTCCGAGTGACACCTGGTCCTAAAGCACTACAGTGGCCTACATAGGTACATCCAAATAGAGATGGATTTCTTGGGCATCTCCTTACTAGGTGTAACATCCTCATTATAATCCCCAATTTAATTAATGCTTATGTAGATATAATATGTGGCTACGACCAAGCGATGTTATATGTGAATTGTATTTATTTGTTTTATTAATAAAAATGTGATGCCAACTGCTAAGGGGACACAGACAAGAGATGGGGGTTGAATTAATCCAGAAGAGAGGGGATTGTCTAGGATAATGGCCAAGAGGGGTCCAAGGAGGAAATTAACCATGTTTATAGACTTAACCCATTTTCTTAAATATGATACTATATATGAACCTTCTGATGTGTGATTGAGTGTTCCCAAAGCCAATCATTGAATACATGTAAGAGGGCGGGTGTGAGTGGTCGCATCTTTCTTATTGAGTGTTTCCAAAGCTAATCATTGAATACATGTACGAGGGTGGGTGTCAATGGTCACATCCCGAAGTTATTGGGCACATGGAGGTTGAGTAAAATCCATCGAGAGAAGTAACAACATGGGAACAACTTGGGGGAGGAGTCAAGTTTGTGCATGGGAATCGAACAGGGAGCTAGTGCGGTGAGGGGAAGGTGAATTCTGGAGCGTAACTGGAGAAAATTGGAGCTGGAGAAATGAAGAGCCCGATTGTCAGGCCGAAAGAGTCAACTCCTATGTGAGTTTCACTTAAACAACAAGTGTGTTATTGGTTTGCTAATATTTTTCCTAGTAGTAGTGTTCCCTTGAAATCCCTGCTGAGAGATTCCAAATTGCATGTGCCAGAGAGATCACCTTGATAAATGAATGGATCATTCCTTAGGTTAGCTTTGATAAACGAACGATACATCCTTTGGGATAACCTTGATAAATGAATGGTGCATTCCTTGGGTTGGGAAGGTCAAGAGGAAGAGAGCTAGTGGAGAAGTTGGGATAGTTGTAGGAAAATATCAGTTGGGTTGAGAGATTTATGAGCTGGGAGTGGACTGTGAGAGACCACCCTCTTTTGTGGATTGATAGCCTTAGCTTGGGGGTGAGTGTTTGTTGAGATTTGGAATAGTCATTCTATGGTTGGGTGGAACGCCTATCCCAAGCAGTTGGTTGCACGATTCTTGTTTAAGATAAGTGTTCAATCTGGTACTGAGTTATTTACATGTTTTGTTGTTGTGCATGAACTATGCATAAATAAGAATGACTTATATGCTACTGTAATGAACGATTTAGTTGTATCTCCTGTTGATTATTAGCATGCTTCAAAGGCATATGTTTTATGGTTATTGTTGTAGTTAAATCTATTATAAATTGTAGTTATAGGCTATGGGAAAACGGATAACCATAAAAGAATGGATTTAATTAGAAGAAGTATTGTGTTATGTGTATTCTGCACGTATTATTTCCTAGATAGGAGGATAGGTACACAATTAAAATGGTATCAGAGATGAAAACGACAATTTTTTTGTGTGGCGTGACCAACCAGGGTGGTTGGGTACGTTACAAAGTGGTATCATAACCCAATTTTTCAACACTGAGCCTGGATGGGCCAATTAAGTGGAACGTAGAAGTGAAAATTATAGAGTTTGCAAGAAAATTGTTTGAAAATATGTCAGGAAGATTTAGTTTGCAAATTGTTTGACAAAATGGTTATGGTGTTCCGTGGTGAAATTCGATGAAATTGGGCAAAAGCCCCAAGTCCCTGTAGCTAGATAATGGCAATTTTGAAGTGAAAGAGTTGAATTCGAAAAGAAGGGAAAACATGTTTATATACATGGCTTGATTTGTTTGTATTGATATTAGTCACAGAGCTATATGGATGACCCAAGAAAGAATTTCATTTTGGGTGAATATGATCATTTTTGGGTTTTTGGAAAATAAGTGAAATTGGAAAATTTTCGGTATTTTTCTGTACACCGATGTCAACATGACGTGGGAGGGGGCACGTGTCAACTGATGTGGTAGAAGGTGACGTGTAATGCCATGGTGGAAGGTACTTATAAAATGACTAAGTGTTGGACTTATTGTGAGTACATGAGTCCGCAAAGTTGGAAAAACAACTAAGTGTTGGACTTATTGTGAGTCTGTGAGTCTGCAAAGTTAGAAAAAATGGATAAGTGTTGGAATTATTGTTACTATGTGAGTCTATGAGTCCATGATTCTGCAATTCCGCAAAGATAGAAAAATGGATAAGTGTTGGAATTATTGTGAGTTTGTGAATCCATGAGTCCATGATTCCATAAATTTTGAAAAACGACCAAGTGTTGGACTTATTATGAGTTTGTGATTCTGTGAGTCCACGAGTCCACAAAGTTAGAAAAACATCTAATTGTTGGACTTATTGTGAGTCTGTGAGTTCGCAAAGTTAGAAAAACAATTAAGTGTTGGACTTATTGTGAGTCTGTGAGTCCGCGAGTCCGCAAAGTTAGAAAAATGGCTAAGTGTTGGTACTTATTATGATTCTATGAGTTCACGAGTCCAATATTTTGCAAGGTTAGAAAAACGTCTAAGTTTTGGACTTATTGTGAGTCTCTGAGTCTGCAAAGTTAGAAAAACAGCTAAGTGTTGGACTTATTATGAGTTTGTGAGTCCGCGAGTCCGAAAAGTTAGAAAATGGCTAAGTGTTGGTACTTATTATGAGTCTGTGAGTTTGTGATTCCATGAGTCTACAAGGTTAGAAAAACATCTAAGTTTTGGGACTTATTATGAGTCTCTGAGTCCATGAGTTCATGAGTCCGCAAAGGTAAAAACAGCTAAGTGTTGGACTTATTATGAGTCCATAAGTCCATGAGTCCGCGAGACCGAAGAAGTGGAAAAACGACTAAGAGTTGAGACTTTTTTGAACAGACTTATGAAAGAAAAGTTACAAGATTGTGAGTTTGTGAGTCCTCAAGTCCGAAGAAGTGGAAAAATGACTAAGTGTTGAGACTTTTCAGACAGAATTGTGAAAGGGAGAATTATGATTTCGTGAGTCCGCAATTCTGTGAGTCTGAATAGATGGAAAAATAATCTAAGTGTTGAAACATTTCAGGCGAACATATGAAAGAAAGAATTATGATACAATATGGAAACACAATTTTACATAATTCATGGATCTTGTTAATTATTTTAGCCTAACAAATTTTGTTGGTTGCAAATATTTCATAATTAGAGGTACATAAAGAAACTTAGTTCTTGTATGAGGACTAAAGTCATGGAAGATGCTCAAGGGTCTTACATCCATGGGGAAGAGTTGAAAGGTCTACATATGAGCATGGGTAATGCTAAGACAGAGTCAAATGGAAGAAGATATAGGCAAGATCACATCACTATGAGAAGTCTGCACAAGGAAGCGCAGAGTTACATGGTTGATAATGAAAGGATTATAAAAGCTCAAGAATAAATACTTCATAGTTTAAATATGTTGCATAAGAAAGTTAACAAGGATTCTGGCACCAAGCAAGAAGCTAGTGCTAGACAAGTATCAACATATAGATCCACAACAAAAGGGATGATCATGGAAATGCTAGGCAGTCAAGAAGCATGATAAAGCTCCATCATTCTCCAAGGCATTATGCTAGAATAACTCATGCAATTTCATGAATAAGAAGCATCCCAAGTGTGTCTCATGTTCGAAGGAAAAGAAGAAGGCCCGAGGTAGACATCTTGCTAAGTGAACTCAAGAAAACCAAGCCACCTACTTTCAGTGGTGAGCATAGGAAAGGAGAAGGGGCAAAGGCTTGGCTGTTGGAAATGAAGAAATATTTCCAGTTGCATGACTACCCATCCCGGGTAGAAGATAGGATTGCCACCTACCACTTGCAAGGAAAGGAAGCCACATGGTGGGATCAAATTAAACAAAACAAGAACCTTGACGAGAAAAGAATCTCATGGAGGAAATTCAAAGGATATTTCCAATAGAAATATTTGTCCGAGAATTACTATGAGAGAAAGATGAAAGAGTTATTTGAACTCAAATTGGGAACCATGACAATCGAGGAATATGAGAAGCGGTTCTTTGAATTGTTGAAGTATGTTGACTTCATCAAGGATGAGAAGGTTAAAATCCAAGGGTTTCTAAGTGGGTTACCCTCCTTCTATAGTGATAATATTTAATATGAAAACCCCAAGACCTTGGAGGACACCATAAGGAGAGAAAGGCACCTTTATGAGAAAAGCAAAGGAAGGTCAGTGTTCCAAAAGGCTTGGAATGACAAGATGAAAGAGAAAAAGGATCAAAGACAAAAAGGTTTTAAGCCACCCTTTTTCAGAAATAACTCCCAAGCAGGTTAGCAACACCAGGCAACCGAAAATGATCAAAGGAATGCAAATTCATTTGGGAAAAGGCCAAGGCAACAACCTGTTCAATGTTGGGGATGTGAGGGGAATCACTTATATAGGGACTTAAATCATAAAGGAGAAAGAATGAGGATTTTCCATGACATTCAGGACGTTGAAACAGTGGAAGACATGGGAGGAGGTATACCGAGGATTTATGCAGCCTTGGACAACAAGTAGGAAGAATATCAATCTCCTGTGATAGAAGTGGAAGGTAAGATTGATAACCATCCCATAGCAATTTTAATTGACTCTGGAGCTAGACATAGATACATAAATGATAACATTGTTGAAATATTTACCTTGCAAAGAAGTAAGCATAAGAAATATTGGTTAGTTCAGTTAGTCACGGGGGCTAAGAGAAAGATCAATGAGTTGGTTAAAGATTGTCAAATAGACATGAATGTACTCAACACGAAGGTAGATGTAAACATCATACCATTCTGTTCATATGACTGTCTAATTGGCATGGATTGGTTTGAAAATCATCATGTTTTCCTAGACTGTTACAACAAGACAGTCACATGTCTTGATGAGGAAGGGCGGAAAGGAAAGATTCAAGGCATTCCAAGAGTTGTAGTTGTTAGAGAGATTTCAGCTATGCAGTTGAAGAAGAGCTTCATGAAGGGATGTTAGGTGTTTGTAATCCATATGGAGGAGGCAACCAAAGATAAATAGAAAAGAATTGAAGACCATCTAGTCTTGAGGGATTTTGAAGATGTTTTTAAAGAAGTCCTAGGATTTCCACCAAAGAGAGACATTGATTTCCATATTGATTTTGTTCCAGGAGCTTCCCTAGTGTCTAAGACACCATACAGAATGGGTACACCAGAATTAAAGGAGTTGTAGATGTAGCTTGAAGAGTTGTTAAAAAGGGGGTATATACGCCCAAGTGTCTCACCTTGGGGAGCCACAATTCTGTTTGTGAAGAAGAAGGATGGAATCTTAAGGCTATGTATTCATTTCATAAAACTTAATAAGGTTACCATAAAGAATAAGTATCCTTTACCCAAAATTGATGATTTGTTTGATCAACTGAAAGGTGAAAGAATATTTTCAAAGATTGAATTGAGATTAGACTATCATCAAGTAAGGATAAGGGAAGAATACATCAACAAGACAATATTTAGAACAAGATATGGGCATTATGAATTCACGATAGTGCCATTTGGACTATCAAATGCCTTAGCAGTTTTTATGTGTTTTATGAATGGAGTGTTCATGGAGTACCTGGACAAGTTTTTGATTGTGTTCCTAGATGATATACTCGTCTATTCCAAATCATAAGAGGAACATGAGAAACATTTAAGAATGGTGTTACAAGTTTTGTGACATGACATATTATATGATAAGATAAGTAAGTGAATCTTTTATCAAAAGAAGATTCACTACTTGGGGCATATAATATCAACAACAAGGATAGAATTTGATCCTGAGAAGATAGAGGTCATTAGAGGATGGTCAACACCAAAGAATGTGACAAAGGTCATATCATTCATGGGTATTTCCGGTTATTACCGAAGATTCATAAAAAGTTTTTCAAAGATTGCAAGTCCAATCACTTATTTTCAAAAGAAGGGTGTGAAGTTCGAATGGAATTCCAATTGTGAAGAGATTTTTCAACAGTTGAAGGGAATATTGACAAGTTCTCTAGTCTTGAAGATTGCAGATCCAAATGAATTTTTTTTTGTGTGCACTGATGCATGTAAGGAATGGCTTCATGGATTCCTTAGTCAAAAGGATCATGTGGTATGTTATGAGTCTAGAAAATTAAAAGAGCATGAGAGGAATTATGCTACCCATGACTTGGAGTTAGCAGTGATTGTACATGCATTGAAAATGTGGAGGCATTACCTTTTGGATGATAAATTTTAGCTAAGGAAAGACCATTGTGGTCTAAAGAATTTGTTTGGACAACCAACACTAAATGTTAAGCAATCTAGGTGGATGGAATTTATGAGTGCATATGACTTTGAAATCAAGCGCATAAAGGGAAAGGAAAATCAAGTGGTCGATGCACTCAGTAGGAGATCTCATGAAGTGCATATTGCAACCATTAGCATGTACAAGACATATCTGAAATACAAAATTGTTGCAACAACAAATTCAGATCAGAATTATTTAAAAATAAAAGACACATTTGAACAAGGAAATTTTCAGCAGAAATTTAATTATTACGAGTTGAAAGAAGATTGAATTCTCATGTACAAAGATAAGGTGTATGTACTAAATTCTAGTGAGATGAAAAATGCAGTGTTGAATGGGATGAAAAATGTTCCATATGTTGGGCACCCAGGATATCATAAGACAATTGCAGCATTATGAAGCCAATATTTTTTCCCAGGAATGAAGAAAGGAGTGGCTAATTACATAGCCACGTGTCTAGAATGCCAAAAAGTAAAGACGAAACATAGACATCCAACAAGATTTATACACCCATTTCCCATTATGGAATGGAAGCAAGAAGTTGTCTCAATTGATTTTATTACTAATCCTCCCAGAATAGTGAAGCATCATCATCATGGTGGTGGTGGATAAGTTTACTAAAGCATCGCATTTCATTCCAGTAAAGACTACACATAAGGCAACAAATATTGCAGATATTTATATGAGAGAAGTTGCTAGGCTACATGGAGTGGCTAAGGAAATAGTTTAAGATAGATATCCAAAGTTTACTTCCAATTTTTGGAAGGGTTTGTTCAAAGTATTTGGGACAAATTTAAATCTTAGTACAACCTATCATACAAAGTTCGATGGGAAAACAGAAAGGACTGAAAGAATAATTGAGGACATGCTTAGAATGTATGTGATGGATCAACCGTCAAAGTGGGAATATTAAATCCATTTAGTTGAATTTTCCTACAACAATGGGTATCATGCCTCCTTAAAAATGAATCCATTTGAGGCATTGTATGGCAGGAAATGTAACACCCCAATGAGTTGGGATAATCCAGCAGACAGAGTAGTTGTTGGCCCAGGATTGCTAAAAGAAATGGAAGATCAGATGGAAAGGATTAAGAATAATTTGAAGGCTACCCAGGATAGGCAAAAAAGTTATGCAAACATGAACAAAGTTTTCAAAGATTTCAAAGTGGGAGAACATGTGTTTTTGAAAGTGAAAGAAAAGAGAAGTTCGCTAAGATATTGTGGTCCTTTTGAAATATTAGAAAAGATAGGGCCAATTGCATACATGCTTGCCTTACTTGCATCAATGCATAGTCATAATGTATTTCATGTATCATTACTTAAAAAGTATGTACATCGTGCTAATCATGTCATTGAATGGAATGTGATCTAGGTGGAGCATGAAGGGGGTTTCTAGGTGTAACCAGTACACATCCTGGACTGGAAAGTAAAACTGCTCAGGAACAAAACCACAGGGCTCGTAAAGGTTCAATGGAATTGCTACGGTATTTAACATGCTACATGGTAGCATGAAGAAAACATGAGGGTGGAATACCTGCACATTTTTTACAGTTTTGAAGAAGAAAGAATGCAAGACTTCGTTTTGAGAAACTAAAGTTATAGAAACACATCTAAGAGTCTTGGTCAACTACGCTGGGGACCTTGATAAAATAATGGCATATTCCTTGGGTTAGACCTTGATAAATAGATGGAACATCCCTTGGGAATCCATGATAAAGGAATGGTGCATTCCTTGGGTTGGTGAGTTGAGAAGAACATGATATTTTGGTTGGAGTTGTTAAATTGCAGAAATTTTATTTCTAGGTATTGTGATGTAAATTTTCATATATGTATATCGGCATAGAGTGCACCAAGGGTGGCGCACAATTGTAGGTGAGGGAGAATGTAACATCCACACTATAATCCCCAGTTTAATTAATGCTTATGTAGATATAATGTGTGGCTACGGCCAAGCGATGTAATATGTGAATTGTATTTCTTTGTTTTATTAATAAAAATGTGATCCTAGTTGCTAAGGGGTTATAGACAAAAGATGGGGGCTGAATTAATCCACAAGAAAGGGGAGTGTCTAGGATAATGGCCAAGAGGGATCCAAGGGGGAAATTACCCATGTCTATAGACTTAACCCATTTCCCTAAATCTTCTATTGTATATGAACCTTCTGATATCTAATTGAGTGTTCCCAAAACCAATCATTGAATACTTGTAAGAGGGCAGGTGCGAGTGGTCACATATTTCTTATTGAGTGTTTCCAAAGCCAATCATTGAATATAGTTATGAGGGTGGGTGTGAGTGTGATTTGGATTTATGAGTGGAATGAAATAAAACCACAGATTTATAATTCTAACACAGAGGCATAGTAAAGAATAACAAATATATAGTAAAACTTGACTTCTATTAAATAAGAAATATGCCAAAAACTGTAAAATGCACATTGAAAACAATCTTGCTAGAATGGTGGCAGCTTATCTCTGAGAAGAGATGTGATGGTTACACTCATTCACAAGAATATGAGTACAATGAGGCTCTAAAGGAATTTTTACAATAAACATGAATGCAAAAACCCTATACATCCAAAAACCTAACCCTAGGAGATGAAGCGCTAAAAGTCATGTGGGCCCCTTTGGGGTAAGTTAATACATCAACTTCCCGGGGTTGTAACTTTTGCATAAAATATTTGTTTAGGGTGCACGATAGCTCGTTGGAAAGGTATTAATGAGGATCTTCATTTACGGGTATCAATTAGAGTCACCAGCTACCATTGAGGTGCCATATCGTGAAAATACATTGTTTAGGCCCTTAAAATGGCCCCGGAAGTTGGGACTGCTAAAAATAGTAAGTTGTTGAAGAAAAAAAAATTGAGTCAGCTGGACAAGGTGGGTGGCCACAAAGATACTACTAGATCAATCCTCCCCCGTTAGGAAGAAATGGTATCCATTGTGTTGATTTCCCCCATCGAATGAGGAAATTTTTGCTGAATTTGGCCACGGGTGAGCCACTTGCCTTGGTGCAGGAGTTGCCCTGCTCTGACAACCCGATAAATCTGGATCCTCTGCTGGTGAGTGACCTTGACCTACGTTTCCATGATATGATCAACGGATGCATGTTCCATGCAGTCAAGGTTGATCTTTGTTTGTGTCAATTGTTATTTTATCTCCGAGGTGTCCAATAATGGTGGAAAATAAGGTTGAAGGAGGTTCACATTGAATATTGGGTGCAATCCAAGCAAGGGGGGAAGGTTGAGCTTAAACGCATTGTCACCCATGACCTTAGTGATGGAATAAGGTCCATAAAAGAGTGGACGAAGCTTCTGATGAGGCCCCGTAAGAAATTATTTCTGTAAGTGCAACCAAACATTTTCGCCCACCTAAAACTGGTATGACACCCAGTGTTGATCATGGTGTTGCTTGTACTTGGAATTGGACTTCTATAAAATATCTTGAACCTATTGGCAAATGTGTTGGATCCACTCAATGAACCGGGTGAAAATTGTTAGCTTTAGTTGGAGCATGAGACAAATCTTCCTGGTTGGCCGCAAGGGGTAGTGCAACATTCATGGGACCCAATGGTTGAAATCCCAACCCCACCTGAAAGGGGTCTTGGTCAGTTGAACTATGTATGGATCTATTTTAGATGTGTTGAACATAGGGAAGACTCTCATCCCAGGTGTATGGGTGCTTGGAATTGTACATGCACGGGATTTGCACGATCATCTGGTTGACGACCTCGATTTGGCCATCCATCTGGGGGTGGAAGGTAGTGGACTTGGTAAGCTTGGTGTCCAACAATGACTAAAGGCTTGACCAAAATGTGTTGAGGAACTGAATATCCCAATCTGATATAATGGTTTGTGGGATCCTAAAGTGTACCCACACTCATTCAAATAAGATCTTGGCAGTGGCCTCCGCTATGATGTTCTTCTTGCAGGTGACCAGAATTGCCATCTTGGAAAAGCGATCAACAACCACAAAAACACATTCATTTCCCCACTTGGTGGATGGAAGGCCTGAGATGTATTCAATTGACATGGATTCCCAGGGCATGTTAGGAGTAGGAAGAGAAGTGTACAGGCCTTGTTTCTTACTGGTCGGTTTGGCAATAGCGCAAGCAGTGCAGGACCATATATACTTGTTGACATCCTGTCAAAGTTTTGGCCAGTAGAAATGTCGCTACAACACTACCACTATATTTTCCATGCTGAAGTGTCGTGCCACCCTACTGTAGTGCACTTCCCAAATCATCTTTGCTCTCTTGCTTGATGGAAAGCAGAGATGGCCCAGATGGCACAACAACTCATCCTGAAGATGGAAATTAGTGGCAATTGTATTTGTGCCCAACATGTGGTAGGTGTTGGTTAAGTCAATATTTGTCTCATAGAGGTGGGGCCATCCAGAGGTATCACGGTCACAATATTATAGCACTGTGGTGAGTTTCGCGATTGGGGATCGGTTGAGGATATCAATGACTCGGTTGGTACTTTCTGTTTTATACTTGATGTTGAGGTGGAATTGTTGGAAATATGTGGACCACTTCTTATGGTGATCATTATACAATTTTCCTTTTGTCTACATGAAATGTAGTGGATTATGATCAATGTGGATGATTTTCTCCTTCCCGAGAATGTAATGCCTCCACTAGCGGCAGGCTTGCACAATGGAGTACATTTCTTTATCATAATTAGGGTACTTACAGACAACATCTGATAGTGTCTCACTATGATAGGCCATGAGGTGGTTGTGATGAGTGAGGAATGTGCCCACACCATATTCTGAAGCATCTGTCTCAGTCTCGAAGGGATGTTGTAGGTCAGGTAATGAAAGCACTAGAGATGAGCACAATAATTGTTTCAGATCATCGAACACTTTTTGTTGGGACAAGCCCCACACAAATTTTACCTTACCATTGTTGATGATTGTATCTATGTGAGACATTCTCCAAGACACAAACCTAAGAGAGAACCCCTGAGAGGGGTGTGTGGTTCCTATCTAAGGCAGAGCTGGAATGTAGAGATGGCCTCCTCCTTACAGAGAGTTGAGAAGAATTCCATATGATTCTCCTGTGTAACGCAATGAGAAAGGAGATCTGTAGAGTTGGACGTGCTTGTGGCTGAGCACAAGGTGAATGTGTTAAATCCCAAAGTGTTGGGTGAATCGTCATGAGATAGAGATGAAGATGATGTATTAGCCTCCTCTGAGCAAAGAGTTGATGAGAAACTCCAGATGACTTTCCTATGTAATGCAATGGGAAAGAAGATCGGTTGAGTGGACATGTCTGTGGACGAGAACAGGTGAACGTGATCCTAGTGGTAGAGCACTAGTGAAGAAGTGCTTGTTCTGTGTAATGCAATGAGCCAGAGATATGGACATCCTTATGGATGTGCCCCTAGTGGTTGAGCACTAGTGGGTGTATGAGATCCCTTTCTATATTGTTCAAGATTCATACCTACCTGTAACCCTAATTGTAATGTAAAGGGTACAGGTCGACGCTACCTTAATGTAATCGATAATTAATGTAAAAGATAATTAAATATGGTTAATATCTTATATAGTATGAGATAGAGAGGTTAGCCTTGTTGTTCCAATAGATAGTTATGTTGACATGTCAAGTCTAACATAATTAAAGGTCAATTCCCCATTGAGGAATCATATCTTTTTTGTGAGTTTAGAAATTTCAGCAAGTACATATTCTTGGGAAAAGTGTGCACCTCTCTTGGGCACTAGTCTTCTAGGGTTTGTGAGCACCCTTTTGTGTGCTAGGTTTTATTGGTGGTGGAGGTCTTTCTCTTGAATAATATAACAAAGGATTGGTTGGGTTTTCTTCCCTTGTTGAGAAGGGTTTACCAAGATACTTCTTATGTACTTGTTCATGGTGTTTCTTCTTGTGATCTCGGTTGCTACAACACAATTGCTTATGGTTTAAGTAAAATGAAAAAAGGGAATGAAATTCATGATTAATCCTAGATTATTGAAAAATAAAAAACCACCACCCCTGGTTACTTGGCTAAGGACCCATGCAATATGGGAGAATCCCAACACGAACCTGGGATAGAAATTGGCAAGGCCTAAGAAGATCTGAAGCTTAGTGAGTGTGGTGGGCTAGCTGCTTGACAACCTCTGCTGACATGAAGTTATTTTGGCTTTCAATGATGAAGTGCAACGAAGTGCCTTTCACACACATCTATGAATGAAAGAGGTTCTCACCTTCCTTTGGTTCATCAGGTTCACCAAGATGGATCTTGGTGGTAGAAATGGTAGCATTGGGTTCCGCATCAATGATACGTCTCCCCTTTTTTGGTTCTGACTCGGAGTCGGAACCCATAGCTGATTCAAAGGATTTTACCTCAGCCACCAATGACTGCTTTGAGCGGAAATCAACATTTTATACCAGGGCATCTTATGGAAGTCGCACCACTTCCTGGTATCTTTCTTCGTCTTCCCATTGTCCTTCTTTTCTTACAACTTGGACTGGTTATAATAAGGTTTCCCATATTTTCTTTGTCCTTTGTTCTATGGGTTGGGGATGCCCTTTCCCTACTTCTGATGTGAGGGGTTCCCAGACCCAAACTGTTGCATCCTTTTTTTAAGCTTCTGCTCGATTTTGACGACATAACGATAGGCCACGCCCAAGGATGAGATGTCAAAAAACTCCATTTCTGTCTATATATATCTATGCAGACTGTCGTGGTACTTGAGTGCCAGATGTCTCTCAAAATATTTGATACCCAACTTAGTGCGCAAGGTATGGAAGTCATTGGTGAACTCTAGCACTGTTTGGTCGCTTTCCTGTCGCAGTGTGGTCCATCTTGTATACAAGTCTTCATAACTTCCATCAGGGTAGTATTGTTCCTTATTAACATCCCTGAAGGAACCTCAAGTGGCCGCAACTACAAATAATGTGGAACCCTCTATTTCCTTTTGCTCACAAAAAGTATCCCACCAATCTTTGACACGGGGAACATCCTTAAGGAGCGCGAATGTAATATTTTGTTTATCGAAAAAAACTGTGGACAAAAAAATACCCTTCTAGAAGGTTTAACCATTTATCTACAACATACACATCTATTTTACCTTCAAATATAGGAATATAAAAATTGATATGTACCTTGAAGGGGGTGATGCCTCCACTTGAGTTGGATGTGTCGCTTGTCGGTGTCGTCGAAGGATTTGTGCAAAGTTGTCCATTATTTTGTTTCTCTATCGCTCAAGGGATTCTTCAAAAAATGTTTTGAAAGGATCTCATGTCCCGTCATATTTATTTTCTCCCACCATGGACGGTTTCTTGGGTCTGTGAGAGCATTTGTCCTCAAGAGAAACAAGCAAGAGACCAAACACTCTATACCCTGACCTCATCGGGGACATGCATTAAAAAAATGACAAGGAGCAGACCGCTCTAATACCACTGATCTAGATTTATGTGCAGAACGGAATAAAACCATAGATTTATAATGTTAACATAGATACAAAGTGAAAAATAACATAGATACAGTAAAACTTGACTTCTATTAAATAAGAAATATGTTGATAACTATAAAATGTAGACTGAAAACAAGCTTGTTAGAATGGTGGCAGATTATCCTTGAAAAGAGATGTGACGGCTACACTCATTCACAAGAAGATGAGTACAATGAGGCTCTAAGGGAATTTTTACAATAAACATTAATTACAAAACCATAGACATCCAAAAACCTAACACTAGGAGATGAAGTGCCAAAATTCATGTGGGCCCTGTTGGGGTAAATTAGTACATCAACTTCTCGGGGTCGTAACGTTTGCATCCGATCTTTGTTTAGAGTGAACGATAGCTCATTAGAAAGGTATTGACGAGGAGATTTATTTAGGGGGATCAATTAAATCCATTGGTTTTCATTGAGGTTCCTGATCGTGAAAACATGTCGTTTAGGCCCTCAAAATGGCCCCAGAAGTTGGGACTGCTAAAAATAGTAAGTTGCCAAAAAAATTGTTTTGAGCCTGTTGGATAAGGTGGGTGGCCACTGAGATTCTTCTGAATCAGAGTGGTCACATCCCAAATTTATTGGGAACATGGGGGTTGAGTGCAATCCACTGAGATAAGTAACAGCAGGGGAAAAACTTCGGGGAGGATTCAAGTCTGTGCGTGGGAAGAGAATGGGGAGATGGGAGTTGGTGCGGCGAGGGGAATGCGAATTTTGGAGCCTAACTAGAGAATAACTGGAGAAAATTGGAGATGGATAGCTAAAGAACCCAATTTTCAGGATGGAAGAGTGAACTTCTGCATGATTTGTGCTAAAACAACAAGTGTGTTGTTGGTTTGTTGATAGTTTTCCTAGTAGTAGTATTCCCTTGAACTCCCAGCTGAGAGATTCCTAGTTGCTTGTGCCAGAGAGACCTTGATAAATGAATGGATCATTCCTTGGGTTAGCCTTGATAAATGGATGGTACATCCCTTGGTATAACCTTGATAAACGAATGGTGCATTCCTTGGGTTGGGAAGGTCAAGCGGAAGAGAGTTGGTGGAGAATTCGATATACTTGTAGGAAATATCAGTTGGATTGAGAGATTTATCAGCTAGGAGTGTATTGTGAGAGACCACCCTCTTTTGTGGATTTCTAGCCTCAACTCAGGGGTGACTGGTTGTTGAGATTTGGAAAAATCAATCTACGGTTGGGTGGAATGTCTTTCCCAAGCATTTGGTTGCATAATTCCTGTTTAAGATAAGTGTTTAATCTTGTACTGAGTTATTTACATGTTTTATTGTTGTGCATGAACTCTACATAAATGAGAATGAATTATATGCTATTGTAATGAACGATTTAGTTGTATCTCCTGTTGATTATTAGCATGCTTCAAAGGCATATGTTTTATGGTTATTGTTGTAGCTAAATATGTTATAAGTTGTAGTTGTAGGCTATGGGAAAACTAATAACCATAAAAGAGTGGCTTTAATTAGCAGAAGTATTGTGTTATGTGTATTCCACATGTATTTTTGCCTAGTTGGGAGGCTAGTTACATTATTAAAATGGTATCAGAGTTGATAAGAAAAAAACATTTGCGTGGCATGACCAGCCAGGGTGGTTGGGTAGGTTAGACTGGGAGCCACTTATGAATATGCTATCAAAATTGAACATAAATTTAAGCAACAAAATAAGCAATTGTTCAGGTCTTTGAATCTTCAATAATAGAAGCATGGTAAAGGTGGCCCCAAATCGTAGTACAAGGGATGAAGCAAGGAAGGACAACCTCAAGACATCCATTCCAATCCATGGGCAAAGAAGGGTATGAGGAAGATGAAGAAGGACATTGGAAAATGGTGTGAGTTCCACAAAGCCCCTAGAACAATGTTGATGAATGCCACTCAAAACAATCATTGTTGGTTGAGCTTAAAGAAAAAGACTTGGACTCTAAATCAAACTATGATTTGGAGTAGGATAAGGGAAATCAGATCATCGATGTGGAACCTAGTGCTGCCATCATAATCGCAAAGATCCAACTAGACAAGTCAAAGGAGCTTGAGGAAGGGGAGCACCTCTTCCATTCACATACGTGGGTGAAGGGAATCCCATTGAATTTCATTGTTGGGAGCGAGAGCCAGAAGAAACTAATCTCATTTGAGGTCATTAAAATATTAAATCTACCATCCATGCAACATTGGTTGGTTGATCCAAGGATCATTATCACTTTGGGGGATCATCCTGACAGGGTATCCAACGTAGTTCTGACTACTGCAATTTCATTGATCTCAACAAAATAGTGACGAAAATTAATCTCACAAACTACAAGTTTTTCCTCTTCATGGTTTGGTCAAAAAAGGAATGAAATGTCGCCACCATATATTTAACACGGGGTCTCTCTACACAGCATAAATATGTGGACAAGATTTTTGATGAATACAAAGATCTCTTCACTTCACTTGTAGGGGTGCCTCTGCACTATCAGGTCAAACATCCCATTGATTTGAAACTTGGTTCTCCCTTTGCCAATGGTCCAATATACAAAGCTCCATTTCGGAAAATGAGGAAATAAATCATCAAATTTATGAGCTCATCCACAAGGGCCACATTGGACCAAGCTCCTCACCTTGTGTAATCCCAATTGTGTTGGTGCAAAAGAAGGATGGAACATGGTGACTCTATATTGATTATAGATCCCTGAATAAAATCATTGTCAAGAACCGATACTCGATCCCCCGGATTGACAATCTTCTTGATCAGCTCAAGGGTGCCAATTTCTTCAACAAGATTGATCTAAAGTCAAGTTTTCACTAGGTTCCAATAGAATCAATGTATGGAAGATAGCCTTCAAATATAAAGAATGCCTCTTTCAGTGGTTGGTCATGCCTTTTTTCTTGACTAATTCTCCAACGACATTCATGAGGATGATGGATGATATATTGTGGTCATTCACAAACTCTTTTGTGGTGGTCTTTTTAGATGACATCCTCATCTTCATTCGGACCTGGGAAAAGCACTTGCAACACATTTAGCAGGTCTTGAGCTCCCTATGACAACACAATTTATACACCAACCTAGATAATGCTCATTTGACATGCATAGAATCCAATACTTAGGATACATTGTGGATGAATATGGGGTGCATGTGGACCCAACCAAGAACCAAGTCATTTGTGATTGGCCATCCTAAACAACTCTAACAAAGATCCACAACTTCTTAGGCTTTGCCAACTTCTACTGTAGGTTCATGTTAGGTTTCTCTCATAT
Organism: Picea sitchensis; assembly: GCA_010110895.2. NCBI lineage: Eukaryota > Viridiplantae > Streptophyta > Pinopsida > Pinales > Pinaceae > Picea > Picea sitchensis. The sequence goes on from SNQJ01S0001115.1 coordinate 185,199, forward strand.
ATCTTGGCCCTTAAGTCAAGTGACCAAAGGGGGATCTAAAGCCAAATTTTCTTGGTTTGAATCACAACAAAAAGCATTCCAAGATCTGAAACACCACCTTTGTTCCACACCAGTCCTCACATTACCATATCTAAAACAACCATTCAGTATTGAGATAGATACCTATGACTATACTATTAGTGTCATCCTCACTCACTAGGGACATCTAGTTGCTTATAATTGTGAAACACTATTTGATGTTGTTCACAGGTATCCCACCTATGGAAAATATATGTACTCCATTGTGCAGGAATGTCGATAGTGGAAGCATTACATTCCAGGAAAGGAATTGATCATCCACACTGATCACAAGCCTTTGCAATTCATGTAGACACGAGGAAAGCTACATAACAACTACCATCAGAAATGGTCCAGAATAAATTCCATAAAAATGGTATCTATGGTTAACTGCTTGTTCAAATTGTAATAATTTACAATGTTGTGTAATCTATGAGATTGTATGGTTTTTTAGTAGACTTATGCTCAGTTGATTTGGCTATTTATTTCTAGATAGGATAAGTCTTTACTCATACTTTGCATGTTCTTATATCTTATTGAAATTGGCTTGTTCTACATTCATAATATAGCATGGATTTATAAGCAACATGGAATATGGGTTGACCCAGTAAATCCCTATATGTTAGGTTATTTCCCTCATTGGTTGTATTCTATTGAATACATTTATAGACAACAAAAAATTAGGGATTAAAATTCTGAGAATGCCTAGAAGGCCTATGGGAAAGTATGATTACTAACAAAGGAAATGAAATGAATGAATCACCTTGCATTATTTGCATGCACTGATTCTCCTTAGTGTCTAATGTTTCATGAGGTCTGAAATGATTAGAAGGATTTATGTATGTTATCCTTGGATGTTTGATAACCAAATATATAGTTTCTTTCTAGGATTAAAGTTCGTTGTAAATGCCTATGACAAAGAATCCTACCCTAGGATTTTCATGGAATTCATGTGATATTTTAGTATGCTAGTGGAAGGATATGTTACGATGTGCTAAGAGATGCACTCTTAGGGATTGCTAAATCCCTCAAGTCTCAGTTCTCTAGTACATGCCATAGCTTGGTTATTCCTTATCTGAATATAGCTTGGTTATTCCTTATCTGAATTTTGCGGAAGTCCTAGGGTCATTTTTCCTAGGGTGTGCTTCACCTTAGATGCTTGAATGTTTCAGGGTTAGAACCTAAGAAATCCATGTGAAAATCACCAAAGTAGTTGAGAAAATATGAGCATGAATGTTTACCTATTTTCCTTCTGCAAGAAGCGGTTTAGAATCCTAGTCGAGGTTGGGAGGAGGAATCTTGAAATCCGGTATCTGAACCCCTCTCATATGAATCATTATACGAGAAGAAATGGAACCTGGATATCCAGATGTACAACATCAGGGATATCTAGAGATCCGGGTATCCACCCCGTGCATAAAACATAGCTCGTAGAAAAGTCCTGAATTCCCAAATGGTCATCATTTCATAGCAGAGTACTGTGGCTTAAGTCATCTGATGTAGAGTGCAAGGGAAAAACGTATCAGGAGGTTGGGACATCCTTTGTTTCAAGAGCATGTCACTTTGAGTTTTTCCATATTCCTAGAATCTTGAATGGGCAGAGATCCATTACAAAGTTCCAATCCATTTCCCTTTGTAGTCTTATAAATCATAGGAAGTTAAGGCACATGCGAGTGACGTCATGATGTTGTTTTGTGCCAGGTGGCAGTGAAAATTCCACAAGGGGGAGGTGATAGGAGGCAACAAGAGATTGGTGTCGGGATAAGGGACCCCATAATTATATTAGTGCTCGTGATTCGATTTTAATTTGACTCGTTGGATCGAAGGGTCAATAAACCTGAGTTGTTCGATCAATTTCAAGTGTAACATGTTTGGATCTAGCCCCTGTTACATAAATTATAAAATGAGAGACATTAAATCCCAGATATTCATAGATCCAAGCATAAACCCCTTTTAAATAACATGGCCCTTAGAGAGGTCCCAGATCGTGAATGGGTCAAGCTTCCCTTTTTGGGTTCCAACCCTTTTAAAAGCACATAATAAAGAAGTATGGGCACATGTGAGTGACATCGAGTGCCACGAAGGATGATATGTGTCAGTTTCTAATTGGTCGAGGAGCCAATGACCTAACACCTTTAATATTAGTCGTTGGATCGTTGGGCGTATGATATTTGATCATTCGATCATCATTGGCAGACAAGATCTGAGGTAAGCTTAGGAGGGAGTCACAACCCCAGATATCTTGATTGTCCTATATCCGAGAGTTTTTTAAGTGACAACCCTTTGGGAAGTCTGGATTCCCAAATTCTTGAATGGATAGGTTCCACCTCAAGGTTCTAGGGTGATCTTTAAATACCCAGATATCTGACATCTAGAAGAGTGTTGGTGGTGACTATTTGGGGATAAGTTGGATCATCAGATCCTCGGATGTGAAGGGTCCCTCTTCTTGATTTGTGAGATAAAATTATTCGTTGTTGGCCTGAGGTATGCCAAAAATGAGGTTACCTATCCCATTTTATTAGGGCATGAGCTGTGCCACATTAACTGGCATGTAGGACAAGGATCCACATGGATATGAGGTGGTTTTGGTGGAAAGGGCCTTGAAACTTTAAGAGGCCATAACTTTTGATCCCGAGATCTGTTTTGAGCATAGATACAGTGATTGGAAATATCTCGATGAGATGGATTGGTTTATCAGTGTAGAATTGGGTTTAGAGGTGTGGTTAAGGAAGGTGGTTCAAGAAAGGAAAAGAGAAAATTTGTACACTCCACCAACCTAATTGGGTGTGTTACATTACCTTAGTTGTGTGCTTGCATGATATTCTTCCTTAGGGTTTTGGATATCTCCTGATAGTGTTGGTGACATTCTGCATGGTGAGAACATGGATATTTTGATTCAAGTGGATATCGATGGCCACCCACCTTTTCCAACTGGCTCAAAATATTTTTGTCGCAATTTTGGTAATTTACTATTTTTAGCAGTTTTTCACTTTCGGAGCCATTTTGAGGCCCTAAATGATGTTTTTTGGGAAAACGGGGAGAAACATGGGAATTACTTCAATATTTATCCCAAAATGAATCTCCTCGATGATGCCTTTCCAACAAGCTATCATACACCTAAAACGGAGATCGTATGCAAAAGTTACGACCCCGAGAAGTTTATGTACTAACTTTCCCAAACGGGGCCCACATGACTTTTGGCGCCTCATCTCCTAGGGTTTGGTTTTTGGATTTATAGGTTTTTTGGAATTCCTGTTTATTGTAAAAATGTCTTCAAAGCCTCATTGTAATCATGTTCTTGTGAATGAGCGTAGTTTTCACATCTCTTCTTAGAGATAAGCCAACACCATTCGAGCAAGCTTGTTTCCGCTGCATTTTATAGTTTCAGCTTATTTCATTATTGAATAGAAAACCAGTTTTACTGTATCTCTATTATTTCTTGTTAAGCACCTTTTAATAATCTGTAGTCATTTCATTTTTCTCATAAAATCCAGATCAGTGGTATCAGAGTGGTCTGCTCCTTGTCATCTTATTGCATGTCCCCAACGAGGTCGGAGTACAGAGAGTTGGGTCTCGAGCTTGTTTCTCTTGAGGAAAAAAGCTCTCGCACGCCCAAGCAACCTCTCATGTAAGGAGAAAATAAAGATGACGGGATAGGAGATCCTTTCAAACTATTGATTGAGGAAGCCCTCACACAACAAAGGAACGAGATGATGGATACTTTCACACAAATCCTTCGGCATCTATCAACAGGTGACGCATATTCTTTGAGCGGAGGTGCCGGCCCCTTCAAGGTACAAATAAGCTTCAATATTCCAATATTTTAAGGTCAGATAGATGCAGATGTTGTAGATAAGTGGTTGAATCTACTAGAAGGGTATTTTTCTGTCCGTAACTTTTTGAATAGAGAAAATATTACTTTTGCACTCCTCAAAGTTGTTCCCCATGTCAAAGATTGGTGGGAAACTTTCTGTGAGCAAAAGGAAATAGAGGAACCCTCATTATTTGCAATCACGACCACCTAGGAATCCTTCATGGATGCTATTAAGTAACAATACTACCCTATCAGAATTTATGACGACTTGTATACGAAATGGACCACATTGCGGCAAGAAAGAGACCAAGCAGTGCCAGATTTCAAAAATATCTTCCATGCCTTGTGCACCAAGTTGGGTATCAAAGATTTGGAGCGACATCTGGTGCTCAAGTATCATGGTGCTCTACATAGATACATCCAAACCAAAATGTAATTTCTAGACATCTCATCCTTGGGCGCGGCCTACCGATATGTCGTCAAAATCGAGCAGAAGCTCAAACAAAAGACGCAACAATTTGGGCCTGGGAACACTTCACAACATAATCTAGGAAAGGGTGGCCCCAACCCATAGAAAAAAGGATAGATAAAATATGGACAGTATCAGGACACCCATTCCAAGGCGCAAGCAAAGAAGGACACTGAAAAGACAAATAAAGATACCGGGAAGTGGTGCGACTTCCATAAGAGCCCTTGGCATAACATTGTTGACTGCCACTCAAAGCAGTCGTTGGTGGCCAAAGTGAAAGCCTCTGAATCAGATGTGGGTTCTGACTCTAAGCCAGAACCAGAAAGGGAAAGATGGATCATTGACGTGGAACCCAGTTCCACTGTTGCTACCACCAAGCTCCAGCCTGGTGAACCAGACGAGCCAGAAGAAGGAGAGCGCCTCTACCATTCACAGATGTGGGTAAAAGGCACCCCACTGCACTTCATCATTGATAGAAGTAGCCAGAAGAACCTCATCTCAGCAGAGGCCATCAAGCGGTTTTCCCTGCTTAGAATGCCACACCCACAACCCTACATCATTGGATGGATCCGCCAAGGAAGTGATCTCTACGTCATCCAACAGTGCTAACTGTCATACGACATCAAGCCCTTCAAAGACGAGGTATTGTGAGATGTTGCTCCTCTCAATATTTGTGATGTTCTTTTGGGCCAACCTTATTTATGGAAACGCCATGATGTATATGATTCTAGGCCTCATAGTGTTATTATTACTTTGAATAGAAAATTGTACAAGATACCTCAGGCAATCCCACCCAGATCTATTTCCTTGATATTTGCTAAGAAATGTAGGAAAGTCATCTCTCGGATGGGGAAGTTTGTCTTGTTCATGATTCACTCTCAGAATAAGTGAAAGATCACAGCCACATCCAGGGTGTCTGCGGTCAACCTCTCCACACATCAGAAGAAACTAGATAAGGTCGTGGAATAATACTCAGATATCTTCTCCTCACCTACTGGGATGCCTCTGCACTACTAGGTCAAGCACCGCATCGATCTAACCCCTGACGCACCACTGCCCAATTGGCCAGTATATCACCATTCTCTGTTAGAGAATGAGGAGATCAAGAGACAGATACAAGAACTTCTCCACAAGGGGCATATCCATCCCATATCATCACCTTGTGGGAGCCCAATCATGCTGGTACAGAAGAAATATGGAACCTGGCGACTCTACATTGATTATCGGGCTCTAAATAAAATCACGGTCAGAGACCAGTACCTAATTCCTTGAATCGACGACCTCCTTGATCAAATCACGGGAGCCAAATACTTCAGTAAGATTGATCTGAAGTCTAGCTACTACCAGGTCCTGATAGAACATAAAGATGTATGGAAGACTGCCTTCAAGTCAAAGGAAGGCCTTTTTGAATGGTTGGTCATGTCCTTTGGTTTGACAAATGCTCCAGCCACTTTCATGAGGATGATGGAGGATATACTGCAACCATTCATCAATACTTTTGTAGTGGTGTATCTGGATTACATTCTCATTTACAACAAGACTTGGGCCGAACACTTGCAGCATATTTAGCAGGTTCTGCACACCCTGTGGCAGCACAAGCTATACGCCAACTTGGAAAAATGCTCCTTCGACATGGACAGGGTCCATTACCTAGTCTACATCGTTGATTAGCATGGCATACATGTGGATCTAGCCAAGATCCAAGTCATCCGTAATTGGCCAGCCCCAACCACACTCACTGAGCTTCGGAGCTTCTTGGGCCTTGCCAATTTCTACCGTAGGTTCATGTTGAGATTCTCCAATATTTCATGGGCCCTCAGCCAAATAACCAGGGGTGGTGGTAAGGTGAAATTTGTGTGGGGCCAGTCCCAACAAAAAGTGTTTGATGATTTGAAGTAGTGCTTGTGCTCAGCCCCAATACTTTCACTACCAGCCCTACAACATCCCTTTGAGATCGAGACAAATGCTTTGGACTATGCTGCGGGCATCGTTCTCACTCAACACGACCACCCTATGGCCTATCATAGTGAGACACTATCAGATGTTGTTTGTAAGTAGCCTACTTACGAAAAATAAATGTACTCCATTATGCAAGCCTGCCACCAGTGGAGACATTACATTCTTGGGAAGGAGATAGTCATACACACTGATCATAAGCCACTGCAGTTCGTGCAGATACAAGGGAAATTGCATAATGACCGCCATCAAAAGTGGTCCACATACTTGTAGCAATTCCACCTCAACATCAAGTATAAAACATGAATCACCAATCGTGTCACTGATTGCCTCAGGAGACCACCAGTTGCAACACTCACCACAATGCTAAACTCTTGCATCCATGAGACCTCTGGATGGCCCCAACTCTATGAGACAAACCCAGACTTCACCACCACCTACCAAATGTTGGGTGAAAACATAGTTGTCGATAATTTCCATCTTTGGGATGGGTGGTTGTGTCGTCTGGGCCATATTCATGTTCCATCAAGTGAGCGAGCAAAGTTGATTTGGGAAGCCCACTACAGTCGGGTGGTAGGACACTTCGGCGTCGAAAAGACAGTGGAGATGCTACAGAAACATTTCTACTGGACGAAACTTTGATAGGAGGTCATCAAGTATATCAGGTCCTGCACTGCCTGTGCTATTGCCAAACCGACCACTAAGAAATAGGGCCTATATACCCCTCTTCCTACTCCTGACAGGCCATGGGAATCCATCTCAATGGACTTCATGTCGGGCCTCTCATCCACCAAGCGGGGAAATGACTTTGTTTTTGTGGTTGTTGATTTCTTTTCTAAGATGGTGATTTTGGTTTCCTGCAAGAAGAACATCACAGCAGAGGCCACTGCCAAGCTCTTCTTTGAACGAGTCTGGGTACATTTTGGAATCCCACAAACCATTTTCTCAGATCGGGACAGTCGATTTCCCAGGAAATTTTGGTCGAGCCTCTAGTCACTGTTGGACACCAAGCTCACCAAATCCACGACCTTCCACCCCCAGACAAATGGCCAAACTGAGGTCGTAAATCGAATGATTGTGAATATCCTTCGCATGTATAATTCAAAGCACCCTCACACATGGTAAGAGAGCCTTCCTTATGTCCAACATAGCTACAACTAAGCCCTGCATAGCTCAATCGACCAGAACCCCTTTAAGGTGGGGTTGGGATTCCAGCCATTGGGTCCCATAGATATTGCACTTCCCCTTGCGATCACCTTGACCGACTCATCTCCTGCTTCAACTGAAGCTGACAAAGCCACCCATTTCATTGAGCGGATCCATCACATCTACCAATAGGTTCATGATATCCTTCAAAAGTCCAATGACAAGTACAAACAACACCATGATCAACATCACCTGCCACATAAGTTTCAGGTGGGCAACAACGTTTGGGTGCACTTGCAGAAAGAACGCCTTACATGACCCCATCGAAAGCTTCTCCCACTCCATTATGGGTCGTACACCATAACCAAGGCCATGGGGGATAATGATTTTGAGCTCAACATTCCTCCTTTCCTTGGCTTGCACCCAGTGTTCAACGTGGATCTCCTTCGCCCTTATTTCCCACCATTATTGGACACCTCAGAAGTAGCAGAACAGTTGACACCAACATAGCTCAACCCCAATTTCATACAACAAGCATCCACTGATCATATTGTAGACACATAGATCAAGGGAACTCGACAAAAATGGATCCAGCTTTATCGAGTCGTCAAAGCAGGGCAATTCTTGCACCAAGGCAAGTGGCTCACCCAGGGCTAAATTCAGCAGAAATTTCCTCATTTGATGGGGGAACTCAATGAAATGAAGAGAATTGCTTCCTGAGGAGGGAGTATTGATCCAGGTGGATATCGGTGGCCACCCAACATTTCAAACTGGCTCAAAACAATTTTCTAGCAATTTTGGTAATTTACTATTTTTAGCATTTTTTCACTTTCAAAGTCGTTTTGAAGCCCTAAACGATGTTTTTTGGGAAAATGGGGAGAAATATGGAAGTTCCTTAGATATTGAACCCGAAATGTATCTCCTCGACGATACCTTTCCAACGAGCTATCATACGCCTAAAACAGAGATCGTATGCAATAGTTACGACCCCGAGAAGTTGATATACTAACTTACCCAAACGGGGCCCACACGACTTTTGGCACTTCATCTCCTAGGGTTAGGTTTTTGGATGTCTAGGGTTTTTGGCATTCCTGTTTATTGTAAAAAGGCCTTCAACGCCTCATTGTAATCATCTTCTTACAAATGAGTGCAGTCGTCACATCTCTTCTCAGAGATAAGCCGCCACCGATGATGTTATGGGGAACAAAACGAGAGACTAAACATAATCACAAACATCATATGTGTGCCAAAGATTTCCATTTTCGTCATCTATTAATATATGTCATTTATTCAGGGTGAAGTTGAAGGTTTCCATAAAGTTTTCCAGCGTTCCATTTTGATGTATTATTTGCATTCATCGTCCCAACTTCTTAGCTTTTCTGGTGCAGTACTGTTTGTCATCCTTTAAACAGATCATATTTTGTTTCGTCTTACGAGAATCAATGAACGTCATTTCAAGAGCAAAAAAATATCAGTTTTTTAGTTCCATTTGTATTGCAACTTTTTATTTTATTTATTTTAAATGTTGGTTTGTGAGTTGCAGGAGGAAAGATGTTGTTCGTGTAAAGGCATTCGGTGTTCATGTATCAGGTAAGTTCTAGAGGGTAGGTAAACTCCTACTCGGATTTTCTCTAAGGACGTTTATGTGGGATTTTGTGTTTTTCACAAATAGAAAAAGTTTACCCTGCTCGGTTACTGTTTTTAAGTTAAATCTTTTTGTTCCTCCGATTCCAAAACAATAACTTGCAACTACATCATTACTTTTTAATTCTTCTAATCTATATTCTATTTTATTATTATTATGATTATTTTTATTCATATTTATTTGAACATAGTGACTTTTTGATCCTTGATTTTATGTTTTGTCACTCTGACCAGCTTGAAGTGGAGCATGTATCACATTTTTTAACCAGGGGTTCTCACCGTGGATTTACTGATCATCTTGAAAGGAATGGCTAAACCTCTTTCTTAGGATACACTTGTAAACCCTAAATACAACTACATATTTAAACAAATACTTCACAAATCGCTACTTCCCTTGAAAACTAGCATAGGGGAAAGGGAACGTCCAAAAGAATAATATAGGTTTTTTTTAAGTTTTTTTTTATAAGTATATTATTTCATGAGTAGCATTGTAACGGTATATTAATCATGAGTAGAAAAGTGATTTGTTGCAAGGTGTTTAGGTCAAAGTATGATTGAAGTAAATATTTGAAACTATTTCATATCATGTATAGAAGTATAGACCAAGTTAAATAGTTCATGTATAGAAGTATGATTACAACATAGAAGAATCTAGAAGGTATTCAACAAAGAAGATAAGCGTGTCTTTCCTTTTCTTGTTTTCGTAGTGAGACATAAGCAACATCGCTCATTTTTTCATAGTGTTCGAAGGAGAGGGTTGGTGCTATTCGCATTCCTTCTATAGTAGTAGTGCGTGACATTGTCGTGAAGGTGAAGCCTTGGCGTTCAATGTTTCCAATGTCAATAGTAGACCTTGTCAAGGTCATGCCTTGAGATTTATGGATAGTTAATGCCCATACCATCTTAAGAGGGATTTGTTTCTTGTTAAACTCCTTTGTATGGGTGTAATTGGTACATGCTTTGGTTGGGTTTGGTCTCATGGAGGGCCAATGTATTTATCAAATGCCACAACAACATATGTTGGCAAATTTGGAGGGTGAGTTCCTAGTGCATATACAATTTTCATGACTACTCCAAGAGCACTATTGACTAATCCTGCTTGGACCCATAAACTGCAGGATAGCATAACTCGTTGGCCAAGTAATTATGCATAACTCGGTGTGCATTTGAAGCACCAAGTAATTATGTGTCATTGCGTGCGATTGGCTTATTCAAGGATTGAAACATGAACTTGTTATGGTTGTCCACAAGAATCTTTGTTGCAAATAGGTGGATTGAAGAATCAAACAATTGACGCTCTTGGCTAACAATTGGGGGAAGTGGGACTAGGTGACAAAGATGCCTTGTCACTAGAATATTCTTTCCAACTTGACTACAGTGTTGTCCATAAGCTCCTTCCTGGAGTTGCTCCTGCATAAAGAGGTTTGTCCATTACTGGTGGTAGTTGACCCAAGTCACCCACAAGAATTATTGAACAAGAACCGAATGAGTCGTGATTTTTTTTTTTTAATGAAAATGCCTCACACAAGCGACTTTCAATTTGCACAAAAGGTCTAGATCCGATGAAGCTCATCTCATCAATTAGAATGAAATGAATATGTTTCATCTCTTCTTGGAACACTACAAGAGACTTACCATGTAAAGGCCTCATGTCCTTGATAGAAATCCTAAGTCATGCATGTATGTTAAATGTTGCAACTCCAGAGGGGAAAGAAGCAATAGTGGGTTATGGCCAGAGGGTGCTTGAGAAGATAGCGCTTCTTTGATGCAGTGTATAAGGTAGGATTTTCCTGTGCCTGCAGTGCCTTGGATGATTATCTTCAATGGTTCTTTTGCTTGTAAGTGATACAGGATGATGTCGAATGCACTGTGTTGATTTGTAGAAAATGTATTTCTGGAACGAAATAGTAGATTCATTTCTTGTAGTACTATTGTATTCCTTCGATTATAGTTGATGAAGCTTGGTGCAGTGTCTAATGTATCTTGTGATAATTCGAGTTGATCCCATGGGTGGGAAGTGTCAATCTCTCGAAGTCCCAACATATCAAGAGAAGTGAAGTTGATATTGCATGTAGGGATCAATCTTGATAAAGATTGTCATTCATCAATCTCCATGTTTGGTTGTATGTTAGTATGGCTATGTTCATCTTCAGATGTTTGTCCATTAGGAGTGGGTATTGGGATGCAATAAACATGCCAGACATGGTAGTCATCTCTTATGGTCTCCCAATTAGCCACAATGTATTCATTTGAAGGGCCTATATCTTCAGAGAAGGAACGAAAGGGTTTGTATAAAAACAGCTCACTCCAACATAACTCAACAAAGGTATCAGAATATTTGTTTGGTATGCTAGTAAAAAGTGGTCATACATGGACAATTGCGGGGATGTTTCTTTTTTTCCACTTTTCATTTTTTCATGCTTGGTTATATGTCCAGTGTTTTGCGATGTCAAACAAACATATAGGGTCGATAAAAAAAAGTCATATTAGATATGCATCAATGAAAGTGGATCCAAATAAGCAGTTAGGTAAATCATAGGAGATTCGACGAAATATTTGACGACCAACATTGAGTTTGGTGAAGGTGCGGCTGCATGTGACAAGGGGTACTTTTTGGATCATATGGCAAGTTTCTTGGGCACTTGTGTCACATTCTACAATTGCTTTTGAGTGCAAGCATCGATAAGCAGTTGAGGCAGGGTCATCTAGATGTGACGTAGATGCAATTATGGTCAACATATGGTGGTAGGTCTCTGATCTCCCCTCTTCTTTGGAATCATATTTGGAAATGTATTTTAGAACTACATATCGAGAGAGGACTGGTTGGCCATCTACATTTTCTCTCCATGTTTGGAGTATGTTAGAATTATGGATATTTAGGCACTCATCATTGCGTTTCGGGCGATATGTATTTTGACCCATTTCATCAATGTAGAGTGATGACTCCATTTGTACCTTCCAAGGGAATTTATACCTGCATTTGAGTGTAGCCCCTTTTCTACAGAGACATGTTTTCTAATTGCACTTTATATGTCTTTGAACTCGATTTAAGAGTTGTTCATAGTCCTCAAGTGCCTTGGAAGCAAATATCTCCTTTGTATCTAGTAAGAAAGGGTCATCTTCAATGGATTGATGCATAGCCATGTGTGTCTTATGGTTTTCTGTAGGATTCCATGTCGTAACATAGTTATCAAAGAAACTCTTTGCATCATAGGTTTGATTTGGGTCTTCCCAATTTAATCTTTCCATGTTTGGAGCATCAACAAGCCACATAAAGCCATGTAGATGTGCAGAGCCACGATGTTGTCATTCATACCTTCAAAAGGGATATGAAATGATTAGTAAAGAGCATATAAATGTATAGGTTCGGTAGAGGTAATTTCAAGTAGTATACATTGTGTACCTATACCAATAGTCAATTGCGTGCATGTTCTTTTGTAGTATCTCCTCATGGAATATTGAAAACCTTTTGTGCATGTAAGAAACTACTGTAACACCCTGTTTCCCCCAGCTTGTAAAAATAACTATAATGGCCAAGAACTATGGAAAACTCAAATATGTGAATGTTTAATTTGATGGACCTTTGTATAAAAGGTAGATGAATGTAAATTATGTTATGAATATGTGTTGCATAACTACTGGGAGGGGGATGTGCTAAAAGAGACCACGGTGGCTAATAAGAGGTGGTGGAAGGGACCTGGAATGGTTGCGTTAACTTCCACCGAGCCAGTACCGTACTGGTTTTTACTTGCTCAAAGACCAAAGCAACTCTCTGACCCTGGAATGGATTTCCCATCAGATTGGTAGGTGGGGAGGCTCCTCAAGAGTTAATGAGGGGATGGGGGTGAACCGCCCATCTGTAAAAGCTCTCAGACCTGACCACGGATGGGGAAATTAGCGCCACACACAATCTTGCAGAGAAAAAGGCAAGAGAGGAAGTGTGGTAGAGAGAGAGAGAGAGAGCACGTGACATGGATTGCGGAAGAGAATTGGAGAAGGAGAGTAACCTTCATCCTTGACTTTTGTTGAGTTGGAAATAGGATACTGAATCTCAAAGCATTGTGGTCTAGCTCGGGGTTGTCTAGTCGTAAATCCATTTGGAGTCACTGAGCCTACGATTGGGTGGAAATGAGCACCCCTCTCAACAGTTGCATCATCCCTGGTGGATCTGATAAGTGTTTTATGTCTTGTATTTTGAATTGAATATCTTGGATGTATGCTCATGTTTATATGCTCATAAATGGTCTCTGTATAGAAGTGATTGCCTTGTGTTTTGATTGGGAATAATGGATGCATGCTTATACCTATATATGACCATAATCGGTTTATGTATAGAATGAATAAGTTCATAATACGAATCCGTTCTCTTGAGAATTGTCCCATTTACTTGACTCGCTCTATGTCCTGGTTTAATTTCTCGAAGGCACCTTCTCCCGGGAAATTTCCTCACATTCCAGAGTCAGAGTGAGTTCCTTGAAAAGACTACCGTTATGGTAAACCCACGAGTTTAGTTTACCCCTGTCACAGAGTTCATAGCTCGGTGAATTAGGAAGGCATCTCAGTCAGGTCACCAAGCCTAGGGATAATTACCCAAGAACGCTCTGAAGGATCATGTAATTTGAGTTTGGAAACATTGTAGAAGGAAGAGAAGCTCTCTAAGGTCTCAGAGTCGTGGGAGTTTGAAGCTCTGAGAGGTTGAATTTCGTGATTCAAGCTCAGAAAGGATAGTGAGTCCAATTATCAAAAGAGAATACCCCATCATTTGGTAGATGACCAGTCAGAATCCTTTTAGAAATACCCCAAATCTATCAAGACCGATGGATCTAGAGGAGGAGCACAGGTGTTAACACCTCGACCCCTTAAGCCTTCACAAGTAGTGATGGGATCCAGGACCGTAGGTCCAAGGATCTGTTGGAGCTCTATTAACCATCGATCTTAACCTTTGCATAGGCAGGAGAGTGGACTCGACAACGTCCTGACAGTCCCAAGGTATTCGGAACCGTCCATCGGCACAGGATGCGTGGCAGTCGAGTAGTAATTCGTTGAATCGCGACTTGGAGTGGTCAAGGGTAGGACTGCACAAACTCACGATTCATGAGATCGCGACGTGATCGTGGTCATTGGATCCAAGCCACAGTAGAACCGTTGGATCAGAACCTCTGTGTGGTATCGGGTATCAGGGGTTCAAAGGTTGAAAGAACTTCTTTTCGACTACAGAAGTCATGAAGTGCTAAGCATCGAGGGATCCTGCGAACATGTGGCACATCCGTTAGGTGGGGACCGCATGGGTGACAGGTGGCATAAAAACAAGTGCCCAGAGAAAGATGGAAGAGAGTGACAGGTGGTGAACTTATCGTGTCTCGGGGTTTTGAAGGGTGAAGAAGTTGCACCTTTATTGCTAAGGTTGCGAAACGCTGAGAGCCAAGGTCTCATGCGACGGGCGGCAGCAACACAGCTCGTAAGCAGAGTATAGTGGAGGAGACAAGTGGCGTGTACGCGTCACATTGGCAGAGTCCACGTAACGTTGACCTTTCGCATTTCGGGGATTCACAAAGGAGGAGCACAAGGGCTCAACATTCCCACTCGCGAGGTCACGAGTTGCGAGTAGTATTTGTCACACACCCACTACGACAACCTAGATTTTTCATTTTTTTCCTTCTTCGAGGGATAGAATCCCCGAATTTATATGGGGCCTAGTGCAAGACCATCCCTTCCTTTATCCTCCTCCAATAAACCACAACCTGGCCTTAACGCAAGCGCCTTTCGTAACTCGTGAGTTGGAGAGTCAAGGCTCTCGACTCCTCTTTCTCCAATTGTCAATACCTGAGATGCGATACGGGTATGGCTCCCTCCTCACTAGCACCTGCTACATATAGGCGTAGGCTAGGCTAAACACTAGCACTACTCGGAACTCGCGACTTCGCGAGTTGGAGTGTTGAGCCCTCGTGCTCCTCCTTTGCAAATCCCCGAGACAAGAAAAGTCAACATTACGTGGACTCTGCCAAAGCGACGCGTACACACCACTTGTCTCCTCCGTTGTACTCTTCTTACGAGTTGTGTCGCAGCCGCCCATTACACGAGACCTCGACTCTCGACGTCTCGCGACCTTAGAGATCAAGATGCAACTTCTTCATCCTTCGAAACCTCGAGACATGATAAGTCAACAATGGGTTGACTCTTTCCCAGGCGACATGTGTCCACCACCTATC
Source organism: Picea sitchensis (assembly GCA_010110895.2). NCBI lineage: Eukaryota > Viridiplantae > Streptophyta > Pinopsida > Pinales > Pinaceae > Picea > Picea sitchensis. Next base: position 200,494 of record SNQJ01S0001115.1, read on the forward strand.
ACCTGCTCCCACCTTTCTCTGGGTGCTTGTTGTTACGCAACCTGTCAACCACATGGTCCACACCTAACGGATGTGCCACGTGTTCGTACAAGCCCTCTATGCTCGACACTTCGTAACTTCTGCAGTCGAAAAGAAGTTCTTTCAACCTTTTAACCCCCGATACGCGATACCACACGGAGGTTCTAATCCAACGGTTCTCCCGTGGCTTGGATCCAACAACCACGATCATGTTGCGATCTCGCGAATCATGAGTTTGTGCAGTCCTACCCTTGACCACTCCAAGTCACGAGTCAGCGAGATGCTACCCGACTGCCACACGTCCTGTGCCAATGGACGATTCTGAATACCTCGGGACTTTCAGGACATTGTCGAGTCCACTCTCCTACCTATGAAAAGGTTAAGATCGATGGTTAATAGACCTCCTACAGATCCTTGGATCTACAGTCCTGGATCCCATAGCTACTTATGAAGGCTGAAGGGTTCGAGGTGTTAACGCTTGCGCTCCTCCTATAGATCCTTTGGTCTCGATAGATCTGGGGTATTTCTGAAAGGATTCTGATCGTTCGTCTACCAATCGATGGGGTACTCTCTTTCGATAATTGGACTCGCTATCCTTTCTGAGCTTGAATCACAAAATTCAACCTCTCGAAGCTTCAAACTCCCACGACTCTGAGACCTTAGAGAGCTACTCTTTCTTGTACAAGGTTTCCAGACTCAGATTACATGATCCTTCAGAGGGTTCTTAGGTAATTATCCCTAGGCTTGGTAACCTGACTGAGATGCCTTCCTAATTCGTCGAGCTATGAAATCTGTGATAGGGGTAAAGTAAACTCATGGGTTTACTATAACGGTAGTCTTTTCAAGTAACTCACTCCGAATTTGGAATGCAAGGAAATTTCCTGGGAGAAGGTGCCTTCGGGAAATTAAACCAGGACATAGCGCGAGTCAAGTAAATGGGACAATTCTCAAGAGAAAAGACTCGTATTCTGAACTTATTCATTCTATACATAAACCGATTATGGTCATATATAAGTATAAGCATGCATCCATTATTCCCAATCAAAACACAAGGCAATCACTTCTATACAGAGACCATTTATGAGTGTATAAACATGAGCATGCATCTAGGATATTCGATTAAAAATACAATAAATAAAACATTTATCAGATCCACCAGGTGTGATACTACTGCTGACAGGGGTGCTCATTTCCACCCAACCGTAGGCTCAGCGACTCCAAATGAATTTACCACTAGCCACCCCCGAGCTAGACCACGATGCTTTGAGATTCAGTCTCCTACATCTAGCTCAACGGAAGTCAAGGGTGAAGGTTACTCTCCTTCTCCTCATACAGAAAAATAATCCAGGACGAAAGTTACTCTCCTTATCCTATGTTCAGAACTCCCTATGTTTCCAAAATTTCTCTAGTCCTCTTCCGCGATCCTTGTTGCGAGCGCTCTCTCCCTCCCTACCACACTTACTCTCTTGCCTTTTTCTCTGCAAGATTGTGTGTGACGTGAATTTCCCCGTCCGTGGTCAGGTCTAAGAGATTTTACGGATGGGCGGTTAACCCCCATCCCCTCATTAACTCTTGAGGAGCCTCCCCACCTACCAATCTGATGGGAAATCCATTCCAGGTGCAAAGAGATACTTTTGGTCTTTAAGCAAGTAAAAACCAGTATGGTACTGGGTCGGTGGAAGTTAACGCAACCATTCCAGGTCCCTTCCACCACCTATCATTATCCATCATGGTCTATTTTAGAACATCCCCCTCCTAGTAGTCATGCAACATGTATTCATAACATAATTTACATTTATTGACCTTTTATACAAAGGTCTGTCAAATCAAACATTCACATCTTTGAGTTTTCCATAGTTCTTGGCCAATATAGTTATTTTTACAGATTGGGGGAAACAGGTGTTACAATTCCCTCCCCCTTAAAGGAACATCGTCCTCGATGTTTTATCTATCAATCTTATGTGTATGTACAGAAGTAAACAAAATCGGATATGCATGTTTCATGGCATCTTCCATTTCCCACGTAGCCTCATCTAGGCCAAAATGTTTCCACTGCACCTTGACCTGTGCAATGGTTCGGTTTCTGAGTGGGGTTTCCTTTCTGTCCAGTATGCATTGAGGTTCTAGCAGGAATTGTCCCTCCGGTTCCACCTGGATCATAGACCAATCAATTATATGATTAGAATCGTGTACATATTTCTTCAATAATGAAACATGGAAAACATTATGTGCTTTTACTGTGGGAGGAAGTGCTAGCCTATAGGCTATAGGTCCCACTCTATCTAGAATTTCAAAGGCTCCACAATACCAAGGTGCCAACTTGGCACAAGCCCCCATCCTCAGGGAACTCTTCCTAGGCCTAACTCTGAGATATACGTGGTCTCCCATCTTGAATTCTCTTGGAGTTCTCTTTCAGTCGACGTAACTTTTCTGTCTATTCTGAGCGACCTTTAGATTTTGTTTTATCTAAATCACTTGTTGTTCCATTTCTTTCAACATGTTGGGTCCAATAGTAATTCTGTTTACGGGATTACTCCAACTAACTGGAGTGTTGCACGGCCTACCATAGAGGACTTCGAAAGGACTCGTCTTTAGGGATTCTTGGTAGTCGTTGTTGTAGGCGAATTCCACCAGTGGCAGGTAATCTTCCCACTTTTTGGGTTGATGCATTACATGCATCCTTAGCATGTCTTTTAATATGTGGTTCACTCTTTCCATCTGTCCATCAGTTTGAGGAAGATAGGAGGTTCTAAACAGTAATTTGGTCTCCATACCAACCATCAAGGATTTCCAAAATTTGGAAGTAAATTTCATGTCTCTGTCAGACACGATCTCTTTAGGCATACCATGTAGTCTGAATATCTCCTTCATGAATATGTTGGCGATGTCTATTGCCTTGCAATTCGACTTGATGGGGATAAAATGAGCGGACTTGCTCATTTTATGCACCACTACCATGATGGCGTCAGTCTGTTTGTTCGATGTTAGTAATACGATGATGAAATCCATGGAGATGGTTTCCCATTTCCATTATGGGATTGGTAGAGGTTGTAATAATCCTGCTGGTTGTTGGTGTTCTTCTTTAATGTGTTGGCATTCTATGCATTTGGCTAAGTACTCAACTATGTCTTTCTTCAATCCAGGCCAATAGAATTGTTTCCTGGTGGCCATGATCATCTTCTGGTATCCTGGATGACCAATATATGGTCTTTTATGTAGTTCATCCATTATGAACCTCTTCAAGTTGTCACAATCTGGAATATACAATCTGTTTCTGTAAGTTAGCAAGCCTCCATCTATCATCTGGTAGCCTTCATACTTTATCCCTGTGGGTTCTTTCTCCAGGTACGAGGTCACGGTCTGGAAGAATGTGTATGTTTATTGTGCATTCTTAACTCTTTCCCTGACGTTGGTCTCACAAGCGCTCACTGCTGCCAGATGAATTGTTTTCATACTTTTGCTAAGGGCATCAACCACCTTATTTTCCTTTCCCTTGATATGTTTGATTTTGAAATCAAAATCACTAAGAAGGGCCATCCACCTAGCTTGTCTAGCATTGAGTTTTGGTTGGTCAAATAGATTTCGCAATCCACAGTGGTCTGTCATGAGTACGAATTTCCTTCCCAGGAGGTAATGCCTCCACATTTTCAAGGTATGCACTATGGCGGCTAGTTCTAGATCATGGGTCACATAGTTGGCTTCATGCTCAATCAATTTTCTGGATTCATAGAAGACTACACTTTTGCCTTCCATAGGGACTCCTCCGACCTCTTCCTTGTAGGCATCTGTGCACACGAGAAAGTCATCTTCGAGATCGACGATCTTCAACACGGGTGCATGGGTCAATAGATGTTTCAGGGATTGAAATATTTCTTCACATTCTTGTGTCCACGTGAATTTAGCTCCCTTCTTCTGGAGGGAAGTGATTGGACAACCAATATTGGAGAATCCTTTTATAAATCTCTTATAGTATCCTGCTAAGCCCATAAAGGATCTGATATCTGAAATGTCCTTTGGGGTAGGCAATTCCATGATAGACCTGATCGTGTCAGGGTCTACTGCTACTCATTTTTTAGATATGACATGGCCCAAATAATGTATTTTCTTCTGGAAAAATTCGCACTTGCTAAATTTGGCATAGAGATTATGTTCTCTTAGCACTTGAAGCACAAGTCTAAGATCTTCCTCATGTTCCTCTCTATTCTTGGAGTAAATTAATATATCGTCAATAAAAACCAGTACAAATTTTTCTAGGAATTTGC
>SNQJ01S0001115.1:211046-242840 GCA_010110895.2 Picea sitchensis
GTGGCAGGGGCATTGGTTAATCCAAATGGTACTACCACAAACTCATAATGACCATATCTCGTCCTGAAGGCAGTTTTGTGGATGTCTTCACCCTTGATTCGGACTTGATGGTATCCAGATCTCAAGTCAATCTTTGACAAGATGGAAGCACCTCCCAATTGATCGAACAAGTCATCGATCCTGGGTAAGGGGTACTTGTTCTTTATGGTTACCTTATTGAGTTGTCTATAATCTATGCAGAGTCGAAGGGTACCGTCCTTCTTTTTCACAAACAGGACTGGTGCTCCCCATGGAGACACACTGGGCCGGATATAGCCTTTGTCCATCATTTATTTTAGTTTTAATTTAAGATCAACTAGCTCGGGTGTGCTCATCCTATAGGGTGTCCTAGACACTGGCACTGCTCCTGGTGCAAGTTCTATCGAGAAGTCAATGTCCCTTCTCAGAGTTAAACCCGGTACCTCTTCCAGAAACACATCTCTATATTCTCTTAGTGTGGGGTGGTCTTTGATGCTTGGTTTGTCATCTTCAACTGATTTCATCACCTGTATCGCATATAGTGGACATCCCTTTCTGCGGTACTTTCTCATTTGAAGGGCTGATATTCGTCTCACTGAAACAGGTTTTTGGATCCCTTGAAGGGTTATCCTTCTTCCTTCTTCACTTACACATTCTAAGGTTTTATGGTAACAGTCCATTATGGATTTATATGTGGCTAGCCAGTCCATACCAATCAACATGTCATTCGATCCTAGGGGCAGTATTTTAAGGGTTGCTTGGGTGGGGAATTCACCCATAGTGAATTGGCAAGCTGGTATAACCTCCGCTACCTTTCTTTTGGTGCTAGTGGCTAACTGTACCAACCATGGCTTGGCGTGTTTATGTGGTTCTAATTTACACTTATCAAGAGCCTTAGGAGATATATAACTCAAATTTGAACCAGGGTCAATTAAAATAGACACTAGATGGTTGGTGATCATACCTTCCATCTCCACCACTGAAGCTTGGTGGTCAGCTTGTTTATTATCCAAGGCTGCATAAATTTGCGGCATACTCCTGGCCATGTCATTGATAGTGGTAGCTTCTTGAATGTTGTAAATTCTCTAACTGCTCTATTGTTGGTGCGGGCAGTTCCTCAGTAGATGTTCTTCTCCACAACCCCAACATTTCAGGGGTTCTCTCTTTGGGTTATCAATGTTTCCTGGGGTAGATCCAAAAGGTCTATTTCCGCTCTGGGAGAGGAAATTCTGTTGGTGTACACTTCGGGTTGGGAAGCTCATCCTTGAGTCCTTTTTATAGTTTTTAAATATTGGGGATTTAAACCCCTTTTTCTGGAATCCCGAACTATTCTTCCGCTTCCAACCTTTGCGAGGTTATGTCTAATGCCCAAGTTGTTCATAACAATATATTGCCTTTCGGATAGTGTCCACTGATGAATCATGTTCTGATAGTCCTTAGGTAGTCCACTGATGAATCGTTGCACCTTTGTCTTTTCTGCTTTTATATAGGGTACGTACCTCAGCAACTCGAGGAATCTGCTGACATATTCCTCTATGGTGAATTTCCCCAGCTTGAGTTCATAGAATTCTTTAGTCTTTTCGTCGAAATACTTTTTCGACAGATACTTCTTCCTAAAGTATTTTTCAAACTGTTCCGAAGATAGGTCCTCTTCGTGAATCCCTTTTACATTCTTAAGGTCTTCCCACCAAATGGAAGCCTTTCCATTCAATTTGAAAGTGGCTACTCGGGCCTTCAAGTTTTCTAGGAAGTCATGGACTCTGAAATACTTCTTTAGTCCAAGCAGCTAGGCCTCTGCTTCCTCTCCCTTCTTTATTTCACCGTCGAAAGAGGGGGGTTTGGCCTTCTTGAATTCTTCGAGATTATGACTTTTGGAATGCTTTCGCTTCTTTTGTTTTCTTCGGGAATAAGAACTAGTTTTTCTACTAGAAGATCCCTCCAAGTCGCCAGTTTCCTTTCCAGAGGAATCGTTCAACACTTTTCCCTTATCTCTGGGGTGGACCTTTCTTGAGGTTGTCTTCCCAGTGTGGCCACTTAAAAGACCACATTTCTGTATCTCAGGTGGAATTCAACTTTTCTTTGTCTGTTGTCGGTCCACGTGACTAGTGTCAGGTCCATGCTACAATTGTATTTGTATGTCGGATAAACTCTACAGCAAGACTGCATTAATTTCCATTTGCTTCTCTTGTTCTTTTATCAACCTCTCGTTGTCGGCCTTGCAGCTCTGTAGTTCGACCATGAGGCTCCTCACAGTCTCAGCTAGATCTAGAGGGGTGTCTACCGCCCTCCTTTCGTCAGACTCTTCGTCTCTATTGTGGGATCCATCCCCCACTTCGTGGTGCATCACCATTCTATGCGTCTGCAGTTTCCCGCGGTTGATCATCCGCTTGTGTGCAGGAAAAACACTTGTTGTTATTCAACATTATATTCATTCACAATCAGCACATAATTCATATTTTTCAAATGCATACACACAATAGGAATTTTCATTCTTAACTTCGACTTTTGATAAAGGGGGTTAAGATAGAGAGTTACTCCTTTTAAGAGTACCTCAAATGGAGTTTCTGTGCAACCCGTTCATGAGCCCAAGCAAGCCAAGTGTTGTAACCATGCTCTTAGTGAGTTTGATTTTGAAATCAAACATATCAAGGGAAAGGAAAATAAGGTGGTCGATGCCCTTAGCAGAGGTATGAAAACAAATCTGGCAGCAGTGAGCACCTGCGAGACCAACGTCAGGGAAAGAGTTAAGAATGCACAAGAAATAGACACATTCTTCCAGACTGTGACCTCGTACTAATAGGTCTGCTAACTTACGAAAACATATTCTATATTCTTGATTGTGACGACTTGAAGAGGTTCATAATGGATGAACTACATAAAAGACCATATACTGGTCATCCAGGATACCAGAAGATGATCACGGCCACCAGGAAACAATTCTATTGGCCTAGATTGAAGAAAGACATAGTTGAGTACTTAGAAAAATGCATAGAATGACAACAGGTTAAAGTAGAACACTGACACCCAACAGGATTATTACAACCTCTACCGATCTTGGAATGGAAATGGGAAACCATCTCCATGGATTTCATCACCGGATTACCAACATCGACCAAACAGAATGACGCCATCATGGTAGTGGTGGATAAATTGAGCAAGTCCACTCATTTTATCCCCATCAAGTTGACTTGCAAGGCAATAGACATCGCTAACATATTCATGAAGGAGATATTCAGACTACATGGTATGCCTAAAGAGATTGTGTCTGATAGAGACACGAAATTTACTTCCAACTTATGGATATCCTTGATGGTTGGTTTGGAGACCAAATTACTGTTTAGCATAGCCTATCATCCTCAAACCGATGGATAGACGAAAAGAGTGAACCAAATATTAGAAGACATGCTAAGGATGCATGTAATGTATCAACCCAAAAAGTGGGAAGATTACCTGCCACTGGTGGAATTCGCCTACAACAATGGCTACCAAGAATCCGTGAAGATGAGCCCTTTCGAAGTCCTCTATGGTAGACCATGCAACACTCCATTCAGTTGGAGTAATATCGTGAACAGAGTTACTATTGGACCCGACATGTTGAAACAAATGGAACAACAAGTGAATCAGATAAAACAAAATCTAAAGGTCGCTCAGAACAGACAAAAAAGTTACGCCGACCGAAAGAGAACTCCAAGACGGGAGACCACGTATATCTCAGAGTTAGGCCCAGGAAGAGTTCCCTGAGGATGGGAGCTTGTGCCAAGTTGACACCTTAGTATTGTGGACCCTTTGAAATTCCATATAGAGTGGGACCTGTAGCTTATAGGTTAGCATTTCCTCCCACAGTAAAAGCACATAATGTTTTCCATGTTTCATTATTGAAGAAATATGTACACGATTCTAATCATATAATTGATTGGTCTGTGATCCAGGTGGAACCGGGGGGACAATTCCTGCTAGAACCTCAATGCATATTGGACAGAAAGGAAACCCCACTCAGAAACCGAACCATTGCACAGGTCAAGGTGTATTGGAAACATTTTGGCCCAGATGAGGCTACGTGGGAAATGGAAGATGCCATGAATCAGGTATATCCGATTTTGTTTACTTCTGTACATACATGTCATATTGATAGATAGAACATCAAGGACAATGTTCCTTTAAGGGGGAGGGAATTGTAACTTGACAGAACTTTGTATAAAAGATCGATGAATGTAAATTATGTTATGAATATGTGTTGCATGACTGCTGGGAGGGGGATGTGCTAAAAGAGACTACAATGGATAATGAGAGGTGGTGGAAGGGACCTGGAATGGTTGCGTTAACTTCCACTGAGCCAGTACTGTACTGGTTTTTACTTGCTCAAAGACCAAAGCAACTCTCTGACCCTGGAATGGATTTCCCATCAGATTGGTAGGTGGGGAGGCTCCTCAAGAGTTAATGAGGGGATGGGGGTGAACCGCCCATCCGTAAAATCTCTTAGACCTGACCACGGATGAGGAAATTCGTGTCACACACAATCTTGTAGATTAAAAGGCAAGAGAGGAAGTGTGGTAGAGAGAGAGAGAGAGAGAGAGAGAGAGAGAGAGTGAGTGATAGGGGTCGCAGAAGAGAACTGGAGAAACTCTAGAAACACAGGGAGTTCTAAAAATAGGAGAAGGACAGTAACCTTCATCCTGGATTATTTTTCTGTATCAGGAGAAGGAGAGTAACCTTCGTCCTTGACTTTGTTGAGCTGGAAGTAGGAGACTGAATCTCAAAGCATCGTGGTCTAGCTCGGGGGTGGCTAGTGGTAAATACATTTGGAGTCACTAAGCCTATGGTTGGGTGGAAACGAGCACCCCTCTCAGCAGTTGCATCACACTTGGTGGATCTGATAAGTGTTTTATGTCTTGTACTTTGAATTGAATATCCTGGATGCATGATCATGTTTATACGCTCATAAATCGTCTTTGTATAGAAGTGATTGCCTTGTGTTTTGATTGGGAATAATGGATGCATGTTTATACTTATATATGACCATAATCAGTTTATGTATAGAATGAATAAGTTCAGAATACGAGTCCCTTCTCTTGAGAATTGTCCCATTTACTTGAATCGCGCTATGTCCTGGTTTAATTTCCCGAAGGCACCTTCTCCCGAGAAATTTCCTCGTATTCCAGAGTCGGAGTGAGTTCCTTGAAAAGACTACCATTGTAGTAAACCCACGAGTTTACTTTACCCCTATCACATAATTCATAGCTCGACGAATTAGGAAGGCATCTCAGTCAGGTCACCAAGCCTAGGGATAATTACCCAAGAAACTTATGAAGGATCATGTAATCTGAGTCTGGAAACCTTGTACAAGGAAGAGTAGCTCTCTAAGGTCTCGGAGTCGTGGAAGTTTGAAGCTCTGAGAGGTTGAATTTCGTGATTCAAGTTCAGAAAGGATAGCGAGTCCAATTATTGAAAGAGAATACCCCATCATTTGGTAGACGAACTGTCGGAATCCTTTCGGAAATACCCCAGATCTGTCAAGACCGATGGATCTAAAGGAGGAGCGCAAGCACTAACACCTCAACCCCTTGAGCCTTCTCAAGTAGCGATGGGATCCAGGACTGTAGATCCAAGGATCTGTCGGATCTCTATTGACCATCAATCTTAACCTTTCCATAGGCAGGAGAGTGGACTCGACAACATCGAAAGTCCCGAGGTATTCGGAACCGTCCATCGGCACAGGACATGTGGCAGTCGGGTAATATTTTGTTGACTCGCGACTTGGAGTGGTCAAGGTTAGGACTGCACAAACTCACAATTTGCGAGATCGCGACGTGATCATGGTCATTGGATCCAAGCCACGGGAGAATCATTGGATCATAACCTCTACGTGGTATCACGTATCAGGGGTTCAAAGGTTGAAAGAACTTCTTTTCGACTGTAGAAGTCATGAAGTGCCAAGCATCGAGGGATCGTGCAAACACGTGGCACATCCGTTAGGTGGGGACCGCGTTAGTGACATGTGGCGTAACAACAAGCGCCCAGAGAAAGGTGGAAGCAGGTGACAGGTGGTGGACACGTGTCGCCTGGGAAAGAGTCAACCCATTATTGACTTATCATGTCTCAAGGTTTCTAAGGGTGAAGAGGTTGCACCTTGATCGATAAGGTCATGAAACTCCAAGAGCCGAGATCTCTTGCGACAGACGGCAACGACACAGCTCGTAAGTAGAGTACAGCAAAGGAGACAAGTGGCATGTACGCGTCGCTTTGGTAGATTCCACGTAACGTTGACCTTTCATGTTTCGGGGATTCACAAAGGAGGAGCATGAAGGCTCAACATTCCCACTCGCGAGGTCACGAGTTGTGAGTAGTGCTAGTGTTTATCCTAGCCTATATTATATGTAGCAGGCACTAGTGAGGAAAGAGCCATACCCGTATCGCATCTCGGGTATTAGCGATTGGAGAAAGAGGAGTCAAGAGCCTTGACTCTCCAACTCACGAGTTGTGAAAGGCGCTTGCGCTAAGGCCAGGTTGTTGTCACTTGGAGGAGGATAAGGGAAGGCATGGTCTGCGCTAGGCCCCATAGAAATTCTAGGATTCTGTCCCTCGAAGAAAAAAAAATGAAAAATCTAAGTTGTCGTAGTGGGTGTGTGACAACTACAGTGTGGGGGCGTTCAATGACATTTTTTGTACACCAACGTTGGCGAAGTAGTGGGTCAAGAGGTCTACACTTTTGCATAATTGCATGAAAGTCTAGTGAATTTGTGTTTGCTACACTAAGATTGAAAAAAATGGTCGGGCATTGAAGTTGTGTGATCATGTCCGTTAGATCGGTCCTTTGCATGGTCCAGAATGCTCTAGTCCCACACAGATGTGCTTTGAAGCACATGACTTTTTTTAGGAGTTTTTCTGCATGGAGTTCTTTGAGATGTGCATGCAAGTCTTGAATTGTGGTGGTTGTGTTATGATTTTGGCTTTGTTTGACCAAAAAGGTATCTATTGATTGACTTCAATGGTGCATAATCAAACTGTAGAGGTAGTATCTAAAACGGGGATGACTACCAAACCTATTGTCATGGTATCTCATTAAGTGGATTGCATAACTATCAAGTGGTATGTTTCTCATGTGTGGTTGGCGAGGCAGGGCATCTCCAATGGGGAAAAGAGCAGGAAATGCCATGTCGAATAGACCCTCTATGTTGTACTCGTTGATTGTTGATAGGCCAATTGTTGGTCATTCAATTGTCTTTGGTGAAAATTTATCTGTAGTGTTAACAAATGTCTGTATTTTTTCCATCTCTCATTGTGCATTAGGCAATCTAAAGGCAAAGGAAGACATTGGTTGCTCATCTTGGAAAATACCATGGTGTTCTAAAGTGATATTTGGTTCTTCAATGGGATAAGTGAAAGTTTTTGTAGAGGCAACATAGAGACGAGTGGAGACATTGGTGTGTGTAGTGGGAAGCGAGGCAAACGCATTTTGGTTAATTTGTACTTCATTGTAATATTTTTCATTCTGCATCTTGTAGAGCAATGCATTGATGACATGAGATTTTGCCACATAACAATCATAACATTTCCCCTTTCCTCCATGTCTTTTGACAACTAAGATATCATGTTTTGAAAGGCGATGGGGCAAGAAAGTTGTTATGTGGAGGATTTGTTGTGGGAAACTAATAGTGTGGCCACTATATTTGTATTGTTCACCTCAAGCATGCCTAACTTGCAATATGGGGCTAACTCTAGCAATTAGCATTTCCTCAACCTGTGTAAGTATTGACAGAACTGTGGGTTGGTCACCGGGGTCCATATTATTCCATTTGGAGAAACGATGCCCATTATTTTCTCTATGACAACGAGTACAAATGTGTCCATTCAGAGATGGGCGAGTAAGAATGCCAGGATATGATTCCATACATGTAGTGCATGCATGTATGTTAGACAAGGAATCAATACATTTTTGAAAAGATTGCGAAGCATGTGTATGGGGTTGAGGTTCTAGAACATGTGCTAGAAATTTCACACAAGTTTGGTTTTGGTTTATAAGTGAAATCTCTCCAAGTCTATCCAAGTTTTTTTTTTTTTTTTTTTTTTTTTTTCCAGCATCTTTTATTCGACGTTGTTCATTTTGTTAGATCCTAGATGTAGATAGAGTGGTGAACAAGCTAGTGGTTTACGTATTAATAGTGTAATTGTTCCATCTATTTCTTTTTTTTTGGTTTATTTATGTAGCATGAAGTATATGGCACTGTCGATTGTATAGAGTCTTGTTGGGAAGTTGAATTTGTGAAGATTTTATGTGTGAAGTATTTGATGGCATGCATTGTTGAAAGAAAACATGCCTTTATAATGATCTTGAGAGACCTTTACCTGTGGTGTTTGTTGTTGTAGTTGGGGAAATTGGGGCAATTCTTGTGCCAAATGAAATTTCCTACAAGAGAAAAAAAATAAAAAAAATGTAGTTAAAATTCAAAGCGCTTGATATCACATTTTGTATGTTTGATAGAATGTTTTTGTAAGCATATTCTCAAAATAGTTATACAAACAATAGAATTTACTTTTTGATATGTTTTAAGTGAATGCATAGGTTGGATTTATTCCATACAAATGTTATAACGAAGATAAAAACTCCTAAACATAATTTTTTTATATAATATGTATATGCACAAAAGCAGGGAAATTACAAGTTGGTGTTTGAAAAAAACAACCATAGCACTTTGTAAGAACTATTTAGCCAACAATTAAGGGATCGGGATATCATCTTTTGGCTTTGATATGCAATCAATTTTAACACATGAAATCATGATGCTTTTGATTTGTTTTTTATTGGAAAATGTTTCTTCATGCACTACTAGTTTGAACAAGTAGCTATGAAAGAACAACTTTCCAAATATGTTTGTGGTTTTTTTGGTATTTCCCTCATGTTCATATTCATATAACTTCTTTGCAGAAACACCTATAAGTTGTTCGACGTCTTCTTGAAATGTTGTAACATTGATCTTTCTTATTTTGTCTCCAATGATGAATTGGAAAATGTACATGTACTCACATTCAAAAACATGTTGATTGCACCTTTGGCAGTTCGAGACAACATCTTCAATAGGTGTGAGTTTTGTTTTACATTTTCGATCTTTGAATGTAAGTGGGCATGCAACATACCAACAACTGTCTATATTTAAAGAAGCAATAGTTACCTCAACCAAAATGAATGTAGGGTTTGGACCTTTACCAATTCCCTCATTTTCTATGTCAACCAAGTGTTTTTGAATAGAAGCGTGCCCTCTTGAAGCTCCATGTGCAGATAAGGAGTGACAAGCTAGATCTGTTAAAGGGTTATCAAACCAGGCTCTCAAATCTTGGGCTTCTTTGAGAATAGGATTGATGTAAATTTGGGATGTGAAGGTTGTAGTAATTGATATCCTATTAAAGTCTGTTACTTTTATTGCTTTTAGAGAGATTATTGGGAAGGTATTTGAGATAGAATATTGGTGTAGATTATGTTTTTCGTAGAAGACTCCCCATAATGTGACCTCTATACTATACCCTGACATGTCTTTTAGTTGGAGGGTTCTCTTATGTGTCTCTATTCCATTCTTTCTCATGATGGTTGTTAAAGGGAAATACAGATAGCAATTCCAATAATATCAACTATAGAGTTGTTGACTAAAGTTGGTACCAAATTAATAGGAGTGAACAGAAAGTTGTGGTTTGATATTGAATGATCATCCTTTAAACAAGATTCAATGGTTGAGGTAATATATAGAGTTATTTCCCAATCATTTTTTAAATGGTTGAATTCTTTTTTTGCAAGCTTGATGTACCCTTTTGAGATGATGTAAATGTTGCCAATGTCTATGGAAGGATGGAAATTTGTCACTTGGATGTTGAAGCAAGTAATGCGTATTTCACCATTTTTTGCATCAATAACATCAAAGTTAAATACATGTCCAGGTCCCTTAGCATTGGTGAATGTGCGTAGATCAGTTTTTGAAAGTACTCTGACTTTTAGAGTCCATTCCTTTAGGGATGAATACAAAGATGCAATAGGTGTAATTTTGGGGGGTGTATTAGTAGGTTCTAATGGTCGTTTTGTAGAGGAACTTACATCTTCTATCAATGTTGGTGCACCAACAATGTCTTCTTTAAAAGTATGCACTTGAATTTCATGCACTATTAGAATCCTGCAGAAAGAGTAAAATCAATGTAAAATTAGCACTTGCATTATTGGTCACATTGTAGGGAATGTAAAATGTGGTTGGTGTGTGTGATGCATGTAAAAATTAAAGGACTGTTGAGACAAAATCAAGATAATAATTGTATAAACTATAACTAAGCTTGAGCCATGTGAAGAAGGTAAAGTGAAGACATACTTGTTGTCTTGGATAGATCTACAAGTGAAGTCCTGTAGTTCAACCAAGGACCCTTTTTCTATTTGAGATGAAGTGAAATAGTGACCAAGTGTTGAGGAAAATAAGCTTCGCATTGTACTGTCTCTGTCGGTTAGGAATATTGAGTAACGGTCTTCTAATGTTAAGTTGAAGTCCATAATTTGTATAATAGAACTGCAAATAAGCTCTCCATTTCCAATCCTTGTAAGTGAGTTTGTTGTCAAGACAGATGCCATACCTTTGAATTTTTTTTTTAAAGTGGAAGTACAAAGGAACTGAAAGACCACATAGGAAAAAAACAATCAAGGAATGTAGTAAGTAAAATATAATGGATACAAATGGAAAAAGGGGAATACATATGCAAGTAGAGGAAAAAAATATGTGTTGAAGTATCAACATATTTGTTGATGTATGGTTGTAACTATTTGAACAAAAATAATGTATATACTTGTGTAGTGTTTAAGAAGGAATAAACATGAGATGATAGGAAAATAAAAGGGTGACATAGTAGGAGGGGAAATGTAAAACCTAAAACTGTAAATATATGTTATTATTTAAGGAAAGACTTTTAAGAAGGAATAAACATGAGATGGTAGGAAACAAAAAGCATGACATAGTAGGAGAGGAAATGTAAAATCTAAAAATGTAAATATATGTTATTATTATGTTATTATTTAAGGAAATACATTTGTATATTAATGATATAAATAATATTTTCACTATGGTAAGAATAATAACACTTTACAAGTTTATGTTGACGATATACATGTATACATGGAGAGAAAAAGAGATATACACATTGAAAATATTTATTTGATTGGATTTTAAAGAAAAAAAAATATGTGATTTAGTTCATTCTAATATAAAATTGAATATTTATATTTAAAATAATAAAACATGTTTTACAATTATCAAGTGATTGGAATCAAAGAGAAATTATGGATGGAAATGAAAAATATGTTGTAACTATTGCAAAAATATATATGACAATGTTGTAACTATTGCAAATATATATATATATATATAAGGGATGTAGACATGCTTAGAATAACATGTTAAATAAAAATAAAATGAAGCAATAGAATATAGTTATGTTTAGAATTTAGAAATAGTCATTGCCTTCACCTTTGCCTTGCTTGTTTTTTCTCTACTTGCAATTGTTTTGGTAGACCTATCAACATGAGCTTTAATATAGACCTTTCATCGCCTTCAAATATGCCTTTAATGGGTTTTCGTTGGTATGCTTTTAATACCACGGTTTTTTTTCGCTCTACTTGTACTTGCTTTAGTAGACATATCAACATGAGATTTAAGACCATTTTGAGCTAATCGATGTTTTGGTTCATGTTGCAATGCATCATGCACAATATCATATATTATTCCAAAGCCTTTAGAGAATGAGTCAGTTGTATGAAAAGAAGAGATGAATATTATTTGTGTATCAGAAATACTAAATTTTCGAGCAAATTCTTCTTTCATCTATGGTCTTGAAAGGTTCCCCCTTTCACGATGAATAACACAGATTTGAAATTTTCTTCTATGTTGTTGGAGGTCATCAATAAAATATCGAATGTAAATTGTATGTCATGCAAGTGCGTCCGCCATTGCTATGTATGTTGGTGCTTTTGCAATGAGAAGATGTCTATCTGAAATACTCTTAAGAGAATGTAAACATCATAGTTAGTTTTTTCTTGGAAATGCAAAAAATGTGTTATTACAGTCCATAGTTATAGAAGAATATAAACACGTTCAAGAAAAATAATAAAGAATATGGAAAATAATTCATACAAAAATATGTTTAATGTGTAAATAGAAAAATGGAAATAATTAATGTGTAAATAGAAATATGGTCGAGTGAAGTTGAGATGGAGTGGAAAAAATATTCATAGATTTCCTAAAATAACAAGAATAACCTAATAGTCTTGGCAATGTTTATAAATATTCAATGTGACCTAATTCATATTAAAATCTATAACCTAAGATGGATAATAATGTATATGATTGATGTGTTAGAATATAATGGATGTGCTCATTTAACCATAGACAATATAACAATATTGTCACCCAACCATAGGCCGAAGCCACCCCCGAGCACCTTAACCTTGACAGAGAATCATTTTGGAAGAAAGCCCTAGTCTATATAGCCAAACAAAGGTGGTGCACCTTTCTCAAAGGATAGTGCATCAAGCAAGAGTAACAAGAGTTGATCAGAGCATCCAAACCATAACCAGGAGAGAGTATAAGCCAAAACCGAAATCTACTAGTTGCAACAGCTGTAATAACAACTCTCCTCCAAACTTGCGCACAAACTAGCCAACTGTAGTGTGCACAAGTGTTGCTTCTGCAGTTCTGAGAATACTAGCCAGAATGAAGACTGGCCTCCTGTATTTATATTATTTCTAGTAGATTGCCTAGGCCGACTTCTCATTATGGGTGTTAATTATTTAGTATATAACATTTCCTTTCAGTCGAATTCTTCTCTTGGAGGCTAATAACCTAATACAAATCATTTTCTTGAGCCGATTTGTCTTCTAGGGTTATTAACCAACTAATTAGGGTTTATTCTTGCTTCCCAGAATATTCTATTCCCATCAGGGTTACACGTGGAGGTAAATACCTCCCGCAGCTACCATACTATCTAAAGATTTTTAATGACAAAATCAGAAATATTTCATTCACACATTTCGTCAAACACTTGACTAACCTGAGATTTTAGTCTTTTAATAAATGCCTTTAAAACTGAAAGATAAAACACTTAAGTCAAGTAAATCACTGACCCATACTCTGATAAGGCAACAAATAGACAAGTGATTTTTGGTCCAATGACCAGGGCAAAAACCCCACCATGGGGAAAACCCTAGAGAGATTATTTCTATTATTCAAGAGTAGATCTGAAATTTCTTACAACCAAGAAATTTATTGATTCCAACTGTAAATTAGAAATGCAAATGAACTTATCTCGGCAATCTGATTTCTTTCTAGAAATTTGTGTCAACAAGCTTCAACTGCCCACACGTGCCAACCAAACAGCAACCCGATTTTTGTAATAATCTTCTTGCGAATGAGCTCAACCGTCACATCTCCTCTTAGAGATAAGACACCACCATTCTAGCAAACTTGTTTATGCTACATTTTATAGTTTCAGCTTATTTCCTTATTGAATATAAACCAATTTTACTGTATATATGTTATTTTGTGTTAAGCATCTTTTGATAATAATATGTATTCATTTTGTTCTGAAAATATATTATGGATCAATATGTCGTGACACAACATCCACTAAGTCCCTCCATGTGAAACTCTCTCCATGTGAGGCCATAACTTTTGATCTCGAGCTCTATTTTGAGCATAATTACAATCGTTGGAAATCTATCGATGAGATGGATTGGTTTATCAATGTAGAATTGGATTTAGAGGTGTGGTTAAGGAAGGTGGTTAAAGAAAGGAAAAGATAAAATTTGTACACCCCACCAACCTAATTGGGTGTGTTACATTACCTTAGTTGGGTGCTTGCATGATATTCTTCCTTAGGGCATTGGATACCCCCTGACAACTTTGGTGACATTCTACATGGTGGGCACATGGATATGGTTACTTTCTTGGAGAATGCTCTACTCAGGAGGAGGAGTATTTTTTGAACTGGAAGAGGGCATTGAGCCCTAAACAATATGGGGTAGCTCACATGATTACATGGAAGCTTGTATTTCACTTAGGGATGCTTGGGTTATGACAATGTTCATGTAGGGATACTAGACCTAGCAGAGTACATCACTTAGGAGGATTATTGGAAGTCTTTGGAGGTTTGTACGAGGAGTGTTAGATACACCTCGTGGAGCACCCTTACATTTGGAGAATTGGTTGTGGATGGCATCACCTTGGAGCTTGGCATGTATATGCTTAGAGTGTATTATTCCACATGTGTGAGCCTACATGTGTTATTATAGGTTTCTTGTAAGGGAATTGCCCCACATATGTATTATTGGCCTCCCTTACCTCTCCTATATAAAGGAAGGAGAGAATCCTTCACTCAATCAGACACTTATCACTCATTCTAATCAACATTGTGTTAGAGATGTGATCGAGAGGAGCACACCACTTGTCCTCTCTCTCTCTCTTGGATCTTCTTATGTACTTAATAGGTCTCTTAGAGTCGTTGGGTTTTCTTGATCTTGTTGGAGCATCTTGAAGAATAAGGCTAGGGTTTCATCCCTTGGATATTTGAATATGAGGGTTTTGAGATGAAATCCTAGGTTGTACTAGGAGAAGAGAAGAAGAATATAAGAGAAGATTTAATGTTTTTTTACAATTGTCATAAAGGGTTGTCAGATTTGTTATATGCATAATAAGATTTCCCTAGAGGGATAAAACTTAGTATACCACATAAGTGTCTCTTCTTTTGGATTTCCTAGATGATTAGGGTTGTGAAGTCTTGAAATATTATCTATTGTTGATGTTGTTTTATTGTATTTCATAACAAACTTAAGACTAAAAAAATGACAGGGTTAAGATCTAAGAAACCTCTAGGATAGAGGTGAGATTTATGTTTTGCATTAAAAATATTTAAATGCATAAATTTCTACATAAACAAGGGCCCAATTAGGACCTGTAGCACCCACTTAAATCTACATTCCCACTCTCTTTAATTTCTATCCACCATTAAAATAAGCTCTAAAATAACTAGATTGTTTGTCACTTGGATTCCCAATAACTCATGTGGATTATTTGCCCCTCCTCACGAATAGGTCGCAAGGTCAAAAGGTAGATAAAAATTTAAGAGAAAAGAAATCCCAATTTGGGTAAAAAATATCACTAGGGTTTGTATCGTGGAGTTGTTGAATTCTTCAAAATGTTCATTGTAATCCCAAATCTTCAAACCTTATATGTCTCATATGCAAGTCATCCCTAGGAAACATAGCAATCTCTTTTAAATCTCAAATTTGGAATGCATGGTAGGATCACAAAACATGTTTCAAATCCTTCAAAATAAAGAAGAGGAAATGAACACACTGATCTTTTGGCAGAATCTGTATAAAAAAGCAAACCAAGAAGAAGAGATAGTCGGGGCATTTGGGAAACATAAGTGGTGTTGTAGTAAACATGATACCAAATTATCTCATGGGATGAGAGGTTGTATTTTAGGTAAGTCAATATTATTTCTCTTTAGATTAGGTTCTATAATCCACAAAGAACTATGAGGGGGACATTAAGCTACAAAACAAGAAGGTAAACCATAACTTAGTGATGGCAAATTAGATAGAAGAAGTTGAGCAAGAAATCATGTAAAAAATAAACCTTAGAGATATGGAACGCATGTGTGTGACATCTAACCTTCTGCAAGCTTATTATTGTTGACACCAACTTAATGCACTCACACTTGCAATTGCTCTCCTCACAAAATCCATATTATAGATGTTTGAATATCACCACATGAATTGAAATATGAGTAAGTGATTTACCATGAGAACATTGGTTGCTTACCTCAAATCCCATATTGCAAAGATATAATAAAAATGAAATATATATATAATTGACTTATGAGTCATTCCATCTAATGGTAGTTGCCACTTACCATCCCCATAATTTCCCTCAACCATTGATAAATGCATATTGATTTGGTGGACCAAAAAAATCTCAAAGCTACACCCTACATATGAAAATGCCTTCATCATAATTTTGTTCAAATTTGTTACTAAGGGTTCGTGATAAGCTAAGTTTTTCAAATATTTTGTTGTTTCCATTTGTTACTAAAGGTTCTTGATAAGCAAGGTTTTTCAAATCTTTTGTTGGCTATGTGCACATTTATGGTAAATCCTCACACAATAACCACATGACTAAGGAAAGTGTATGTTTAAAGGTTAAGTAAGTTTAAAAATGCATTCTCCTTTCATCCTTCCACAATAAAAAGAAGCATAATTTTTTCCACATAGAAAAATTACGTTTTATATTGAAAATATAAAAAGAACCAGTTATAGTGCCAGGAAAAGAGGTAATAGTTTATATCAGTCCTATACAGAATCCGGAAACAGACTGTCAATGCAACAAAACATCCAAGCGAAGACTACAAACAATAGATAGAGTAAAAACAGGTCCAAAAAACTACAGGCCTCTAACATTGAGAGCAATGTGGAGAAGAGACTGTCCAGGACTCAACCAAGTGAGGGAAGGCCTATGCTACAAAAAAAACTGGAAGATAAGATCCCTATCAGAATTAAGCTATGTCCCCTTCCTTAATAGGGATCTCATGCTGGAGAAATCGAGAGATTGTAAAAAGATGAAAAATATGCATCAATAGAGTTTTAATTCCATAACTGTGCCCACATGTCCTTCCTCCATCCAGGTGTAATTGATTTTTCCTTCCGGATGCTTCAAGGCTTGTTTTGAGAGCTCATTTTCCTCCTGGTTGAAGTCTCTATAGGTATGAGTGAATTCGATGGCCGTGAATTCCTTAGTGAGGGCCTTTAGTCGCTCTTTCCAGAACATCAAATCCATGACCTGAAGGTCACATTTCTGATTCATTCAGTCTATGATAATCCTTGAATCCTCGAACACTTGGAGGTCATAGATGTGCAGACAGATTGCCAAGGTTAACAACGCCAAAATTTTGGCTCTGGTATTCGAGCCTGGGCCATAATTCAACATCCAACTATACTTTGTGTGATTATTAACCCTGATGATTCCTCGTGCTCCACTAGTCTGCCCGCTCCTTTGAGCAGCCCCATCAAACCATCCAATTGGTCTTCCCTCATTTAGAAGCGGAGGAACTTTTTTCTTCTCGGCAATTTTTGTTGTTATTTGCATTCTTCCTATCCAGCCCAGAATCGTGTGGACCACCGAGAATTTTGAAGCCTGACTTTCCTAAAAAATAACTAGATTTATTTCCAACCAGATCTGCCACTATCGATGACAGCATGAACCAACTTGGATGACTCCTGCACCAGTCTTTGAAACACCCTTGCAGATTTAAACCCATCTAAACACCAATTAAATTTAGCATTTCTATCACTTCCTTCCATGCCTATTTGGTAAAATTGCAATGCAACATCAAGTGTAAGGTTGATTATGAGTGTTGTTTGTAGAGGACACAAAATCTCGAGCCAAGCTTCCCTCTTTTTTGCAATTTTTTCCAAGTGAGAATCATGTCCTCCAACAACAACCAGGTAAAGAGTTTAATTTTTGGTGCCAGGTCCCACTTCCAGAGGGAATACTTCCACCAATTTTTGTTGTGATGACACCAAAGTCCTATCCTTCGTTAAAATTTCTGGATAAGCCATCTCCAGTCATCTACATGGTAATTTGTCGGCTTTAAATAAAAACCTAGATAACGAAAGCCTACGTTTAGCTCCACAAAATTGAAGGGGAAAATTGCCTTATAGTTGTCTAAGTCTTGTCCCTACATTCTTGAGTAGTGAAAAGAAGATTTGTGTGGGTTTATGACTATTCTCGATGCTTTACAGAAAAGAGACAAAATATAATCAATTTCCTTCTAATCTGATATATGTGCTCTAGTCATAATCAGTGCATTGCCCACAAAGAGTAAAGTAATGAGCTTGATAAGTCTTGAAGTCATTATCCCAATCATTTTTCCTTCAACTTGTGCTTGCTTGAGCATTAAGCTAAGTCCCTCCATAACCAAGATGAACAGTAAAGGGGATAAGGGATAGCCTTGTCGTAGCCCTCGACCACTTCGGAGGAAAGGGGAAGGCCCACCATTTACCAAGACTGTGAAAGAAGTTGTATTGACACAATGCATAATCCAATTGGTGATCATAAGACTAAGGCCCATCCTTAACAATATCATCCAGAGAAATTCCTAGTTTACACAGTCATGTGCCTTATGGAGATCCAACTTCAAGATTAGAGATTTCTATTGTTTTGTTTTAATGTTGTGTAACCATTCTTGTGCAGTTCCCACCACATCCAAGATCTACCTACCTTTAAGAACCCAAGTTGCTCCACTGATAAAACCTTTGAAAGGAACGGTTTCAGTCTATTTGCAAGAGTCTTTGCAATAATTTTGTATGCTAGATTGCATAGTGCTATAGGTTTGAAATCCCCAAAGCTGGAGGGCTTATCCATCGTGGGTATGAGAACTTAAAAAGTCACATTTAAAGACCTTACCATCGATCCAGTGTTTCTTGACTCCTCCACAAATTCCAGAATGGCATCCTCAACCAGATTAAAAAAATGGACAAAAAATTCCACCGTTCACCTGTGCGGGCCAGGACTTTTGTCCTTAGCAAAGCTCTTGAGAACCAAAAGTAATTCATTGACCGTACAAGGTTTTTCGAGCTCCTGAACATCATTTTCAGTGAAGAGGTAGGGGTAATACTGCACTTTCCACACCTGATCGATAATAGAATTTTGTTGAGTGTCAACATAAAAATCTTTCAAGTGATTCACCGCTACATTCTCCAGTTCCTCCTATCCACTGTGACTATTGCCAGCTCCATCTTTTATCTCCCACAAAGATTTCCTATTTTTTCTATGACTAGCATAATGATGGAAAAGCTTTGTGTTCCGATCACCCTACTGCAACTAGATGGCTCTACTCTTTTGTCTCCATGTTTCTTCTTCATATAGCAGAAACTTTTGCCTTTTTGTTTCTATCACTTTGATATGGGTATCAACTACGCATTCCCATTGGCTTTAGTTTGATATAGCTTCTCTAAATCGTCCTCCACTTGGACTATTTCAAAGTGTCTCCTCCTCTTTTGAACTTTCTCCCAATCCCTCACTTTCTCTGTTAAGGCGGTTAGTTTTCCAACAAATCTCCTCATAGCTGAAGGTTCACCATCAAAATCAGAAGAATTCCAAACCGTATGCCCTTCTCTTCCAGCAAGATTGGATTCACATGCTAACATAATTGGTCCATGACTTGTAAATAAGGTTTAACATCTTGCTTCGTAGCCGGCACAAATATAACGAGACAAAGTCCCATCGGAATGATTCAAAGTCCATGGTTGAAAAAAAGATGTTCAATCAATCATGTGTTGTATTCAAACCACAACAAGTTGGCCGGTAAGGTGTAATGTGTAGGGCCAATTGTATTTGAATAATCATGGAGAAATCTTTCATTTCTTCATTATCTCAATTTATTTATTTTATCATACAATATTATTCTTTAGATAAAAGGAAAAGGCATAACAAATAAGAAGTCGACACTTGTTGAAGTTGCCAAAGAGTGTCGATGAAACATCTTCCCCATCCTCTCCATCTTGAATTGTAGAGCGAAAGTGGGATTGGGTCCCAACTGTGGGCGACTTACGAACAAGTGGAGGCCACTTTCCCGCTTTTGAACGTCATAATCCATCCCCATTATTTCCAAAATCAAATCTGGCGATCCGCCAGAGCAATACCGTGGATTAATTAATCCATGGGTGCCCACAAGGTGGGAAGGTCGGGTAAGAAAGGAGGAGCAAAAGTGACAAAGCTGATAAATTTAACTGTATAAATCAAGGGCCTGAGGTCTCCTCGGTTTACCCCGCTCGCTAGCAAACCCTTCCTCAGAGAAAAATGGAGGCAAAAAGCAGATCTAGCAGCGCTCCTGTGCTACCAGTCACCTTTGCCCTTCACAGATCCCACTCTCCCACACGCCATTTCAATTTGCCTTCATCTTCCTCCGCTTTCAATTTTGCTGTCCACAGAACGCTCTCGCCTACCCGTGCAAGCTTTAGCGGCGCCTCTTCTTCTTCTGCTTCCATAGCCGCTTCGTCCTCTATCAATTTCGCCCTCGACAGGTCCGCGTCGCAGGATCGATCCGCACGCCGTCCAATTTCACCAAAAGGCGGTGCCCCCATGAAGCCCATTCCCCGTGGTACACCTAGAAAGACGTGCATGTGTTCACCGACGAATCATCCAGGTTCCTTCCGTTGCAGTCTTCATAGAAATAATAATAATATTTCTTCTTCGACGCATTCTCATCTGAATGCGAGGAGGTCTGCCATGACGAATTCGCTAGTAAGAATCGGCGGCGTGGAGGGAGAATGGGTGAGGAGAGCCCTCACGGCTCTTATACGCCCCTCCAGCCACCACATGCGAAGGAGAACCTCTTTTGAGCCGCGGCCCAGCAGACTCTGCCATATGACCACGGCCTGAGATGCGTCTTGAAGCGTATATCCAGTCGTACCCGTTTCCAGATTCAGTTTTGGCACGTTTCGCCGTTCGTTTCTCTAATGGCCGACGAATACTAAAAGAAAGATCAGCATGTGTGATTGCAGAGCAGCACGCAGATTTCTTTTCGGCGAAGGACTTTGCCGTCGATTTAGTCATCTCTGGACAAAAAACTATAGCAAAGGAGCGTTGCTGTTTTACAAGCGTTGATATTGTTTGGTAATATACTTGATCTACAAGCAACAATGGTTCGGATCCTGTACGCGATTCAGAAAATACCCCAGCCAGCGAAAAAGAAAAGAAAAACTGCAAAAAAACCGAGAAACCTGATTGAAAAATGTACAGAAATATAATCATTGAATTACAGTTCTTCCTTTGTCTTTCGGTGGCCGTCAATGTTTTCCTGTCAATTGATTGGGATCATCGATCACTGAGTGGGGGCACTTTTATTTTATCTTAAAACACATACAACCATCACTTCTCTTTACATGAACATAACACCGATGATGTTATGGGGAACAAAACGACTAACCATAATCACAAACATCATATGTGTGCCAAAGATTTCCGTTTTCGTCATCTGTTAATATATGTCATTTATTCATCTCGGTTAAAAACCTCTACACGGCCCTCCTCTCCCAACATTTTTATTGTGTTGACTCCTCCTGGTTCTTCCAGATCTGGAAGTGGACTATCCCGCTCAAGGTCAAACTTTTTCTCTGGCTCGCAGGGAAGGAGAAGATCCTAACCTGGGATTCGCTTCAACGCCGTGGAAGGGAAGGGCCTAGTATCTGCCTTTTATGCCGACAGGCTCCTGAAGACGTTCACCACCTTTTTATCCACTGTAATTTTGCTAGGATGGTCTGGGCATTTCTGCTCAACCATCTCTCGCTCCCATTTACCTGGCAAAGTGACTCCCTCTCTGACTGCTTCCAATTATGGACCTCCCAAAGATCTCCTCCTTTTTGTCTGGCAGCCCATGTCTGCTGGCAACTATGGCTCACAAGGAACAGGGCGACCTTTGAGGATCAGACTCCTTCCCTGCAGTCTGTTGTTTACAGTGTACTGTCAGCCTTCCACTGGAAACCATCCAGGGACACTCCACTCCTACACAAAGCTCCAGATATAATGCTGCCTGATGGCTTTACACTCGCCTGTTTTGATGGAGCTGCACAGGTCACTGGTCGATGTGGTGCAGGAGGTACCTTCAAAACACACCACTCACGGATTACAAAGTGGTATTTCAGCTGTGGTGTGGGCTCGAACACTAAAGCAGAGCTCATGGGGCTCTGGACCACACTCTTCTTAGCTTCCTCGTGGTCTATCAAATTCTTGATTGTTCTGGGGGACTCGCGTGTTGTCATTGACTGGATTAATCAAAAATCCAACCTTCGCTCTGTCCACATTGAAGGTTGGAAACTCAAAACACAGGCGTTGTCAAAGCATTTTACAGACATCAGGTTTCAACATTTCTCCAGATCTTTCAACAACGAAGCAGACGCACTATCTAAGAAAGCACTAAATGCAGAGGCCGGTAGACTCTCCATTTTCCACTCTGATAGTGGAATTGTTAGCCCTACGACCTACATTAGTATTTTCTGAGCTCGATTTACTGACTGCTATTTGTAGGGAGGTGATCGGAGGCTGAATACAAGTCTGGTTACTGAGCATCCGATTAGCATCTTCAGGGCTCGTTTTACTGTCAGCTTTTGTATGGAGGCGATTAGTGGTAGCTGACAAGACTGGAGACAGAGCATCCGCAGCTGGTTACCTGTACGCTTTTGGTTGGACTGATAAAGGGCTGACTGTGGTTGATGACAGGAATCGGTTCAGTGATAGGCCGGGTATTCTTGAACAATCCAGCGAGGGCCGTTTTGTCTGTTTTTTCTGGCAACTGCATAGTTTCTTCTGCTATCAGCCTGTTCGGCTCTTTTGTTTCTTCTGCTATCAGCCTGTTCGGCTCATGGACAGTAATGCATTGCACGCTGCTGACTGTAAATGGATTTATAATAAATATAAATTCGAGTAATTTTTCTTTGGAAAAAAAAAATGTCATTTATTCAGGGTGAAGTTGAAGGTCGCCGTAAAGTTTTCCAGCGTTCCGTTTTGACGTATTATTTGCATTCGCCGTCCCAACTTCTTAGCTTTTCCGGTGCAGTACCGTTTGTCATCCTTTAAACAGATCGTATTCTGTTTCGTCTGACGAGAATCAATGAACGCCGTTTCAAGAGTACAAAAACATCAGGTTTTTAGTTTAATTTTTATTGCAACTTTTTGTTTTTATTTATTTTAAACGTTAGTTTGTGAGTTGCAGGAGGAGAGATGTTGTTCGTGTGCAGTTCATTCGGTGTTTCAGGTAAGTTCTAGAAGGTAGGTAAACTCCTGCTCGGATTTTCGCGAAGGAGGTTTATGTGGGCTTTTGTGTTTTTCACAAACAGAAAAAGTTTACCCTGCTCGGTTACTGTTTTAAATTTAATCTTTTTGTTCCTCCGATCCCAAAACAATAACTTGCAACTACATCATTACATTTTAATTCTTATAATCTATTCTATTTTATTATTATTATGATTATTTGTATTCATATTTATTTGAACATAGTAACTTTCTGATGCTCGATTTTATGATTTGTGACTCTGACCAGCCTGAAGTGGAGAATGTATCGCGTTCTTTTACCAGGGGTTCTCACCATGGATTTACTGATCATCTTGAAAGGAACGGCGAAGCCGCTTTCTCACGATACAGTTGTAAACCCTAAAGACAACTACATATTTAAACAAAGACTTCACAAATCGCTACTTCCCTTGAAAATAAAAAAACACCAAGTATCTAACCCGGGTTGGATACCTTACCCCACCCTCAATAATAGAAATTTAAAAGAAACTAACCCGGGTTAGACACCTTACTCCACCCTCCGTAGTTAATAATAGAAATTAAAAAGAATTTCAACGAGAAATTTCCTTTGAACATTTAAAGACTATTTAAATAAAAAATGAAATATTGAAAATGGTCCATTCATTCTCTAGTGCAAAATCATTGTTATGCTTCTAGTTCGTAAAACCATAGACTCTTATGTTTCTCTCATAAAAGCAATGACCCTTATGTTAATGCTATTATAAAAGAGTAGTGTTTTCCATAATCATAATAATATTTTATTTGGTCTTTGAGAATTTTTTTAGGAAGTCATTATTATTAGGGATGATATTTGTTCTTTAGGTAAGTTTTTTTTAGGAAATCATTATCATTAGGGATGTATGGAATTTGATTGGTAAATTTTTTTTGTTGGTGATATAAATATTCTTTTATATAAAGTCATTGTTATAAGGGATTTCTCTAAATGAAAACATTATTATAAGAGATGGAGTTTAACAATAAAAAAGTATATTATGGACTATTTTAGCCATCAAATATGATTATATTGTTATAAGAGATTTTTCTAGAAGAAAACATTATCATAAGGAATGAAATTTGACAATCAAAATACACATCAAGGGACATTTTGGCCATCAAACATGATTACAACTTAGATTATCTCATTCTTATACACTTAGAGGTTGAAAGAGAGATTTTCACATACAACAAACAAAAAATAAAATGTTTTATAATGGGGAGTAACAAAGATTTAGAGAATAATTATGGATTTAGAGAAGCAAGATGAAAAGAAAGAAATTTCATATAATGGGGAGTAACAAAGATTTTTTAAAAAACAAGATTTTTGAATGTGTAGGCTTTCACACTTAATCAACATACAATAAACTAACACAAGGTTTACTTCTAGAAAGATTAAGCAACAAGCAAAATTTAACCAATCAAAACATGCATTCATTATGTTCTATTTGATTATGTATTTATAAGTAAAGTAATACAAAATCAAAAGGGATTGGATTAGAATTACAATAATGAAATGCTAATAAATCCCTAATTAACTAACCTTGGTTCATAAATAGCTAGTCATTACATTCTAGCCTTGGTTCCCAAATAACTAGTCATTACATCCCATATGCTTCATAAATGGTGAATGAGCTTTATGGGACATGAATTCATTCATTTTTAATGAGAATGTATCCTACATTCTTCCTTCTTTAAAATATGCACTACGCCAATTTAAATTTCTCCTTGGGCTTGTTGTGATAGATGAGAGGTCTTCATGTTTTGTGGGAAACATGTAGGGCCATATAATCTAGAATAAAGGGGTGAAAATTAGAGATCCTCAATGCAAAAAAAGAGACAATGTGAAAGCTAAAAGTTGGATGGTATATTTTTAAATTGGATTCAATCCTTTCTTCAATAAAGTAGGGAACATTGACTTTGACATGATCTCTTATGGATCTTTGTGAAATAAGGTAGCTAAAACCCATATGCTCCCCTTCCTGGAAGGGACAATTCCATCCTTACCAATCTCAATTATAGTGTCATTTAGGAGAATCATTTTTTATTTCACTCCAGGTGTCGTTGGATTTAATTTTCTTGTACTCAAACCCCTGTCTAGTTAGACTTCATTCACATTGCAATATGGAAATCAAGATTCACCATTTTCTTCCCTTCTATTCCAATTATGGGAATTCTTTTGCAGGCCATTCATTGCTCATAATTCATGACAAATTGTGTGATAATAGGAGACAAAGTAACATAGCCAATGTTTCTACCTCTTTATGTTGAAATGACTGAAATGTGATTCCCACACAAGGCTTGTAATTGAATGAAGTGCCCTCAGAATTTCTAGAATTTATGGCATCATCCATCTACATTCCTAGACACTTTGTGGCTCCATGCACATGTGAAAGCACTATAATGTGTGACATAGCCCCATTATTCACAGAGATTGTGTCTTCACCAAGTGGATAACCCACAACAATGGCAACATCTTGCAAAGTGTGCAAGGCTCCAAATTGCATTGGAGATATGCCTTACCAAAACTCGTCATCAACCACAATGAATATGATAATATAATGTGTTATGCCAATTGCAACAACAATAACCAAACACTATGTTTAATCCCCACTTTGTTACAATAACTTGTGTATAGTGCACTACAAAATGGGCTTGGGAAGCACTCAACATTAATCTATAATAAGCCCATTGTTGTTTGGGTAAATTAAGGTTTGATTTTCCAATAAAGCTAAATAGTTGGTTTTGTATGCACACAAAAAATGAGGACCACTGCATTTAGAATGGAGAACCCTAAAGAATTAGCAACCAATTTGTTCGGAGTATATAAAATGGTAAGTAGAGATTTCACCAATGTCGGTGGAGACTGAATTGTGGGTGGAGAAGCATGGAGGTGTAGTTGTTGTAATGGAGACATGAGAGGTGGATTTGGGACAACATGGTGAATGAGGGAAGACACTAGATCTAGATCAAAGAGGAAGATTGTTAGTGCAAGGGCTAGTGGTGGGGGGTTAGCATTGATTAGAACCATCACTAGTCATTACAAGTAGATCCAATTCTCTCATTGTTTGTATGCATATTCTTTGACAAGGGGACAATTATGGGAAGTAGCAGTGGTGGTCATGGCCATACATATCTCGATGTATTTTTTTTCAAAGTGGCCATCACTGTGAATAATTTATTACTTGAGTGCAACTGTGAATGGAGAAACACTCCAACCCGAACTTTGTTCCAAGTCCTGAGAAAGATTGAGGAGATCCATGAACAAAGCATCAACAAGGAACCAAATACAAGTTGGGGGGAATAGAAAGAGGGTTGCAGCCTAACAAAAAAAATCAAGTGGACAGCTTGGTTGAAATGACGAATTATAAATATAAAATTTGAAACTAAAAAAATGCTTACTTCGAAGAAACATTGCTACTAAAATCTAATGTTGAGGATTTTGGATACCCCCAGTTGTTGTAGTGCTGAAAATGTTGAAAACTTTCATTTTCTAAATTTTTGTAGCAGGCTACTGAAAATATATGTATGAGGGACCGTGGCTTTGTCTTCTTCTTAGTTTCCTTTTTGAATCAAATCTACTTGTAGTGATTGGTGATGGCTCTAATCAACACTAACCCCCCACCACTTTCTCTTGCACCAACGAAATTCCTCTCTGATATATATCTAGTGTCTCCCCTCGTTCAACCTGTTGTCTTGAATCCACCTCTCATGTCTCCATTATAATGACTAGACCTACATGCTTCTCCACCCACAATAAAGTCTCCACTGACATTGGTGGCATCTCCACATGCCATTTCGTATACTCTGCACAAATCAATGGATGATGTCGAGGGTTCTCCATTCTAAATGAAGTAGTCCTCATTTTGTGTGTGCATACAAAACCAACTATTTATCTTCCTTGGCAAAGCAAACCTAAATTTACACAAACAATAGTGGGCTTATTATAGATCATTGTTGAGTGTTGTTGAAGGATCCCATAGTGCATCATACACAAGTTAAGGTAACAAAGTGGGGATCAGACATAGTGTTTGGTTACTGTTGTTGTAATTAGCATAGCACATGATATTGTCATGTCCATTGTGGCTTGTGAGGAGTTTTAGGAAGGCATATATATAGTTCAATTTTGAGCTTCACACTTTGCAAGATGTTGTCATTGTTGTGGGTTATCCACTTAGAGAAGACACAATCTCCATGAATAATGCGAATATGTCACATATTATAGTGCTTTCTCATATGCATGGGGCCACAGAGTGTCTAGGAATGTAGATGGATGACGCCATAAATTATGGAAATTTTGGGGGCACTTCATTCAATGACAAGCCTTGTGTATGGAAATCACATTTCAATCACTTCAACATAAAGAGGCATAAAAAATTGGCTATGTTACTTTGTATCCTATTATCACACACTTTATCATGATTTATGAGCACCGAGGGACTTGCACAAGAATTCCAATACTAGCATAAAAGGGAAGAAAATGGTGAATCTCAATTTCCATAATGCAATGAGAACGAATTCTAACTACACATGGGTTTGAGTACAATAAAAGTAGAGGCAAAAACACCTGGAGTGAAATCAACAAGGATTCTTATCAATTGCACTAGAATTGAGATTGCTAATGATGGATTAGCTACCTTGTTTCATAAAGGTCAATAAGAGATAATGCCAGAGTCATTGTTCCCTACTTTAGTGAAGAAAGGATTGAATCCAATTTAAAAATATACCATCCAACTTTTAGCTTACACATTGACTCTTTTGCTACATTGAAGATTTCTAATTTGCACTCCTTTTTTCCAGACTACATGGCTCTACATGTTGCTCACAAAATTTGAAGACCTCTCATCTATCACAACAAGCCCAAGTAGAAATTTAAATCAATATAGCACATATTTAAAAGAAGAAAGAATGTGGAGCACATTCTTATTAAAAAGAAACAAATTAATATGTCCCATGAAGCTCATTCACCATTTATGAGACATTGGATATAATGACTAGTTATTTAGGAACCAAGGCTAGAATGTAATGGCTAGTTATTTAGGAACCAAGATTAGTTAATTAGAGATTTGTTAGTATCTCATTATTGTAATTCTAATTAGTTAGCAATTGATCCAATCCATTTTTATTTTGTATTACTTTTTGTATAAATACATAATCAAATAGAGCACAATAGATATATGTTTTGATTAATGAAATCTTTGTGTTATTAAAACCCATTGTCATTTTCCATGCTTCTTTTTTAAATCTATAATCATTCCTTATTATATGATTTTTTTTGTTTTTCTTTGTATTTTCCATGCTTCTTTTTTAAATCTATAATCATTCCCTATTATATGAATTTTTTTCTTTTTCTTTGTTATGTTTAAAAATATCTCTTTAGCTTCATAATCTATGTTTTTCTTTGTTATGTTTAAAAAT
Source organism: Picea sitchensis (assembly GCA_010110895.2). Classification (NCBI taxonomy): domain Eukaryota; kingdom Viridiplantae; phylum Streptophyta; class Pinopsida; order Pinales; family Pinaceae; genus Picea; species Picea sitchensis. The sequence continues at coordinate 239,339 of SNQJ01S0001115.1, forward strand.
ATCTCTTTAGCTTCATAATCTATGTTTTTCTTTTAAAGAAGAAAAACTTGATTTAGCTTCATAATCTATGTTTTTCTTTTAAAGAAGAAAAACTTGAGAATAAACAATCTAGAAAATGATATTTGTGTTATCAAATAAGTTATATTTGTGTTGGTTTTACATGTGGATGGTAATTAGTATTGGATTTTTCAAACATTTTATTTTCATACATCTTATTTTCATTTATAGATTTTTGTCATTTGGAAATTGGATTTTTCAAACATCTTATTTTGATAGTTTTACTTATATGTAAAAATTTATAGATTTTTGTCATTTAGATAATTATACATGTGTGTGTAAGAAATTGTCAAAATGATCTATATATATATATAGTTTTGAGTTAAAATCATATTTGATGGCACATTGTGATGGTCAAATTTCATCCCTTGTGGTGGTAATGGTAATGTCTTCCTTTTGGTAATGTAATCATATTTGATGACCAAAATGCTCATGATATGCATTTTGATATCCACCGGTAGGCGAAAACGTTCTGTGGACAGCGAAGTTGAAAGCGGAGGAAGATCAAGGCGAATTGAAATGGCGAGTGGGAGAGTGGGATCTGTGAAGGGCAAAGGTGACGGGGTAGCACAGGTGCTCTGCGAGATCTGATTCTTGCCTCCATTTTTCTCCGAGGGAGGGTTTGCTAGAGAGCGGGGTAAACCGAGGAAACCTCAGGCCCTTGATTTATGCAGTAAAATTTACCCAGCTTTGTCACTTTTACGACTTCTTTCTTACCCGACCTTCCCACCTTGTGGGCACCCATGGATTAATTAATCCACGGTATTGCTCTGGCGGATCGCCAGATTTGATTTTGGAAATAATGGGGATGGAATATGACGTTCAAAAGCGGGAAAGTGGCCTCCACTTGTCCGTAAGTCGAAAAAAAACAAATCGCCCACAGTTGGAACCCAATCCCACTTTCGCTCTCCAACCTATAACTGATTGCGAAAGATTAAAGAGAAGTCGTGAGGAAGATGTGGAAGATGTTTCATCCACACTCCCCGGCAACTTCAACAAGTGTCGATTTCTTATTTTTATGCCTTCCTTTTATGTAAAGAATAATATGGTATTATAAAATAATTAAATTGTTATAATGAATAAATGACAGCTTTCGCCATAATTAATCGGAAGAACCCTACACACGACACCTTCCATCAATTCGCCAATTGTCTGATTTGAATATTGTGCACGATTCATTGAATGGTTTGCCATCTCTTTTCCAACCATAGACTTTGAATCATTCCGATGGACTTTGTCTCGTTATATTACGTGCCGGCTACGAAGCAAGACGTTAAACCTTATTTACAAGTCATGGACCAATTATATTGGCATGTGCTTCCTTTTTATTCTGGAAGGATGAGAAGAGAATGCATTTTTTAAATTACTTGACCTTTAAACGTATAGTTTGCATTTGGTTATTGTGCTAGGGTTTACCATAAATGTGTGCATAGCCAACAAAAGATTTGACAAACCTAGCTTATTAAGAACCCGTTTCCTCTTAGTTTTACCTTAGCATATGGAATAACAAATGCAAACAAAATTATGTCGAAGGCGTTTTCATATGTAAGCCGTAGGTTTGAATTTATTATTTTCACCAAATCAATATGCATTATATTGATTTGCCAATGGTTGAGGGTAATCATGGAGATGGTAAGTTTGAATTTATGTTTTTTCACCAAATCAATATGCATTTACCAATGGTTGTGAGAGCAAATGGTAAGTAGCAACTAACTATCATTGGAGGAAATGATTCAGAAATCAATTTTATACAAAGTTCATATTGTATCTTTGTAATCTCTAAAAAAAAAAACATGATACCTAATTCTTTTATAAGAGAAGTTGTATTTTATATTTTTTTGTTAGATTAGGTTCTACAATGCACAAAGAATTATTATGAGTGGATTTTAACTTGCAAAACAAGAAGGTAAACCCTAATTTAGAGGTGACAAATTATGTAAGAGAAGTTGAACAAGCAATTATGTAAGAAATCAACCTCAGTTATTTGGAAAGCATGTGCACTACATTTGACCTTTTGTAAGCTTATTATTATTATTGATGCTGATTTAATGCATTCACATTTGCAATTGATCTCCTTGCAAAATCCATATTAGAGAATATCACCACCTCAATTGAAAAACAAATAAGAGATTTACCATGAAAACATATGTTGCTTACCTCAAATCCCACCATGATGTTGCACCTAATATGATCTATGTAAAGTTGCTTTGTCTTCCACCATTCTCTCACATAAAGACTTTGTTGATAACATTACTAATGATCGAGAGAGAATTGGAATAGATTTTAAATTTTTTTTTGTCAATAAAATCACAATTTCCTTTATAAATATATATATATTTTTAGTCATTCTCTATAATAATAGTTTCCACTTATTAAACCATTCCTTATAATTTATAATAATAGTTTTTATTTATTAGTCCATGATTGTTTAACTATTCTAGGTTTTAGTTTTTTTCAATATAAATTTGGACACTGCCAAATTTTATACAATAAAATTTCAAACAAAATTAAAAAAAAAATCTTAAATAAAAATAAAAATAAAAAACATAAAACTTTTCAACTACCACACCCATAAATTATGTGGTAAAACCTCACACAATAACCAAATGACTTGTACGGGTTAAGTAAGTTTTAAAATGCATTATCTTCTTATACTTCCACAATAAAAAGAAGCACATGCCAACATAATTGGTCCATGACTTGTAAATAAGGTTTAACATCTTGTTTCGTAGCCGGCACGCAATATAACGAGACAAAGTCCCATTGGAATGATTCAAAGTCTATGGTTGGAAAAGAGATGCCAAACCATTTAATCAATTATGCGTTATATTCAAACCTCATCGACCTGGGGAAAGGTGTAATGTGTAGGGCCTCAAGCTTTCATTTCTTCATTATCTCAATTTATTTATTTTATTATACCATATTATTTTTAAATAATAGGAAAAGGCAAAATAAATAAGATGTCGACACTTGTGGAAGTCGCCAGAGAGTGTTGATGAATCATTTTCCCATCCTCTCCACTGTCTTCTCTTTCTTATTTCGTAATCAGTTGTAAGATGGAATTGGAGAGCGAACGTGGGATTGGGTCCCAACTGTGGGCGACTTACGAACAAGTGGAGGCCACTTTCCCGCTTTTGAACGTCATATTCCATCCCCATTATTTCCAAAATAAAATCTGGCGATCCGCCAGAGCAATACCGTGGATTAATTAATCCATTGGTGCCCACAAGGTAGGAAGGTCGGGTAAGAAAGAAAGCGTAAAAGTGAAAAAGCTGGGTAAATTTTATTGTATAAATCAAGGACCTGAGGTCTCCTCGGTTTACCCCGCTCGCTAGCAAACGCTCCTTGAGAGAAAAATGGAGGCAAGAAGCAGATCTAGCAGCGCACCTGTGCTTCCCGTGACCTTCGCCCTTCACAGATCCCACTCTCCGACACGCCATTTTAA
>SNQJ01S0001115.1:252186-268556 GCA_010110895.2 Picea sitchensis
ATCAGGGGGGAACAATGGGGGAGAGAGAGGGGGGGAAGAGGGACACAAGGAGAAATGGGAAGATGGAGAATATAGAGAGGTATATGGAGAGAGAGAGGGGGGAGAGAGTGAGCGAAGGATAGGAAGAGTGAGGTAGAAGAGAGAGAGAGAGAGATAGAAAGAATTAATTTGTGTTGACATGAACACGCTTGCATTCCTGTTGCTAATAATATGCGTGCGTTATTTGAATTTCAATTTTTTTTGGGCAAGAGTGACAAATCTAGCATAAATGTTTGTTGAGTTGGTTTCCTCAGATATAGGTTCGGGATGACAAACCTAGTGGTTCGGTCTGCTAATACATAAAAAACACCATTTTTATGAATTCCCCATATCTATGTTTTTGACGTTATTTTTCTACAGGTTACACAATTAAGTGATTGACGAAACTACAAACATAGATAGAGTTGCTTGTGTAGATTCCAAATATACATTTTTTTTAAATTAATAATGTTTACTATTTTTAATCTAATTTAATCTTGATATATATCAAAATCGTAGAACACACACCTCTCTTATTTCTACTGTAACTTTTTTTTGGCTTAACCATTTCTTGAATGAGTTATATGCAACACTAGAGGAGACCGATATCTATGATCTAAAAAAAAAGAATTTTTTTTATTATGTTAAGACCCTCGTAGCCTGCATGAACAAAAGACGATGTAATTTTAGGGATATTTTGACTTTGATAATTTAAAAAAAATATAAAATTAATATTATAAATTTTGAAAAAATACACGGAACAAGAAAAATGGGTTCTCTACAAATATATAAGTTTTTGGAATTAAATTACATCGTTAAGTTACTCAACACTTGCACAAACAAAAACATATACCTTATTTTGTTGGAAAAATAAGATACCAATGTTAGAAAAAACCAAATTTGACACAGTTCTTCACAATTTTTATGAATAAAAGTTGTATATTTGGAAATCTAATTCAATTTCCTATGTTTCATATTCTTACACCATATTCAAATTCATTGTAAAAGTACCTTGAATAATCCCTCCAATTTAACAAATTGTTGTTTTTCCAAGTTTGCATTGCCTAACGCATCATGAGAGACCATCATTAGCTTGCATTCACCCATACTACGCACAAATCAGTGGTTGATGTTGAGGGTTCTATGTTCTAAATGAAGTATTCCTCATTTTGTGTGTGCATACAAAACCAACTATTTAGCTTCCTTGGCAAAGCAAACCTCAATTTACCCAAACAATAGTGGGCTTATTATAGATCATTGTTGAGTGTTGCTGAAGGCTCCCATTGTGTAGTGCATCATACACAAGTTAAGGTAACAAAGTGGGGATTAGACATAGTGTTTGGTTACTATTGTTTCAATTTTCATAGCACATGATATTGTCATTTCCATTATGGTTTGTCAGGAGTTTTAGGAAGACATATCACTAGTGCAATTTTGAGCTTCACACTTTGCAGGATGTTGCCATTGTTGTGGGTTATCCACTTGGAGAAGACACAATATCCATGAATAATGTGGATATGTCACACGTTATAGTGTTTTCTCATGTGCATGGAGCCACATGGTGTCAATGAATGCATATGGATGATGGCATAAATTATGGAAATTTCAGGGGTGCTTCATTCAATGACAAGCCTTGTGTATGGGAATCACATTTCAATCACTTCAACATAAAGAGTCAAAAAACATTGGATATGTTACTTTGTATCCTATTATCACACACTTTATCATGAATTATGAGAATCGAGGGACCTACACAAGAACTCCAATACTAGTATAAAAGGGAAGAAAATGATGAATCTTGATTTCCATAATGCAATGAGAATGAATTCTAACTACATAGGGGTTCAAGTACAAGAAAATTAGAGGCAAAAACACTTGGATTGAAATCAACAAGGATTCTTCTCAATTGCACTAGAATTGAGATTGCTAATGATGGATTAACTAACTTGTTTCACAAAGGTCAATAAGAGAGCATGCAAGAGTCATTGTTCCCTACTTTAATGAAGAAAGGATTGAATCCAATTTTAAAATATATCATCCAACTTTTAACTTATGTATTGTCTCTTTTGTTACATTGACGATCTCTAATTTGCACCCGTTTTTTCCAGACTACATGGCCCTAGATGTTGCTCACAAAATATGAATACCTCTCATCTATCACAACAAGCCCAAGGAGAAATTTAAATCAATATACCACATATTTTAAAGAAGAAAGAATGTGGTACACATTCTCATTTAAAAGGAACAAATTCATATATCCCATGAAGCTCATTTACCACTTATGAGACATTGGATATAATGACTAGTTATTTAGGAACCAATGATAGAATGGAATGACTAGTTATTTAGGAATGGGGATTAGTTAATTAGGAATTTATTAGCATCTCGTTATTGTAATTCTAAATTAGTTAACAATTGATTCAATCCATTTTTATTTGGTATTACTTTTTGTATTAATACATAATCACAATTAATGTATGTTTTAATTTATGAAATCTTTTTTTATTAGAACTCATTATTATTCCCCATGCCTTTTTTGAAATTTATAATTATTCCCTATTATATGATTTTTTTTTGTTTTTCTTTGTTATGTATGAAAATATCTCTTTTAGCCTCATAATCTATGTTCCTCTTTTGAAGAGGAAAAACTTGAGAATAAACTTTCTTTGTTATGTATGAAAATATCTCTTTTAGCCTCATATTCTATGTTCCTCTTTTGAAGAGGAAAAACTTGAGAATAAACGATCTAGAATATTTGTGTTAACAAATAAGTTGCATTTGTGTTAGTTTTATATGTGGATGGTAATTACGATTGGATTTTTCAAACATTTTGTTTTGATAGTTTTACTTATATATCTAAATATTAATAGATTTTTGTCATTTTGACAATCACACATATGTATATATGTGTGAGAAAGAGATTGTCAATATATGTGAGAAAGAGATTGTCAAAATGATATACACAAATATATTCATGGATTTTTTTTTGGTAGTTTTGAGTTGAAATCATATTTGGGGTGGGGTAATATTAGAGAAGACATAATGTGTTTTTTCTAATATTGTCCTGCACCCCACCCTTACCCTCATTATGAGTGTGGGTGGGGGGTAATATTAGATTATGAGGGTGGAGGTGGGGGGTAATATTAGATTTATGATGTCTTATCTAATATTACCATCCACCCCGACCTCCACCTCCACCCTCACCCTCATAAAAACATATAATGAGGGTGGGGGTCGGGGTTAATATTAGAGAAAACAGAATATGTTTTCTCTAATATTACCCCCCACACTCATTACACCCTCATTATGTGTAAGGGTTGGGGGTAATATTAGAGAAAACATATTATGTCTTCTCTAATATCACTCCGCACCCCACCCTCATTATGTGTGGGGTAATATTATAGAAGACATATATTAGAGAAAACATATTATGTCTTCTCTAATATTACCCCTCACCCCACCCTCATATTACCCCACACCCTCACCTTCATTATGAGGGTGGGAGTGAGGGGTAATATTAAAGAAAACATATTAACCCTCATTATGAGGGTGGGATAATATTAGAAAAAACATGTAATGAGAGTGAAGGTGGGGGTTGAGGCGTAATAATATGTTTTCTCTAATATTACCCCCCGTTTTCTATAATATTACCCTTAATTTTCTATAATATTAACCCCATGATTATCTAACTATTCTAAGTTTTAATTTCTTTCGATATAAATTTGAACGCAACCAAATTTCATGTAAAATACGATTTCAAACAAAATTAAAAAAAAAAATACCAAATAAAAAACAAAAACATGAAACGTTTAAACTACAACACACTTCATGCCAAATGCGATTTCAAACAAAATTAAACAATAAAAAACAAAAGCATAAAACCTTTAAACTACGATACACATACATTTATGGTAAAACCTCACACAATAACCAAATGACTTGTAGGGGTTAAGTAAGTTTAGAAATGCGTTATCTTCTTATAATAGCACAATAAAAAGAAGCACATGCCAACATAATTGGTCCACGACTTGTAAATAAGGCTTAACATCTTGTTTCGTAGCCGGCACGCAATATAACGAGACAAAGTCCCATCGGAATGATTCAAAGTCTATGGTTGGAAAAGAGATGGCAAACCATTTAATCAATTATGCGTTATATTCAAACCTCATCGACTTGGGGAAAGGTGTAATGTGTAGGGCCTCAAGCTTTCATTTTCCCCATCCTCTCCACTGTCTTCTCTTTCTTATTTCGTAATCAGTTATAAAATGGAATTGGAGAGCGAACGTGGGATTGGGTCCCAACTGTGGGCGACTTCCGAACAAGTGGAGGCCACTTTCCCACTTTTGAACGTCATATTCCATGCCCATTATTTCCAAAATCAAATCTGGGGATCTGCCAAAGCAATACCGTGGATTAATTAATCCATTGGTGCCCCCAAGGTGGGAAGGTCGGGTAAGAAAGAAGGCGTAAAAGTGACAAATCTCGGTAAATTTTCTTGTATAAATCACGGACCTGAGGTCTCCTCGGTTTACCCCGCTCGCTAGCAAACGCTCCTTGAGAGGAAAATGGAGGCAAGAAGCAGATCTAGCAGCGCACCTGTGCTACCCGTGACCTTTGCCCTTCACAGATCCCACTCTCCCACACGCCATTTTAATTCGCCTTCATCTTCCTCCGCTTTCAACTTCGCTGTCCACAGAACGCTCTCGCCTACCCGTGCAAGCTTTAGCGGCGCCTCTTCTTCTTCTGCCGCCGCCGCTTCGTCCTCTATCAATTTCGCCCTCGACAGATCTGCGTCGCAGGTTCGATCCGCACGCCATCCTATTTCACCAAAAGGCGGTGGCCCCATGAAGCCCATTCCTCGTGCTACGCCCAGACAGACGTGCATGTGTTCACCGACGAATCATCCAGGTTCCTTCCGTTGCAGTCTTCATAGAAATAGTAATAATTCATCCTCTTCTACGCATTCTCATCTGAATGCGAGAAGGTCTGCAATGACGAATTCGCTGGTAAGAATCGGCGGCGTGGAGGGAGAATGGGTCAGGAGAGCCCTCACGGCTCTTATACGCCCCTCCAGCCACCACATGCGAAGGAGAACCTCTTTTGAGTCGCGGCCCAGCAGGCTCTGCCATATGACCACGGCCTAAGATGCCTCTAGAAGCTTACATCGGGTCGTCCCTGTTTCCAGATTCAGTTTTGGCCCGTTTCGCCGATTGTTTCAGTAATGGCTGACGAATATTAAAAGAAAGATGGGTTTGTATAATTCCAGAGCAGCACTTACATTTTTTTTCTGCCAAGGAATTTGCCGTCGATTTAGTCATATCTGGACAAAAAGTGATATCAAAGGTGCGTTGCTGCTCTACAAGCGTTGATATTATTTGGTACTATACTTGATCTACAAGCAACAATGGTTCGGATCCTCTACGCGATTCAGCAAATACCCCAGCCGGTGAAAAAGAAAAGAAAAGCAGCAAAAAACCGAGTAACCTGTTTGTAAAATGTACAGAAATATAATCGTTGAATTATAGTTCTTCCTTTTTCTTTCGGAAGCCGTCAATGTTTTCCTGTCAAATTGATTGGGATCATCGATCATTGAGTGGGGGCTTTTTTATTTTATTTTAAAACACATACACCCGTCACTTATCTTTGCATGAAGATAACACCGATGAAGTTATGGGAAACTAACGGGAGACTAACCATAATCACAAACATCCCCCAGCCGGTGAAAAAGAAAAGAAAAGCAGCAAAAAACCGAGTAACCTGTTTGTAAAATGTACAGAAATATAATCGTTGAATTATAGTTCTTCCTTTTTCTTTCGGAAGCCGTCAATGTTTTCCTGTCAAATTGATTGGGATCATCGATCATTGAGTGGGGGCTTTTTTATTTTATTTTAAACACATACACCCGTCACTTATCTTTGCATGAAGATAACACCGATGAAGTTATGGGAAACTAACGGGAGACTAACCATAATCACAAACATCTGTTAATATGTGTCATTTATTCAGCGTAATGTTGAATGTCGCACTAAAAATTTTCAGCGATCCGTTTTGACGTGTTATTTGCGTTCGCTTTTCCGGTGCAGTACCAGTTCTCATCCTTTAAACGGATCGTATTCCGTTTCGTCGAACGCCGTTTCTCATCCTTTAAAAAGTTCTCATCCTTGCAACTTTTTATTTTATTTATTTTAAACGTCGGTTTGTGAGTTGCAGGAGGAGAGATGTTGTTCGTGTGAAGGCGTTCGGTGGTCATGTATCAGGTAAGTTGTAGTGGGTAGGTAAACTCCTACTTGGGTTTTCGCTAAGGAGGGCTGTTTTTTAAACGAAGCAGAAAAATGCTTACCGTACTCGGGTACTGTTTTTAAGTTTAACCTTTTAATCATAACGTGCAACTCCATCATTATATAGATGTATCAGTTGTTTCAATTCGTCTTATTTATTCTATTTTATTATTATTATAACTATTTTTATTTGAATAAGTAACTTTCTGACCCTCTATTTTCCACGTGACACTAACCAGCTTGAAGTGGAGCATGTGTAGCAATTCGGGTCTGACCGTGGATTCACGGATCATCTTGGAAGGAACAGCAAAACCACTTTCTGAGGGTAAACCAAACCATAAAGACAAGCACATATTTAAACAAGACCCCACAAATAAAAAACCACCGGCTACCTAACCCGGGTTGGACACCTTGCCCCACACTCAATACTCTAAGATAGACATTAAAAACAAGTTCATCGAGAAGCTTCGTTTGAACATTTAAAAACTATTTAAATTAATAAAAATAAAATATTGAAGATGGTCCGTTCATTGTGAACATAATTAAACAAAGACTCTACAATCCCACCTTCCTTGAAAATAAAAAACCACCAAACTATCTAAGTGGGTTGAACACTTCACCTCATTTAATACTCAATAATAATAAAAAAAAAAAAACTACCTAACATGGTTGGACACTTTTCTCAATCTCAATGTTTGATAATAGAAATTAAAAAGTTAAACCAGAAGTTTTCATTAAACATTTAAATAAAAAATGAAATATTGAAAATTATATAAGATCATTATTATGCTTCTCTTTCGTAAAAAGGTGACCCTTATATGTTCTCTCATAAAAACAACGACCCTTATGTTTATAAAAACAATAACCCTTATGTTAATGGTTAATGGTACAATAAAGGAGTTTTTTTTTTTCCTTCGAAAAAAACCATAATTTTATTCATTTGAAGAGACAAAATTACATTTTGTAAGAGTTGAGCACTTGGTTAATGGTACAAATGAGCTGTTCTTCTATCATCAGTAGAAAAATACCGTGCGATAATAAGATACAAAATATATGAGTCGTATATATTTGCAAGAGTTGTGCAAGCTATGCATGTATGTGATGCAGTATTGTGCCAAAAAAAGTAGTAAGTTGTTCAACTGTTTTGTGAAAAGGATTGTTGTTGATCCAAAATTTGTGCAGAGTCAAAAATCTGCTGGAGGAAGTCATCCCATGGCTTCTATGAAGGGGCAGTGGAAAAAATCATATGTGTCTTCATCCTTTGTTTCAGAAATGTGCCAGGTCCCATGTGGAAGTTGTAGTCCAACTTTTGAAAGAGAATCAACTAATTGATTTTGTTCCCTGTAAACATGTTTAAGTGAGTACGAGTCAAGAGCGTCTAGTAATATGAAGATTTCCTCTAAGAGCGGCTGCAAAAAGATGGTGTGACAAGATTGTTGTTTACGAGTCTAGTTGATAACATTTTTTGAATCTCCAAAAATTTGTAGATTTTAGACCCCCTTTTCCCTTGCAAATTGAAGTAGAAGCTTTAAGGCCAAGAGTTCGGCATAATTGTTTGTTCCTGGACCCAATCCCATTTTGATTTTGAAGTGGTCTCTGTTGGAGAGGTAAAAGGCTGCACCTCCTCCACAAATTTTATTATTGGTTTGTGATGCACCATCGAAGTAAGCCCAAGGCTTAGAAAGGTCAATGGGAGTGGGGAAAGTGGGGCAGGTGTGAGGGGAAGATTTTTCCTGAGGGAAATGACAAAGGATTGCTAATCCTTGGGCAACAGTGAGTTCAGGAAGGGAAGGTTGGTCCTGAAAGATTGCCTTATTGCATTCTAACCAGATCCTCCAACAGATAATAAAAGGCAAAGCTTTGAGGTTTTTATATGAAATATTTTGTGTCCATTATTGCCAGGTTGTTTCAACAGAGGGTCCTTCCCAAGTGAGTCTCTGATTTAGATGTAAAGTTATGTCTTTCCATACCTGTTTGGAGAAGGGATAATGGATGAAAAGGTGCGTATTATTTTCATTGGCTCCTTTGCAGAGGGTGCACCATCCAAGTCCTTCAATGCTTCCTTCCACATGTTGTCCCAAGTGGGGACTTTTTTTATTGAGTACACACCACATGACATTTTTTTCTTTTTGTGGGAACTTTACTTTCCATAGCCCTCGCCACCACCAGGATGGCTCTCTTTGAAAAAGTGCAATATTTATTGAGATGTATCCCAATTTTGGAGTGTAGACCCCGTGAGGAGATTTTTTCCATACAAGTTCATCTTCTTCTTCTGTGATGCAGATGTGACTTGATTGTAGTGAAAAAATATAACTGTTCCAATGTTATGTGTGTGGGGCATGCAAACCGAGAGTTTCTGCCTTTTTCCATCCTTGTTTCCAGATGGTGGTGGCGAATGGGTTTGTTACTTATGAGAGGTAAAAAAAACCTTGTAGGTGAAGTCTCTCAATCAACTCGGGGCTTAGTGAGTGTGTGACCCCACTTCCTGGCTAGGGATCAACTCCAATTCGTATTCGAGATACATTGCCCACTCTCCAGGCTAGTCCATCATTGATTACTTGAAAAGAGGATAGGATGGCCTTCCAGATAATGGAGCAGTTTGTATGATGTTTTTCTGGTTTCCGAATCTAGTCTTCAAGTGAATCCGGTCGAATGTACTTTTGTATCAAAATAGTTGTCCAAAGGTTGTCTATAGTGAGCAGTCTCCATCCAGATTTGGCTTCGAAATATTTTGCAAAAATAAAAATGTTTTTTAGGCCCCATCCACCCAGGGCTTTTGGATAAACTAGTTGATCCCGTTTGGCCCAGGGGGTAGTAAAATTTTCTTCTCCGAACTAGATAAAGTGGAAAAAAATTCTTTTGGATTTTTCTAGAATACCTTTTGGGATCCATGCAAGTGACATCCAGTAGAATGGAATGACTTCCAGTACCAATTTTGTCAAAGTGAGCCTTCCTGCTCGTGAAAGCCACCTGGAACTCCATCCTTTTAATCGATTTTCCAGTTTGGCTAGTAGCCAATGCCAGTCTGATTTCCGATAATCATTTGGTTTTAAATGAAACCCAAGGTATTGTATTCCTTCTTGAAAGTCCAGAGTCTTGTAGGGGAAAACAATTTTAAAGAAATCTTCTACTTCCTCCTCCATCCGATAAAAAGAGATTGTTGATTTCTGAATATTGATGGTCATACCTGTGGTTAGATGGAACATGTTTAAAATTTCAGCCAGTTTCTTAGCATCTCGACATCGACCGCAGCTGTAACACCCCTATTTCCCCCAACTTGCAATTAATCATAAAATAGGATTTACCATGTTAAGGCATGTGGACAGTGTAAATGTATTATTGTTTGAGTTGCCAATAACTGACTGTGGGGGTGAAGCCTTGAAAGTACTGGCCATGATATCACTAGAGGAAAGAATGAGAAAACTATAAGGGTGGGTCATTACATCAAATAACCCCAAATTCCCTTGATGAGGATAATAAATCTCCTTCAGATCCCAAGGAGAGAAATCCATTAATGAAGAAAGGACCAGTGGTTGAATTATCAACCACTCCCATGAATGGAAGCATGGCCAAAACTGTAGAATGTTAGCCCGAAGTACCATTGGGTATGACAGGCCAAGCTGACCGGAGTTCCCTTCTGACAGAAAGAACAGGATGGGTCGAGAACCATCCTAGAAGAAAGATATACAAATGGATAAGGAGAATGCACATAGCTCTCCAGCGGATAATGAAGAGAAGGCCGCGAGCTTAATGTTGAGTGATCATCTGATAAACCTCGTTGAGACCATAGCAGAGAAGGAAATCTCTGAAAGTTTGAAAAGAACTAAACCTGAGTAGAAGATGAAACAGAGAAAGAGTCCTTGAGAACTGCAAGAATTCCCTAGTGATATCATGGCTTGGCACAGGGGTGGCCAGAGTGCTAAGAATGAATGCCTTTGAGCCTATGGTCGAGTGGAAGGACAAACACCCACAGTCAGTTAGTTGGCTACCACCTGTAATAGATAAGTAATCGCATATCTTGTGTATTTAAGTGGTACTGTGAATTAAAGATGGATATCCTATGAATGTTGCAAGGATAGATATGTTTGCTTAATGATTTATACTGCATCCTGTTTTGGTGTCTACTTGATTGTATAATTAGGCAAGTAGGAAAGTATATGGATGGGATATGTTTTATACTCGTAAATGCTTGCATCTTGTGGGGGCATAAGCTAGAGCCACGAACCGTGAGCTATCGTAAGGGAGGAAAAATCCCCAAAGTCCCAAAGTTAACTATGAGCCTTAGATCAGAGGATGCCTGGGAACCGTCTCGGCCATCAGATCTAGGAGGTAGACGATAGCCAAGTCACCAGAACTACTAATGACTTAAGAATCTCATAGCAGAGATGGATGCGAGCCATTTAACAGTAGGAGAGGCCATCCTGGTCATCAGATCGACTCAAATACTTACTGGAGTTACCAAATCAAACACCAGCCACTCGATTTAATCGACGATTGGAAATCATTGCATAGTGAGAAGGTGAATTTAGCGGACCTGCTAGTTCATATCTTGTAATCAACCCACATCATTGATCTCTTTGGGGATGGAAGATCAATGACTAGGATTAGACTAGAGTTGAGTGAGTACTTCCAGATTGCAGAAGTTGAGCTCTCTGATAAAGAGCATGCACGTTGGGACCTCGCAATTGCTATGAATCGTCGATCGATGAACACCTCGGTATTGGTCGGATTATGACCGCCAGACCCTGAATAGTTGTGAGATGGGTGGTCGTGATCCCTTTTGAAAACCCGTGGAGTAACAAAGTCCCTCGGTACCATCGATCCGAGAAAAATCGAAAAGCTCAGAAGAGATAACGTTTTCAAGAGCAAAGAAGGGACCTAAGATAGCCAAACTCGTAGGACGAATGAAGGCTGATGCCTTTGAACATCTGCCAAACTCTTTCAAGTCGAAAGAAGTAAAAAGCTTAGGAGGAGGAGCAACAGTGACTGTTGGATCGAGCACTGTGAAAGATTTGGACCATTGGATCCCATGACCAGACTCTTCGGAGTACGCATAGGAGGAGATCAGATATGGGCCGTCAGATCTGAGCGCGAGGACCAATAGTCGTTGGATCCCAAAGAAAGTGCACGAGGCATAACCCTCTAAAAGTGCACACGAGAGTGGACTTGCGAAGTTTCGAAGTCAATCAGAACCGTCCATCGTCAGGGTTGATACATGGCGTAAGATCCACAACTTCAGAGGATTGTGGACAAGGAGGAGGACAAATAGCTAGAGTAAATCCTGTTTGTTGATCGCTAGGGGACATGCGTCAGCATATCAGTAACTCCAGAGAAATCACTTCGAGAGTTTCAGATTGAGAGTTGAAACTCCCAAAGCCCGAAGTGTCGAAGGGCCGAAGCACCGATGAGTCGAAGTAGATACGAACCGTCAGATCTAGAGGACAGGTGGCATGAATCTGTGGATTCTGGGTGAAGACCCRAAGTAAACGTCAACAGTCAGATTGTTCGAAGTAGATCTGAACCGTCAGATCTAGAGGACAGGTGGCATGAATATGTGAATTCCGGGTGAAGACCCGAAGTAAACGTCAATCGTTAGATCGTCCAAAGTAGATCTCAACCTTCATATCTAGAGGACAGGTGGCGTGAATATGTGGATTTTGAGTGAAGACCCAAAGTAAATGTCGACCGTTGGATCATCTGAAGTAAACCTCAAGCGTCGGATTTCCAAATTGAATATGAGTCGTTAGATCAACAACTTCAGGAGATCAATTCAAGAGTTTACCAGTTGAGATTTGAGATTCGCGAAGTCTGAAGTCCCGAAAATCCAAAGCGAATCCCAATCATCCGATCAGCCGAAGAAGATCTGGGCCGTCAGATGATCCAAAGTAAATCTCAATCGTCCGATCAGTCTAAGTGAAGTTAAGTCATCATATCATCAGAAGTGAATATCAAGCGTTGGATCACTCGAAGTTGATCTGAGCCATCAAATCCAAGGGAGATGTGACGAAAATATGAGAACTCCGGATAAATATCCAAAGTAATTCGTATCCGTCCAATCTAAGGGAGACGTGGAGAAAATCTGTGGACTCCGGGTAAAGAACTGAAGTAATCCTCGATCTTCAGATCAAGAGGAAACACGTCAATGGATTATAGCCTCGGGATAAAAGCCATTGGGAAAAAGGGTGAAGTTTGAGATTTGAGATCTCAGAAGTTCGAAACCCGAAGGAGATCTTGATCGTTGATCGAGAAGAGGGCCACAAGACCGTTGATCTAGTTGAAAGGTCAACCACCCGAAGTAAAGGCAGGGCCTTTGATTAGGAGGAAAGGTGTCCGCAGATCGTCAACTCAAAAGATTGAAGTACAGAAGAGAGCAGGTTTTTGAGAGTTGAAACTCTCGAAACCCGAAATCATGAAGGAGATCTTGTCTGTTGATTTTGCAAGAGGTTAGATTTGATCCATAGGTCTTAGAGGGGCATATATGAACTGCCAGTTTTCGATATACCGTCAAGATCGAGAGATAGACAGTCCCGTAGCATTGTGGGGATAGGAGTTGCACAAACATTAAAAATTTGAGGGCGGGCCACAATTCAAACCGTGGATTTGAAAAGATGACACGTGGATGATCAAGGAGAATTGTGGGCCGAAAAGAAGTTTGATTCAAACTGCCTTTGGCCGCATCCGCAATCACGCGGTCTTGTATAGTCATCGCCCAAGGTCACATCAAGAGGGGGCTTATCCAGAAAAGGAGCTAATGCCCAGTACCCTGAGATTTCGTAGGGGAGCGAAAGGGAAGGTCACGGGTGCCCTTAAACCTGCAACAAGAAGCTGAAAGGTTATGTGTTTAATTACATAACGAGACCATCAAAGTCTCAGAGAATTTTTTGGCTTCAGAATCGAAGATCTCCGACCAGAAGTTTGGACTGGTTCCTTGACTTTCTAAATTAGAAACCATGAATGGAGATTCTATCCTTTAAGAAAAGTGAATTTTTTTTTTGCCCCATCGTGGGTGTGTTTGAAATTGGTATCAGAGCATGGTTACAACACTTGGCCTACTTGGGCTCATGAAAGAGTCGAGTGATTTTCTTTCTTAGAAAACTTTAAGGGAGAGAGCATACTACCCTACCCTATCTAGCAGGGCATAATTCAGACACACGCCTGGATGGTTCGAAGAACAATCATGAGACTATGTTCACTGAGGTTAAAATGATGCTTGTTGAAAGCTAATTTTACCTTTGGAAGAAGGTTTATCATCTGCATTAACTCCTTAAGGAGAAGGACTTCAGAATGAAACTGTGATTTGGGAATTCCTACTGAATTCTAGCAAAGGAATTATATTGTCCCTTTGTCAAAGTGATAACTACTCTTATCGAAGTAGGGATATGCTAATTAACATTTATAATAAGACTTGAATGTGGATAGCTGAAGGTGGTAGGGTTATGTCAAGAGAAGTTGAAGCCCGAAGGATGGATGACTTGGTGTTCGTAACACTGCTTCTAAGCATGGGCAGTTGGAACTTCAGACATTGATGATGGTGGATTATATAATGGTTAATACCTTTGTGGGCTTAAAGGAATATGATAGGATCAGGTAGGATCCTTGGCAGTTATAGTTACTACTTTAAATTAAAATCAGAGTATATAACTCCTCATGATCATAGAAAAGTGAGATGAGCAAAACCCTATGGACGCTGAGGCAAGAAGGTTTTCTTGCTAGATGTTGTCGCATAAAGAGGAAAATGACCCTGGTTGGTTATTGTCATAAGAGAAGGCAACAACAATACAAGATATGACTTTGAGATTAGTCCTGTAAGTGACTGAAATATCAAACTAAAGGACACTAATGATGAAATTAAACTATCAAGCGAATGCATGAGGTACAAAGGTGCTAGAGATGCACCTAGTTATACACGAATGTGTATACATGATCATAAGGATGATTAGAAGATCCTTGGGAAAAGGATATAGAAGCCTGATATGTCTATGTGTGTGAATGATATGGAAAAAGGTGCAAGCAATAAGCTAACATGATGAATACTTACCTGTGTTCAATTATGCTAGAGTGCATGGGTTTAATGCATTGTGGAGCTTCCTAATATGAAGTCTAATATTAATACCAGTTAGGTATGAATGATATTAAACGTGCAAGTGATGCACATGTATGATGTAAGAGTATATTTATATGTACAATATGGTTGCCCTAATGAGTGAAATATAAAGCAAGAATTACTCTTGTCCATAATAAATGAATACTATGGATGCATGGCTGACTCCATTCCAAAGAGTCATGAAAGTTCTGTTCCAAACAATATCTTGAGGGGGAATGTATTCCCTTTCCTCAGGAAAATACTAATATAATTATGCAAATGAGCAAAGATGCTCAGTTGTCATAATAAGAGGCAAATGATTATGCCTTTAAGAATCACATGAGAAGGATTGTGAACAATCTTGAGTTGACTGATCTTAAAAGTAGAGATGTAGGTGGGTTGTGAAACATACCTATGACCGATACATGAATGTTTAGGATTATGAATATGGTTAAGTACATCATGGATGTAAGTTAAAAAAAACCAGAATATGTATGGATACATAATTTGGGTACATGAAAAAGATGAATGTTTATATTCCTTAGGGAATATTTGGTAAACAGATAAAAGATAACTCAAGGTTGAGTCCAACACAGATAGTGATGGACGTGCAATAAGGAAGTTGCATGCTGAAGGAGTCCCCTATGGAAGAAATGTGTGAAAACTCTATTAGGACTCAGGGGGTCAGAGTCACGACCTTAGTAACTACTGAGAAACTGAGCAGTGAACTACAATCTTATATATATATATATATATATAAGAATCCCGGATTACATTTTGAAAGCATCATGTAACAAATAGGTGACTAATGAATGAATAAAGGAGTATGTTTTATTGAATAGGCTTGGTTGAAGCCATGTTAAGAAAAGACGGTAAGGCCTTTAGAGATAACTCAGCTGGCTTGGAAAGCCCCATGCAGTGTAGAAATAATTGGAAGAAGGGGAGAACCCCTAACTCTTTTCTTGTTATGTGTTATGTTCCCTCTGGAATGAGAAAGATGATTTACTAATAGAAGTAGATGTTTTGACACCAGAGTGATGAGGATTGTATTACTGCAGAAATCTTTGAGAATTGTTGGTATTGCACTCATGAAAACATTAAGGATAATGTAATGAAGTGCATACATATATGCTAGGAAATGTCTGAAAATGTTTTATTAATTTAAATGCTATGGTACTTGCATTTTTAATTTACATGACGACTAATGTGTTTATGATGTATGTCATGTGTAGAAAGAAATAGATTGGAACTTGTTGTTCTTGAGTTTGTACTTAAGGCTCAAAGCACAATGTCAGACATCAGGAAATGAGGAAAGTTTAAAGGTTTTCTTTTTTCTATCTCATTTATGTGAGAAAAATTCCTTAAATTGAATTAATAGTATGACAACTCAAAGGTCGTTTTTCGTGTCTGAGTTAAATTTGAAAATATTGGATGTAATGAGAGAAAAACATAAAGCTGTTAGACAAAGCAAGGCATAAAATACAAAATAATCTTACTTTGTTACAGAAGAAGAAAATAGATAATGTAACCTTAAATGAAGCATAAAATGTAGCAATCTAATTAATTCACAGGTCTTATATCTACTATCAGTAAATACATAGGAAAAACTGTTTGTTATTAGATAACTGAATGAAATATAACCACAGTAGATGTTGTACTAAATTGCGATCAAGCATTCATCAAGGAAATGTATAAAAAATATGCTAGAATGTGGAAAGACAGAGGAACACATAACTCAAATGGACAAAATGTGGAATCTCTGGTCTGCAATTGTATTAATTCTCAATGAGGAGAGTTTTCTCAATTACAACAGACAAGAAAAATCCCTTGTTCATTCTTTCGAATATGCATTTATACAAAAGTTCTCAACCTCAAACGGTTGGAATTCATCTATCTTTAGAATAATTAAAATTACAAAATATAGAAACTGAAATGCTTCATTTGCAATCTTCTTGATCTTCTTGTTATGTTGGCATGAGCGTTTTCCTTTT
>SNQJ01S0001115.1:268566-297580 GCA_010110895.2 Picea sitchensis
TGTGTGAGAAAGAGAGATTGTCAAAATGACATACACAAATATATTCATAGATTTTTTGATAGTTTTGAGTTGCAATCATATTTGGGGTGGGGTAATATTAGAGAAGACATAATGTGTTTTCTCTAATATTGTCATGCACCCCACCCTCACCCTCACTCTCATTATGAGTGCGGGTGGGGAGTAATATTAGATTATGAGGGTGAAAGTGGGGGGTAATATTAGATTTCTTATGTCTTCTCTAATATTACCGCCCACCCTGACCTCCACCCCCACCTTCATAAAAACATATAATGAGGGTGGGGGTCGGGGCTAATATTAGAGAAAACATAATATGTCTTCTCTAATATTACCCCTCACCCCCACCCTCATAATGAGGGTGTATTGAAGGTGGGAGGTAATATTAGAGAAAACATTTTGAGGGTGGGGGGTAATATTAGAGAAAACATATTATGTCTTCTCTAATATCACTCTGCACCCCCACCCTCATTATGTGCGGGGTAATATTATAGAAGACATATATTAGAGAAAACATATTATGTCTTCTCTACTGGGGGGTAATATTAGAGAAGACATAATATGTTTTGAGGGTGGGGGGTGATATTAGAGAAGACATAATATGTTTTCTCCAATATATGTCTTTTATAATATTACCCCCCTTAATATTAACATTATGAGGGTGGGGGTGCAGGGTAATATTAGAGAAAACATATTATGACTTCTCTAATATTACCCCTCACCCCACCCTCATCTTACCCCACACTCCCACCTTCATTATGAGGGTGGGAGTGGGGGGTAAACCCTCATTATGAGGGTGGGGTAATATTAAAGAAAACATGTAATGAAGGTGAAGGTGGGAGTTGCGGCGTAATAATATGTTTTCTCTAATATTACCCTTAATTTTCTATAATATTAGCCCCATGATTATCTAACTATTCTAGATTTTAGTTTCTTTCGATATAAATTTAGAGGCAACCAAATTTCATGCAAAATGTGATTTCAAACAAAATTAAACAAAAAAAAAAAATCCCAAATAAAAAACAAAAACATAAAACGTTTAAACTACAGCACACTTCATGCCAAATGCAATTTCAAACAAAATTAAACAAAACAAATCCCAAATAAAAAACAAAAACATAAAACCTTTAAACTACGACACACATACATACATTTATGGTAAAACCACACACAATAACCAAATGACTTGTACGGGTTAAGTAAGTTTAGAAATGCATTATCTTCTTATACTTCCACAATAAAAAGAAGCACATGCCAACATAATTGGTCCACGACTTGTACATAAGGTTTAACATATTGTTTCGTAGCCGGCACTCAATATAACGAGACAAAGTCCCATTGGAATGATTCAAAGTCTATGGTTGGAAAAGAGATGGCAAACCATTTAATCAATTATGAGTTATATTCAAACCTCATCGACTTGGGGAAAGGTGTAATGTGTAGGGCCTCAAGCTTTCATTTCTTCATTATCTCAATTTATTTATTTTATTATACCATATTATTTTTAAATAATAGGAAAAGGCAAAATAAATAAGATGTCGACACTTGTGGAAGTCGCCAGAGAGTGTTGATGAATCATTTTCCCATCCTCTCCACTGTCTTCTCTTTCTTATTTCGTAATCAGTTGTAAGATGGAATTGGAGAGCGAACTTGGGATTGGGTCCCAACTGTGGGCGACTTACGAACAAGTGGAGGCCACTTTCCCGCTTTTGAACGTCATATTCCATCCCCATTATTTCCAAAATCAAATCTGGCGATCCGCCAGAGCAATACCGTGGATTAATTAATCCATGGGTGCCCACAAGGTAGGAAGGTCGGGTAAGAAAGAAAGCGTAAAAGTGAAAAAGCTGGGTAAATTTTATTGTATAAATCAAGGCCCTGAGGTCTCCTCGGTTTACCCCGCTCGCTAGCAAACGCTCCTTGAGAGAAAAATGGAGGCAAGAAGCAGATCTAGCAGCGCACCTGTGCTTCCCGTGACCTTCGCCCTTCACAGATCCCACTCTCCGACACGCCATTTTAATTCGCCTTCATCTTCCTCCGCTTTCAACGCTGTCCACAGAACGCTCTCACCTACCCGTGCAAGCTTTAGCGGAGCCTCTTCATCTGCTGCCGCCGCCGCTTCGTCCTCTATCAATTTCGCCCTGGACAGATCCGCGTCGCAGGTTCGATCCGCACGCCATCCCATTTCACCAAAAGGCGGTGCCCCCATGAAGCCCATTCCCCGTGCTACGCCTAGACAGACGTGCATGTGTTCACCTACGAATCATCCAGGTTCCTTCCGTTGCAGTCTTCATAGAAATAGTAATAATTCATCCTCTTCTACGCATTCTCATCTGAATGCGAGAAGGTCTGCAATGACGAATTCGCTGGTAAGAATCGGTGGCGTGGAGGGAGAATGGGTCAGGAGAGCCCTCACGGCTCTTATACGCCCCTCCAGCCACCACATGCGAAGGAGAACCTCTTTTGAGCCGCGGCCCAGCAGACTCCGCCATATGACCACGGCCTGAGATGCGTCTTGAAGCGTATATCCAATCGTCCCTGTTTCCAGATTCAGTTTTGGCCCGTTTCGCCGATCGTTTCAGTAATGGCCAACGAATATTAAAAGAAAGATGGGCTTGTATAATTCCAGAGCAGCACTTAGATTTTTTTCTGCCAAGGAATTTGCCGTCGATTTGGTCATATCTGAACAAAAAGTTATAGCAAAGGTGCGTTGCTGCTCTACAAGCGTTGATATTGTTTGGTACTATACTTGATCTACAAGCAACAATGGTTTGGATCCTCTACGCGATTCAGCAAATACCCGAGCCGGTGAAAAAGAAAAGAAAAGCAGCAAAAAATCGAGTAACCTGATTGTAAAATGTACAGAAATATAATCGTCGAATTATAGTTCTTCCTTTTTCTTTCGGAAGCCGTCAATGTTTTCCTGTCAATTGATTGGGATCATCGATCATTGAGTGGGGGCTTTTTTATTTTATTTTAAAACACATACACCCGTCACTTATCTTTGCATGAAGATAACACCGATGAAGTTATGGGAAACTAACGGGAGACTAACCATAATCACAAACATCTGTTAATATGTGTCATTTATTCAGCGTAATGTTGAATGTCGCACTAAAAATTTTCAGCGATCCGTTTTGACGTGTTATTTGCGTTCGCTTTTCCGGTGCAGTACCAGTCCTCATCCTGTAAACGGATCGTATTCCGTTTCGTCGAACGCCGTTTCAAGAATACACAACATCAGGTTTTTAGTTTCATTTTTATTGCAACTTTTTATTTTATTTATTTTAAACGTGGGTTTGTGAGTTGCAGGAAGAGAGATGTTGTTCGTGTGAAGGCGTTCGGTGGTCATGTATCAGGTAAAGTTGTAGCGGGTAGGTAAAACTCCTGCTCGAGTTTTCGCTAAGGAGGGCTGTTTTTTAAACGAAGCAGAAAATGCTTACCGTACTCGGGTACTGTTTTTAAGTTTAACCTTTTTAATCATAACGTGCAACTCCATCATTATATAGATGTATCAGTTGTTTCAATTCGTCTTATTTATTCTATTTTATTATTATTATAACTATTTTTATTTGACCCTCTATTTTCCATATGTGACACTAACCAGCTTGAAGTGGAGCATAGATAGCAATTCGGGTCTGACCGTGGATTCACGGATCATCTTGGAAGGAACAACAAAACCACTTTCTGAGGGTAAACCAAACCATAAAGACAAGCACATATTTAAACAAGACCCCACAAATCGCAATTTCCCTTGAAAATAAAAAACCACCGACTACCTAACCCGGGTTGGACACCTTGCCCCACACTCAATACTCTAAGATAGACATTAAAAACAAGTTCATCGAGAAGCTTCGTTTGAACATTTAAAAACTATTTAAATTAATAAAGATAAAATATTGAAGATGGTCAACTTCCTATGAACATTTAAAACTATTTAAATTAAAGATAAAATATTTAAGATGGTCCGTTCATTGTGAACATAATTAAACAAAGACTCTACAATCCCACCTTCCTTGAAAATAAAAAACCACCAAACTATCTAACTGGGTTGAACACCTCACCTCACTTAATAATAATAATAAAAAAAAACTACCTAACATGGTTGGACACCTTTCTCAATCTCAATGTTTAATAATAGAAATTAAAAAGTTAAACCAGAAGTTTTCATTAAACATTTAAATAAAAAATGAAATATTGAAAATTATGTAAGATCATTATTATGCTTCTCTTTCGTAAAAAGGTGACCCTTATATATTCTCTCATAAAAACAACGACCCTTATGTTCATAAAAACAATAACCCTTATGTTAATGGTACAATAAAGGAGTATTTTTTTTCCTTCGAAAAAAGACGTAATTTTATTCATTTGAAAAGACAAAATTACATTTTATTCATTTGAAAAGACAAAATTACATTTTATAAGAATTGAGCACTTTCCATCTGTTCTACAGATGAGTTGTCCTTCTGTCATCAGTGGGAAAATACAATGCGATAATAAGATATAAAATATATGAGTCGTATATATTTGTAAGAGTTGTGCAAGCTATCCCTGTATGTGATGCAGTATTGTCCCAGAAAAAGTAGTAAGTTGTTCAACTGTTTTGTGAAAAGGATTGTTGTTGATCCAAAATTTGTGCAGAGTCAAAAATCTGCTGGAGGAAGTTATCCCATGGCTTCTATCAAGGGGCGGTGGAAAAACTCATATGTGTCTTCATCCTTCGTTTCAGAAATGTGCTTGGTCCCATGTGGAAGTTGGAGTCCAACTTTTGAAAGAGAATCAACTAATTGATTTTGTTCCCTGTAAACATGTTTAAGTGAGTAAGAGTCAAGAGCGTCTAGTAATATGAAGATTTCCTCTAAGAGTGGTTGCAAAAAGATGTTGTGACAAGATTGTTGTTTACGAGTCTAGTTCATATCATTTTTTGAATCTCCAAAAAATTGTAGATTTTGGACCCCCTTTTTCCCTACAAATTGAAGTAGAAGCTTTAAAGCCAAGAGTTCGACATAGTTGTTTGTACCTGGACCCAATCCCATTTTGATTTTGAAGTGGTGTCTGTTGGAGAGGTAAAGGGCTGCACCTCCTCCACAAATTTTATTAATGGTTTGTGATGCACCGTCGAAGTAAGCCTAAGGCTTAGAAAGGTCAATGGGAGTGGGGAAAGTGGGGCAGGTGTGAGGGAAAGATTTTTCCTGAGGGAAATGAGAGAGGATTGCTAATCCTTGGGAAACAGTGAGTTCAGGAAGGGAAGGTTGGTCCTGAAAGATTGCCTTATTGT
Organism: Picea sitchensis; assembly: GCA_010110895.2. Taxonomy (NCBI): domain Eukaryota; kingdom Viridiplantae; phylum Streptophyta; class Pinopsida; order Pinales; family Pinaceae; genus Picea; species Picea sitchensis. Next base: position 273,860 of record SNQJ01S0001115.1, read on the forward strand.
GTTCTAACAAGATCCTCCAACAGATAATAAAAGGCAAAGATTTGAGGTTTTTATATGACATATTTTATGTCCATTGTTGCCAAGTTGTTTCAATAGAGGGTCCTTCCCAAGTGAGTCTCTGATTTAGATGTAAATTTATTGCTTTCCAGACCTATTTGGAGAAGGGACAGTGGATGAAAAGGTGCGTACTATTTTCATTGGCTCCTTTGTAGAGAGTGCACCATCTAGGTCCTTCAATGCTTTCTTCCACATGTTGTCCCAAGTGGGGACTTTTTTTATTGAGTACACACCACATGAAAAAATTTTCTTTTTGTGGGCACTTTACTTTCATAACCCTTGCCACCGCCAGGATGGCTCTCTTTGAAAAAGTGTAATATTTATTGAGATGTATCCCAATTTTGGAGTGTAGACCCCGTGAGGAGATTTTTTCCATACAAGTTCATATTTTTCTTCTGTGATGCAGATGTGACTCGACTTTAGTGAAAAAATATAATTGTTCCAAAGTTATGTGTGTGGGGCATGCAAACCGAGAGTTTATGCCTTTTCCCATCCTTGTTGCCAGATGGTGGTGGTGAATGGGTTTGTTACCTATGAGAGGTAAAAAAAACCATGTAGGTGAAGTCTGTCAATTAGGTCGAGACTCAGTGAGTGTGTGACCCCACTTCGTGGCTAGGGATCAACTCCAATTCGTATTCGAGATCCATTGTCCACTCTCCAGGCTAGTCCATCATTGATTACCTGAAAAGAGGATCGGATGGCCTTCCAGGTAATGGAGCATTTTGTATGATGTTTTTCTGGTTTTCGAATCAAGTCTTCAAGTGAATCTGGTCGAATGTACTTTTGTATCAAAATGGTTGTCCAAAGGTTGTTTATGGTGAGCAGTCTCCATCCATATTTGGCTTCGAAAGATTTTGCAAAAAAAAAAAATGTTTTTTAGGCCCCATCCACCCAAGGATTTTGGATAAGCTAGTTGATCCCATTTGGCCCAGCGGGTAGTAAATTTTTCCTGTGCTCCAGACTAGATAAAGCGGAAAAAAATTATTTTGGAATTTTTTAGAATGCCTTTTGGGATCCATGCAAGTGACATCCAGTAGAATGGAATGACTTCCAGTACCAATTTTGTCAAAGTGAGCCTTCCTTCTCGTGAAAGACACCTGAAACTCCATCCTTTTAATAGGTTTTCTAGTTTGGCTAGTAGCCAAAGCTAGTCTGATTTCCGATAATCATTTGGTTTTAAATGAAAACCAAGGTATTGTATTCCTTCTTGAAAGTCCAGAGTCTTGTAGGGGAAAACAATTTTAAAGAAATCTTCTACTTCCTCCTCCATCCGATAAAAAGAGATTGTTGATTTCTGAATATTGATGGTCATACCTGTGGTTAGATGGAACATGTTTAAAATTTCAGCCAGTTTCTCAGCATCCCAACATCGACTGCAGCTGTAACACCCCTATTTCCCCCAGCTTGTAATTAATCATAAAATAGGATTTACCATGCTAAGGCATGTGGACAGTGTAAATGTATTATTGTTTGAGTTGCCAATCACTGACTCTGGGGGTGAAGCCTTGAAAGTATTGGCCATGACATCACTAGAGGAAAGAATGAGAAAACTATAAGGGTGGGTCATTACATCAAATAACCCCAAATTCCCTTGATGAGGATAATAAATCTCCTTCAGATCCCAAGGAGAGAAATCAGTTAATGAAGAAAGGACCAGTGTTTGAATTATCAACCACTCCCATGAATGGAAGCATGGCCAAAACTGTAGAATGTCAGCCCGAAGTACCACTGGGTATGACAGGCCAAGCTCACCGGAGTTCCCTTCTGACAGAAAGAACAGGATGGGTCGAGAACCATCCTAGAAGAAAGATATACAAATGGATAAGGAGAATGCGCATAGCTCTCTAGCAGATAATGAAGAGAAGGCCACGAGCTTAATGCTGAGTGATCATCTGATAAACCTCACCGAGACCATAACAGAGAAGGAAATCTCTGAAAGTTTGAAAAGAACTGAACCTGAGCAGAAGATGAAATAGAGAAAGAGTCCTTGAGAACTGCAAGAGTTCTCTGGTGATATCATGGCTTGGCACAGGGGTGGCTAGAGTGCTAAGAATGAATGCCTCTGAGCCTATGGTCGGGTGGAAGGACTAACACCCACAGTCAGTTAGTTGGCTACCACCTATAATAGATAAGTAATCACATATCTTGTGTATTTAAGTGGTACTGTGAATTAAAGATGGATATCCTATGAATGTTGCAAGGATAGATATGTTTGCTTAATGATTTATACTGCATCCCGTTTTGGTGTCTACTTGATTGTATAATTAGGCAAGTAGGAAAGTATATGGATGGGATATGTTTTATACTCGTAAATGCTTGCATCTTGTGGGGGCTTAATCTAGAGCCACGAACCGTGAGCTCGTCAACCTTGGGCATAGTTTCATGTACGCATGTTGACCCTCCTAGTTGTTTTGAGTCTCGTAGAAGACAAAGTTTGTTAAATCTCAGGAGAGATAGTGAACGTATACACAGGCTCTCTATGAGGCAAACAGAGACCGAGAACCACTTAAGTTCTAGAGTTGAGGAATGAACGTAAGGGGTGCAGAGAAGGATTCTTCCAAGCATTAACTTCAAGAGAAAGAGTGCAAAGATATTAAGCCTTTCAGAGATAACAAAGCTTAGGAAGAGTAGTGAGGCTGAAGTATCGAAAGGGAAGGTTCCCTTGTTTGGAAGATGAATGGACAAAATCTATTCAGAGGAAGCCACTGTCTGTTGTGACCATTGGATATGGGAAAGAGAGTGGGAGTTAACCCTAGGAGTCATTCGGACTTCACGAGTTCGGTGAACTGAGCAAGTTCATCGTAAGGGAGGTAAAATCCACGAAGTCCCAAAGTTAACTATGAGCCTTAGATCAGAGGATGCCCGGGAACCGTCTCGACCATAAGATCTAGGAGGTAGACGATAGCCAAGTCACTAGAACTACCAATGACTTAAGAATATGATAGAAGAGATGGATGCGAGCCATTTAATAGTAGGAGAGGCCATCCTGGTCGTCAGATTGACTCAAATACTTACTGGAGTTACCAAATCAAACACCAGCCGCTCGATTTAATCGACGATTGGAAATCATTGCAGAGTGCAAAGGTGAATTTAACGGACCTGCTAGTTCATAGCCCACAATCAACCCACGTCATTGATCTCTTTGGGGATGGAAGATCAACGACTAGGATTAGACTAGAGTTGAGTGAGTACTTCCAGATTGCAGAAGTTGAGCTCTCTGATAAAGAGCATGCACGTTGGGACCCCACAATTGTTGTGAACTGTCGATCGACGAACACCTCGGTATCGGTCGGATTATGACCGCCAGACCCTGAATAGTTGCGATATGGGTGGTTGTGAGCCCTTTTGAAAACCTGTGGAGTAACAAAGTCCCTCGGTACCATCGGTCCGAGAAAAATCGAAAAGCTCAGAAGAGATAACGTTTTCAAGAGCGAAGAAGGGACCCAAGATAGCCAAACTCGTAGGAGGAATGAAGGTTGATGCCTTTGAACATCTACCAAACTCTTTCAAATCGAAAGAAGTCAAAAGCTCAGGAGGAGGAGCGACAGTGACCGTTAGATCGAGCACTGTGAAAGATCTAGACCATTGGATCCCATGACTAGACACTTAGGAGTACGCATAGGAGGAGATCAGATATGGGCCGTCAGATCTGAGCGCGAGGACCAATAGTCGTTGGATCCCAAGGAAAGTGCATGAGTCATAACCCTCTGAAAGTGCACACGAGAGTGGACTTGCGAAGTTCCGAAGTCAATCAAAACCGTCCATCATCAGGGTTGATACGTGGCGTAAGATCCACAACTTCAGAGGATTGTGGACAAGGAGGAGGACAAATAACCAGAGTAAATCTTGTTTGTTGATCGCTAGGGGACATGCATCAGCATATCAGTAACTCCAGAGAAATCACTTCGAGAGTTTCAGATTGAGAGTTGAAACTCCCGAAGCCCAAAGTGCCGAAGCGCCGAAGCACCGATGAGCCGAAGTAGATATGAACTATTAGATCTAGAGGACAGGTGGCATGAATCTGTGGATTATGGGTGAAGACCCGAAGTAAACGTCAACAGTTAGATTGTTCGAAGTAGATCTGAACCGTCAGATTTAGAGGACAGGTGGCATGAATATGTGGATTCCGGGTGAAGACCCGAAGTAAACGTCAATCGTCAGATCGTCCGAAGTAGATCTGAACCTTCATATCTAGAGGACAGGTGGCGTGAATATGTGGATTCTGAGTGAAGACCCAAAGTAAATGTCGACCGTTGGATCATCCGAAGTAAACCTCAAGCATCGAATTTCTAAATTAAATATGAGCCGTCAGATCAACAACTTCGGGAAATCAATTCAAGAGTTTACCAGTTGAGATTTGAGATTCGTGAAGTCTGAAGTCCCGAAAATCCGAAGTGAATCCCAATCATCCAATCAGTCGAAGAAGATCTGGGCCGTCAGATGATCCGAAATAAATCTCAACCGTCCGATCAGTCTAAGTGAATCTAAGTCGTCATATCATCAGAAGTGAATATCAAGCGTTGGATCACCCGAAGTTGATCTGAGCCGTCAAATCCAAGGGAGACGTGGCGAAAATCTGAGAACTCCGGATAAATATCCGAAGTAATTCGTATCCGTCCAATCTAAGGGAGACATGGAGCAAGTCTGCGGACTTCGGGTAAAGACTTGAAGTAATCCTCGATCGTCAGATCAAGAGGAAACACGTCAATGGATTATAGCTTCGGGATAAAAGCCATTGGGAAAAAGGGTGAAGTTTGAGATTTGAGATCTCAGAAGTCCGAAACCCAAAGGAGATCTTGACCGTTGATCGAGAAGAGGGCCACAAGACCGTTGATCTAGTTGAAAGGTCAACCACTTGAAGTAAAGGTAGGGCCATTGATTAGGAGGAAAGGTGTCCGCAGATCGTCAACTCAAAAGATTGAAGTACAAAAGAGAGCAGGTTTTTGAGAGTTGAAACTCCCGAAACCCGAAATCATGAAGGAGATCTTGTCTGTTGATTTTGCAAGAGGTCAGATCTGATCCATAGGTTTGAGAGGGGCATATATGAACTGCTAGTTTTCGATATACTGTCAAGATCGGGAGATAGACAGTCCCGTAGCATTGTGGGGATAGGAGTTGCACAAACGTTAAAAATTTGAGGGCGGGCCACAATTTAAACCGTGGATTTGAAAAGATGACACGTGGATGATCGAGGAGAATTGTGGGCCGAAAAGAAGTTTGATTCAAATTGCCTTTGGCCGCGTCCGCAATCACGCGGTCCTGTAAGGTCATCGCCCAAGGTCACATCAAGAGGGGGCTTATCTAGAAAAGGAGCTAATGCCCAGTACCCTGATATTTCGCAGGGGAGCGAAAGGGAAGGTCACAGGTGCCCTTAAACTTGCAACAAGAAGCTAAAAGGTTATGTGTTTAATTACATAACGAGACCATCAAAGTCTCAGAGAATTGTTTGGCTTCAAAATCAGAGATCTCTGACCAGAATTTTGGACTGGTTCCTTGACTTTCTAAATTAGAAACCATGAATGGAGATTCTATCCTTTAAGAAAAGCGAATTTTTTTTTCCCCGTCATGGGTGTGTTTCAAATTGGTATCAGAGCATGGTTACAACACTTGGCCTGCTTGGGCTCATGAAAGAGTCGAGTGATTTTCTTTCTTAGAAAACTTTAAGGGAGAGAGCATACTACACTACCCTATCTAGTAGGGCATGATTCAGACACACGCTTGGATGGTTCGAAGAACAATCATGAGACTATGTTCACTAAGGTTAAAATGATGCTTGTTGAAAGCTAATTTTACCTTTGGAAGAAGGTCTATCATCTGCATTAACTCCTTAAGGAGAAGGACTTTAGAATGAAACTGTGATTTGGGAATTCCTACTGAATTCCAGCAAAGGAATTATATTGTCCCTTTGTCAAAGTGATAACTACTCTTATCGGAGTAGGGATATGTTAATTAACATTTATAATAAGACTTGAATGTGGATAGATGAAGGTGGTAGGGTTCTGTCAAGAGCGGTTGAAGCCCGAAGGACAGATGACTTGGTGTTCGTAACACTGCTTCTAAGCATGGGTAGTTGGAACTTCAGACATTGGTGATGGTGGATTATATAATGGTTAATACCTTTGTGGGCTTAAAGGAATCTGATAGGATCAGGTAGGATTTTTGGCAGTTATAGTTACTACTTTAAATTAAAATCAGAGTATATAACTCCTCATGATCATAGAAAAATGAGATGATCAAAACCCTATGGACACTGAGGCAAGAAGGTTTTCTTGCTAGACGTTGTCGCATAAAGAGGAAACTGACCCTGGTTGGTTATTGTCATAAGAGAAGGAAACAACAATACAAGATATGACTTTGAGATTAGTCCTGTAAGTGACTGAAATATCAAACTAAAGGACACTAATGATGAAATTAAACTATCAAGCGAATGCATGAGGTAAAAAGGTGCTAGAGATGCACCTAGTTATACACGAATGTGTATACATGATCATAAGGATGATTAGAAAATCCTTGGGAAAAGGATATAGAAGCCTGATATGTCTATGTGTGTGAATGACATGGAAAAAGGTGCAAGCAATAAGCTAGCATGATGAATACTTACTTGTGTTCAATTATGCTTGAGTGCATGGGTTTAATGCATTGTGGAGCTTCCTAATATGAAGCCTGATATTAATACCAGTTAGGTATGAATGATATTAAACATGCAAGTGATGCACATGTATGATGTAAGAGTATAGTTATATGTACAATATGGTTGCCCTGATGAGTGAAATATAAAGCAAGAATTACTCTTGTCCAGAATAAATGAATACTATGGATGCATGGCTGACTCCATTCCAAAGAGTCATGAAAGTTCTGTTCCAAACAATATCTTGAGGGGGAATGTATTCCCTTTCCTCAGGAAAATACTAATATAATTATGCAAATGAGCAAAGATGCTCTGTTGTCATAATAAGAGGCAAATGATTGTGCCTTTAAGAATCACATGAGAAGGATTGTGAACAATCCTGAGTTGACTGATCTTAAAAGTAGAGATTTAGGTGGGTTGTGAAACATACCTATGACCGATATAGACATGTTTAGGATTATGAATATGGTTAAGTACATCATGGATGTAAGTTAAAAAAACCATAATATGTATGGATACATAATTTGGGTACATGACAAAGATGAATGTTTATATTCCTTAGGGAATATTTGGTAAACAGATAAAAGATAACTCAAGGTTGAGTCCAACACAAATAGTGATGGACATGCAATAAGGAAGTTGCATGCTGAAGGAGTCCCCTATGGAAGAAATGTGTGAAAACTCTGTTAGGACTCAGGTGGTCAGAGTCACGACCTTAGTAACTGCTTAGAAATTGAGTAGTGAACTACAATCTTATATATATATATAAGAATCCTTTATTACATTTTGAAAGCATCATGTAACAAATAGGTGACTAATGAATGAATAAAGGAGTATGTTTTATTGAATAGGCTTGGTTGAAGCCATGTTAAGAAAAGACGGTAAGGCCTTTAGAGATAACTCAGCTGGCTTGGAAAGCCCCATGCAGTGTAGAAATAATTGGAAGAAGGGGAGAACCCCTAACTCTTTTCTTGTTATGTGTTATGTTCCCTCTGGAATGAGAAAGATGATTTACTAATAGAAGTAGATGTTTTGACACCAGAGTGATGAGGATTGTATTACTGCAGAAATCTTTGAGAATTGTTGGTATTGCACTCATGAAAACATTAAGGATAATGTAATGAAGTGCATACATATATGCTAGGAAATGTCTGAAAATGTTTTATTAATTTAAATGCTATGGTACTTGCATTTTTAATTTACATGACGACTAATGTGTTTATGATGTATGTCATGTGTAGAAAGAAATAGATTGGAACTTGTTGTTCTTGAGTTTGTACTTAAGGCTCAAAGCACAATGTCAGACATCAGGAAATGAGGAAAGTTTAAAGGTTTTCTTTTTTCTATCTCATTTATGTGAGAAAAATTCCTTAAATTGAATTAATAGTATGACAACTCAAAGGTCGTTTTTCGTGTCTGAGTTAAATTTGAAAATATTGGATGTAATGAGAGAAAAACATAAAGCTGTTAGACAAAGCAAGGCATAAAATACAAAATAATCTTACTTTGTTACAGAAGAAGAAAATAGATAATGTAACCTTAAATGAAGCATAAAATGTAGCAATCTAATTAATTCACAGGTCTTATATCTACTATCAGTAAATACATAGGAAAAACTGTTTGTTATTAGATAACTGAATGAAATATAACCACAGTAGATGTTGTACTAAATTGCGATCAAGCATTCATCAAGGAAATGTATAAAAAATATGCTAGAATGTGGAAAGACAGAGGAACACATAACTCAAATGGACAAAATGTGGAATCTCTGGTCTGCAATTGTATTAATTCTCAATGAGGAGAGTTTTCTCAATTACAACAGACAAGAAAAATCCCTTGTTCATTCTTTCGAATATGCATTTATACAAAAGTTCTCAACCTCAAACGGTTGGAATTCATCTATCTTTAGAATAATTAAAATTACAAAATATAGAAACTGAAATGCTTCATTTGCAATCTTCTTGATCTTCTTGTTATGTTGGCATGAGCGTTTTCCTTTTCTGTCTTCTAGCTCCGAAATAGAAAATGTACATAGATTGTATTCATTTGTTTCCAGAGGTACTACCTTTTCCCTACTCAATACATTTGATGCATCTTCCCACAAATTGGGCTACCAACCCGGAAGATTCTGTTAAGTTATTAGCCTAAAAAATGTATAATTTCTTTTCTAGCTGAAAGAATCTCTCTTCTATTCGTCTATCCTCTGAAATAATAGACTGCAGTTGTAGATTAGGCTTCACTAGCCATCTATCTATTTGAGCAATATTTACATGTTTTATCAGTGATATTTCAGCATGGGCTTCTTCCATATTTGTTTTAATGTCGAGCTGATGTTTGGCTATATTAATATGAACCAGTGTTCCAGAACTATCTTCTTTATCGAAGCCTAATAATTCTTTGTTAAGTGAACAAAAAACTTCTTCACAAGATTCTTTCAATTCCTTAGCCATTTTCCTACCTTCGGCTATGTTTGAATCCCAAGTCTTTAGTATAATATCACCTCTGGTTTTCTCTGAAATGGACAACCCATAAGCCATATCTCTTCCTTCTTTTGCTGATGATACAACCGCTTCTTGGAAGGTAGTCTGGGCAACGATAACCTCTCTCTCTCTCTTAAAAAAATATTACTTAATTCTTCATCCATCACCTGAGAATGATTTTGGATGATTTTTACTTTAGAGAGAAGGATTTATTGAGCTATTTCCAGTTTCTTTAGCACTTCCAATGCTTGAGCTTGAAACAATGCTATATCCACAACCATTTTCTCATTGGAACTAACCTTGTATTGTAATTGTTTTATCAACTCATCTTGCTGGATAGTCTATCTTTCACTCACTTGCATCTTCTTATGCATCTCGTCAAGACTGGACTTGAGCAGTTGGATTTCTTGTTTATCACTAGCTCTAGCTTGTTCCAGTCCTTTATTTACTTCTTCTCTCACATTCTTTTCTATATTCCTTATTTGATTTTGCAGCTGACTTATCATCTGATTCCTCTGCTTCAGTCTTTCTTTTAGATTATCGATTGAGAATAGGTTAGCTGTTGCAAAAGATCCCAAAGAGATGGCTACCTCTGTAACAAAGTCTTTATCTTCCAAATTTTGTCCATCCAATAATACTCTATGCTTTTTGACCACTCCACCCTCTTTCTGGTGCATTTCTTTCTTCACCACAACTTTTCTTTTCTTACTGAAAAAGAAATCAGAGGGAGGTATCTCTTTAGTAGGGATAGGCATGAGATCTCCTATGAGTATTACCTCTGCATTGGGGTTTCCTCTAGTGAACTGTAAAGGCGTGAAACTCTGAATGGGGTTGTCGATTTCTGAGGATAACTGTTTTCCGGTTCCATCTGTAGTTAATTTATTTGGTGAAGATAATGGCCTATCTTCTCCTTTCTTTATTAATGTCTCTGGTTGATCTTTGGCCTGGTCATCAGATACCTATGTTGCTGGGATATCTTTTTTCTGAGTCGAGATCTCAGATTTCTCTGAGTTTTCGGGGGCTTCTTGTTTGCTAGAGCTTCCGACTTCTGGATTCGGGGTCTCTGTTTGCTGTGTAGCAGGAGACATTGGTTTTTCCCCTTGTAATACTTTTGGAAGACTACTTCTTTGATGTTTTTGGAAGTTGTAAAAATCAATCATTTTATCAGGTGATAGAGCCCAAACTTGACTCAGAACTTCTTGGTAAGATATCACCCCTCGGAACACTTCGTCCTGAGGGGATTCTTCATGTTCATACCTTTTAAGATTACAATTGGCCATATGGTTACCCACAACCTTTTGCGGGTCGTGCTTCTTAAATTCAATGTTAAATAGTGTTATTTCTTCTAAGGCAGCAGCTTCCACTCTGGAGTGGCCGAAATCCAATAAAGAAAATACACCAATTTGTAAGGGAAAAGATGGCCATACCTTTTTCTGCACTGCTTTGAGTTCTTTGCTAATCCCATCGAGTACAGTTTATTGTGTGACCTCGTGACACACCAGTCGGTCTGGTAAAAATTGTGGTAAAGCGTATGGGGGAACTGAACAACCGAAAAATCTGATGTAAGAGAAGTGATCCTCGATATACCAGTCTGCCACTTTATCCAGGTTAGCCACAACTGTATCTAAAATTCTAGGAGGTGGGTGACCAAAAATAACAATGTGCATCAGCACCGCTACCCAATTACAGATTTCATAAAAGAAATCCTTCGCCTTGTCTTCCCAGAGTTTTGAATGATAAATATGAATTGGTTCTGCACTATCTGGAGTCCATGTCCAACCCATCAACGAGAAAGGCGTCATGAAACAGATGGCATCCATAATATAAGTTGACATGAAAAATGAAGTTGATTTCCCCTTGGCTTTCTTTGCCTGGTATTATGTAATTTCACTAGCTAGACTATCCGGCATTATCTTGGCCCAGTCGAAAGAATAACCTTCTTCCACTGTGTGTATAATGGGTACCTATGGTAGAAAGAAATGGGATGTGTTCTATTTTCCATAAAGTCTACACATCATCATGCCTATATACATGAACTGTGGTTGTAATGATGAGATTGAGTATATGCCATGAGAATCAACTCTGAACTTTTCGGGGCATGAGCACTAGTCCTTGATCAAATCCGAAAGATTTTTTCCATATTGATCACACTCCTTCTTGCTAAAATTCTCTAGAAAAGTGGCATTGTAAATGAAGTTTGATGTTGAAGACAACTTATACATCACCTGTATGTGTTCCGGCCAAAATGACCCAACAACTACCTTCTGAGAATTGAAAATAGTTCTAGTTGGGATATCCACATGATCCAGTGCCCATTTAATCATGTAATTGTAGGGTAAAAGACTCGGCCTTGTTGCTACCTTATGCATCTCTGGCTGAGAAATAGTCTTGTATTTGGTAGATAAGTCTTCCTTTTCGTTGTCGCTTGAATCATCGGGGCAGTTTACCAGTTCATACTGTAGGATGTTGAATACATTCGTCCAGGTTTTGATTGTGTTTATACTTCTGGGTGAGGTGTCGGAGATAACCTCTGAACTCTGGCCTAAACTCTCACTAATTGCTTTAGCTTCTTTTCGTCGAAGCATGGTAGCAGTTCTTAAAAACCTGTTACTTGTCATAGAAAATGCACAGGACTAAATATCTTGTTAAGCAAGCTCTACCAAAATGCGAAAGTAATTGAAAATGAAAAAGTCTTTCTTGCCTTAGACGTCTCGACCTGAATATACCTTCACTGACAATACGTTTAATTCTTTTAATAAAAAGATTTGGGCATTAAAGCAAGATCTTATTTGAAATCATTTCCTCAGGCTGATCATTTAATAACATTAATGGTCAATTTTCGTGATCGGAAAAGAAAGTTGAAATCACCCGTATTGCAATCAGCATAAACTCAACGGTAAAATAAAAGTGTTTTATTTTGTTAATAAACAGAGTTTATACGTTAATTAATTATGTTTAACCTTAATCCATTCCGGGGTTTGGAGTCCCGGGTGATCTTATTTCAGTTCAAGCTATGATCCCTGAATCAAGAAATCGTGATTTGATTAATAATCAAGTTTAACCTTTTAATTAATTGTGATTAATTAAGGGTCTCGCGAGTTCGGGTATCGGGATTTCAAGTTGTCGTTCAAGACAGGATTCCCGAATCATGAAGTTGCGATATGATTTAATGATCGTTAATCATTATTAATCGTTTAATTAACCTGTTTTAATTTAAGCTAGTTTTGCGATTTCGTATATCAGGACTTTGGTGGTCGCTCAAGGCAGAATCCCCAAATCGTGAAGTCGCGATGTGATTAATTAGTAGTAATCGCTTTTAATGCCTTAATTAACATGGCTTTAAACTTATCGTAGTTTCACAATTTCGCATGTGGGGACATTGAGACTCTTTATATGTTGTACTGTTAGGTTTGTGAAACCCCGAAACCCGATATTTTGAAGACTGTCTTTAGCAATTTGACCCTTTAACTAGTGGGCAGATCCATAAATTTTAAGAACTTAGGATCATTTTATTAAACGAAAGACCTCATCAATGGTGATATCCAAGTGCACGTTTGTCTTTATTTAACGAGAATTAAACCTATTTAAGTCTAAAGTTTAGAAAAAATATATGTTTCAACAGAACTGTTGAGAAAGATAGTTGCCAATAACGAACAACCTCAATTAGAGGATGACTATGAGAAGGTTCTTGTTGAAATATTTTTGAAGGGACTTTAAAAGTCCCCATGGAGAACCACTGATGGGATAATATCAGAGGGGGTGCTAACAGTCAAAACTGGTATAAAAATGTTCATGCCTATGTGGCACAAGGTATGAAGGAATTGGGTAAGAATCCCTTCTGAAATGTTTTACGGTCTTAATGTTATGTATGGAACGTTGAAAAGTAGTTGTATGCCTTGGATACACAAGTAGGGTATGATTCAGGAAGGATAACCTGACTGATGGAGGTGTGAACCTTTGGTAGTAAAGACTGATTGTAATCCTCGGAAGAATTCATGAACTGATATGTCATGAATACATGGACCAATCAAGGAAAGACTGGAAACAAAAGTGCTCATAGATGGCACGCTGCATGGAATGCATTGAGGGAACACATGTTGCATAAGATGGCAGACAATGGATTTTTCAATAAGAAAGGAAGACCTTCCGATGTTTTGCTTACATTATGTAAGTACTGAAGGAAAACTAATCTGGGTGGCCATGAGTGTTGGCACCCTGGTTATTAATGGAGGAAGAATGCTTAAAGGCATTCATGTGAAACTTTTGAGTTTCATGTGTACTGATTTGGGAATCGTGATTATCCTGTAACCGAAAGCATAGTCCCGTTGTAACAATGAATGAGAATGAATAAATCATATGGTGAAAATCTTGGCTAAGATCCAACGCACCATGACAAATTTCTTGTTGTAAAGTGTGTGAAACTTAAAATCAATGCAAAGGTGCATTGGATATGAATGTGGCCCCGAATGTTAGCACATTCATTAAGGTCAATTGATATCTGAATTACATTCTGAAAAATTTGGTAGGATGAAATGATGCATAGGTAAGGGATGATGTATCCTTTTTATTTTTATCATTGAATAAATGAAAATGACTTGGACTGTTAGTATGCTTGATTTTGAAAAGGTAATGTGCATGAAAACTAACAATTTGTTTGGCTGAGAAATGTTGAAATTGCAGGAGGAAATGGGTCTTGGATATGGCAGTATTGTAAGCCCATAAGGAAGACCAATTGCCTACTGAGCCAAACTGCAAGGAATGGTATTTCCTTTCTGATAAAGTGAATTTGATTGTTAGTATGCACAATTCTGAAATTGTTTGTGATGATGTTATAAAGGTGAAATAAAATGTATGTACCTAGAAACTAACAATTTGTTTGGCTGATTGAAGTTGAAAGTGCAGGAAGCAAAGGAGTTTTGAATATGGAAATGTTGTAATCCATAAGGAAGACCAATTGCCTGCTGAGCCAAACTACTATGGGAAGGAAAGTCCCATAATTATGAATCTGTTTCTCGTGAGAAACAAATATGGAAACAATAGAATTTGGATATTTGTGGGTCACAGATTTACAAGAAAATTTTGAATTTAAAATTTATGACGATGTCTCATGAATTTTTATATGTCTGTGATACGGGTGAAAAAGAGTATAATTTGATCGCATGAAATAAATACCGACTCGAGAGAAGGAGATTAACCTTTGTCCCTATCTATGATTGAGTCGGGAGAAGGAGAGTAACCTTCTTCCCTAACTTTAGCTGAGTCGAAAGGTTGTCAAGCTGTAAAAGAATGAAAAATGGCTACTGTTGAGCCATGAGAACCCCATGGTAAGACATGATCGCCTAGAATATATTGTTTTGATGTAACACAAGCCGAAGGGACGCCTCAACAGAGCAAGTCTAAGGGACGCCTCTACTATAAGACTCGACAGAGTCTCTGGAATTCTTTCTGTGCGAGAAAACCTTGGCAAGGAAAGATGGATCACCTGAGGGATTGTATAGCAAAGAAGGGGATGCATGAGCCTGGGCCTGGAGGGTGAGTGACCACAAGGAAGAGGAGACCTTAATATTTCTTGTAAACTATTGATCGGGATCATGCACACGATGGGTAGTTCTTCCTATGCGAGAAAACCTTAGCAAGGCAAGATGGATCACCTGAGGGACTGTATAATAGAGAAGGGGATGCCTGAGCCTAGGCCTGGAGGGTGAGTGACCACAACGAAGATGAAACCATGATAGTTCTTGTAAACTATTGAATTGGGATCATGCACCCAATGGGTATGTCAAGGAAAAACAATGAGCCTGGATAACAAAACAACCATGTGGATACAAATCCACAAACTACGTAGATAGTTATTGTGCTAAGATTGTGAAATTTTCCTAGAATTTTTTTTATGCAATGTTTTGGCATGACTATGATTAACGTGCTTGTTGTCAAAGAATTATTGAAAGCAGGTGACCAAGATTAAATGTCTGAAAAAGGACTTGACCAAGGAAGAAGGATCAAGATTTTTGAAACAACTGAAAGAGAAAGGCATGACAGGTGTTTTGAGAAAGAACACCAAGGACGATGTTCCTTTAAGGGGGAGGGAATTGTAACACCCCTATTTCACCCAGCTTGTAATTAATCATAAAATAGGATTTACCATGCTAAGGCATGTGGACAATGTAAATGTATTATTATTTGATTTGCCAATAACTGATTGTGGGGGTGAAGCCTTGAAAGTACTGGGCATGATATCACTAGAGGAAAGAATGAGAAAGCTACAAGGGTGGGTCATTATATCAAATAACCCCAAATTCCCTTGATGAGGATAATAAATCTCCTTCGGATCCCAAGGAGAAAAATCAATTAATGAAGAAAGGACCAATGGTTGAATTATCAACCACTCCCATGAATGGAACCATGGCCAAAACTGCAGAATGTCAGCCTGAAGTACCACTGGGTATGACAGACCAAGCTGACCGAAATTCCCTTCTAACAGAAAGAACAGGATGGGTCAAGAACCATCTTGGAAAAAAGATATACAAATGGATAAGGAGAATGTGCAGATCTCTCCAGCGGATAATGAAGAGAAGGTCGTGAGCTTAATGCTGAGTGAGCATCTGATAAACCTCACCGAGACCATAGAAGAGAAGGAAATCTCTGAAAGTTTGCAGAGAACAGAACCCAAGCATAAGCTGAAACAGAGAAAGAGTCATTGAGAACTACAAGAGTTCCCTGGTGATATCATGGCTTGGAACGGGGGTGGCTAGAGTGCTAAGAATGAATGCCTCTGAGCCTATGGTTGGGTGGAAAGACGAACACCCATAGTCAATTAGTTGGCTACCACCTGTAATAGATAAGTAATCACATATCTTGTGTATTTAAGTGGTATTGTGAATTAAAGATGGATATCCTATGAATGTTGTAGGGATAGATATGTTTGCTTAATTATTTATATTGCATCCCATTTTGGTGTCTACTTGATTGTATAATTAGGCAAGTAGGAAAGTATATGGATGGGATATGTTTTATACTCATAAATGCTTGCGTCCTGTGGGGGTTAAGCTAGAGCCACGAACTGTGAGTTTGTTGACCTTGGTCATAGTTTCATGTACGCATGTCGACCCTCCTAGTTGTTCTGAGTTCCTTGGAGGATGGAGTCTGCTAAAGCTCAGGAGAGATAATGAACGTATACATAGGCTCTCTACGAGGCAAACAAAGACCGAGAACCACTTAAGTTCTAGAGTTGAGGAATGATCATAAGGGGTGTGCAAAAGGATTCTTCCAAGCGTTAAGTTCAAGATAAAGAGTGCAAAGCTCTTAATCCTTTCAGAGCTAACAAAGCTTAGGAAGAGTAGCGAGGTTGAAGTATCGAAAGGGAAGGTTCCCTTATTTGGAAGACGAACGGATAAAATCTGTTCGGAGGAAGCCACGGTCTGTTGTGACTGTTGGATATGGGAAAGAGTGTACGAGTTAACCCTTGGAGTCATTCGGACTTCACGAGTTTGGTGAACTGAGCAAGTTCGTCATAAGGGAGGTAAAATCCCCGAAGTCCTGAAGTTAACTCTGAGCCTTAGATCTGAGGATGTCCGAGAACCATCCCGACCATCAGATCTAGGAGGTAGACGATAGCCAAGTCACCAAAACTAACCATGACTTAAGAATATTATAGCGAACATGGATGCGAGCCATTTAACAGGAGGAGAGGCCATCCCGGTCATCAGATCGAATCAAATACTCATTGGAGTTATTAAATCAAACACCAGCCTCCTTATTTAATCAACGATTGGGAATCATTGTGGAGTGTGAAGGTGAATTTAGAAGATCTTCTAGGTCATGGCCCGCAATCAACCCACGTCGTTGATCTAGTTGGGGATGGAAGATCAACGAATAGGATTAGACTAGAGTCGAGTGAGAACTTCCAGATTGCAGAGGTTGAGATCTCTGATAAAGAGCATGCACGTTGGGACCTTGCAATTGCTGTGAAACGTTGATCGACAGACACTTCGGTATCGGTCAGATTATGATCGCCAGACCCTGAATAGTTGCGGTGGTCGTCAGACCTTTTGGAAACTCGTGGAGTAATAGAGTCCCTCGGTATGAGAAAAATCGAAAAGCTTAGAAGAGATAACGTTTTCAAGAGTGAAGATGGGACCCAAGATAGCCAGAATCGCAGGAGGAACGAAGGATGATGCCTTTGAACATTTACCAAACTCTTCCAAGTCGGAAGAAGTCAAAAGATCAGGAGGAGGAGCAACAGTGACCATTGGATCGAGCACTATGAAATATCTAGACCGTTGGATCCCATGAACATACACTTAGGAGTACGCCCAGGAGGAGATCAGATTTGAGCGCGATGACCAACAATCATTGGATCCCAAGGAAAGTGCATGAGGCCTAACCCTCTGAAAGTGCACATGAGAGAGGACTTGCGAAGTTTCGAAGTTAATCGAAACCGTCCATCGTCAGGGTTGATACGTGGCGTAAGATCCAAAACTTTAGAGGATTATGGACAAGGAGGAGGAAAAATAGCCAGAGTAAATCCTGGTTGTTGATCACCAGGGGACACGCGTTAACAGATTAGTAAATCTAGAGAAATCACTTCGAGAGTTTTAGATTGAGAGTTGAAACTCCCAAAGTGATCCGAAATCGAATCCAGAAGCCTAATAGGGCTTGAAAAATGCTCAAAAATGAAAGTGCTCGGAATGTGACGAAACCTATGCCATTGCGTCTGTCTCGTCTTCCTGATTCCAGTGGTATATTTACTTTGTCAAACGGGCTCCGTATGGAGAAGACATCACATTCTGTCCGATAAGTCAAACAAGCAAAAAAAATTGTTGACTGTGCAGTCCGTACAGTTTGTACGGACGCTGACGTGGCATGTCCGTACGTGTGACACGTGGCAGGTCCGTACAGGCGACACGTGGTAGCACCAGGAGGCGACATGTGTCAGGCAGATTCGGGCGTATGGAGGTACAGTTGGACCAATCTCGAGGTGACACGTGTCACCACTGGAAGGGTGACACATGGCACGGGTGACGTCATCAGGTGACGTGGCAGGCTGACAGGGCAAGTTGACCGGGCAGTACGGCAGTTGACGTGGGCGAATCATCAGTTGATGCATGGCAATCATCGGTTGGTGGTTAAGGTGCCACGTGGCCCAGTCAAGGGCTGCCACGTGGCACCGTATGATTGGTTATTGGTTTATTGTAAAATTGGCATGGCCGGGGTCGAACCCACGACCTCCCGGTAGGCTGTGGACTGGTGGGGCTGGGCTAACCGCCCGCCCCCACGGTGGTACTTGTTATAAAAATGGCAAATTTTATATTTAAAATTGAATAAAGTTCAAAGCGGCGGGATAAAGGGGCCGGGGCTTAGCCCCAGCCCTCGGCGTATTGCCATATAACCACCCCACGACAGAACCGGGAGCGCGACACATTTTGGTGGGGTTTGTTATAACCATTGGGCTGCGGGTATATGCGCTGCCATATGACCCGGAACTAACCCATCAAACGCGCAGGGGTGTTACAATGGATGGCCCGTGGTTCTATACCATTGCCAAGAAACCCGGGGCTGGAGCCAATGGAAAGGGGCCAACGCCATGGCGCATGGCCATATGGCACCCATACGACCAGCCAGGGGGGGCGCGCACCCAGGGTTCGGGGGCTAGCGCCCGATTTCTTTTATGAAGTGGGTTTTTTAATAATGTTTTGGGATTTTAGTTGTAACTATGCCTATTATTAGCTGATTCTCTCCATTTTTGGGGGATATTGGGCATTTTTGGAGGCCAAATTCTTGGAGGAAGTTGGAGCTGAGCAACCAACTTCAAGGCTATATAAACCATGCTTTTTTGAGGCCAGGGGAGAGCAGTCAGAGTAGAGTTATGCTGAGGAAAAGCTGAGCCACAGTCAGTTTGATGCACATAAGCTTTTGAGGAGGAGACACTGTCGGACCATTTCTGGGAGCTCCGGACATCCGTTTTGCGTGTCGTTTTCTTTGTAGGGTTCTAGAGATCTGGACGAACATGACCAGATCAGTCTTGTAGCCATTTGGCATTGCAGCGATGTAATTTTGAGAATTTGAACAGAAATAAAGAAGCCTCCCCCACAAAGACAAAGGCCCGGAGACGTAGGCAAAAGTTGTGCCGAACTCCGTTATCAATCTGCGTGTTATGGTTTGCTGTCTATATTTTCATTTCAGATCTGCATATGTGTATATGGATGTTATAATTCCTCTTCTTTCCTCATTCTTTCGCTAAGTTTCTCAAATGGTTAATTAACGCATGCAAAATTAAAACTCAACCATAGTCATTTAAAAGATCCAACAGATCACAAAGCCTGAAGTTCCAAAGGGCCTAAGCGTCGATGAGCCGAAGTAGATCTAAACCGTCAGATTTAGAGGATAGGTGGCATGAATCTATGGATTTCGGGTGAAGAACCGAAGTAAATGTCAACCTTCAGATCGTCCGAAGTAGATATGAACCGTCAAATCTAGAGGACAGGTGGTGTGAATCTGTGGATTCTAGGTGAAGACCCGAAGTAAACTTCAACCGTCAGATCATCTGAAGTAGATATGAACCATCAAATCTAGAGGACAGGTGGCGTGAATCTGTGGATTCCGGGTGAAGACCCAAAGTAAACATCGACCGTTGAATCATCCGAAGTAAACCTCAAGTGTCGGATTTCTAAAGTGAATTTGAGTCATAGGATTAGCAGCTTCGAGAAATCCATTCGATATTTTCCTAGTTGAGATTTGATATTCGCGAAGTCTGAAGTCCTAGAAATCCGAAGAGAATCCCAATCGTCCGATCATCCGAAGAAAATCTGGGCCGTCAGATCATCCGAAGTAAATCTCAACTGTCCGATCAGTCGAAGTGAAGTTGAGTCTTCAGATCGTCCGAAGTGAATATCAAGCGTCAGATCACTCGAAGTGGATCTGAGCCGTCAGATCCAAGGGAGACGTGGAGAAAATATGAGAACTCTAGATAAATATCTGAATTAATTCATAGCCGTCCGATATAAGGGAGACGTAAATAAAATTTGTGGACTTCGGGTAAAGACTCGAAGTAATCCTCGATCGTTAGATCAAGAGGACATGCGTCAACGGATTATAGCCTCTGGATAAAATCCATTGGGAAAAAGGGTGAATTTTGAGATTTGAGATCTCAGAAGTCTGAAACCCGAAGGAGATCTCAACAATTGAACGAGAAGAGGGCCATAAGACCATTGATCTGGCTGAAAGGTCAACCACTCAAAGTAAACGTAGGGCAGTTGATTAGGAGGACAGGTGTCTACAGATCATCAACTCGGAATATTGAAGTACATAAGAGAGAAGGGTTTTGAGAGTTGAAACTCTCGAAACCCGAAATCACGAAGGAGATATCGTCCATCGATTTTGCTAGAGGTTAGATCTGATCTGTAGGTTTGAGAGGGGTAGATCTGAACCACCAGTTTTCGATGTCTCCACCTAGATCTGAATCTAGGTCTCCACCTAGATTCAACTTTTTCCCTTTCAAAAGGTCCTTCTTGAAGTCTGATTCCCAAAAAATTGCCCAGTCAGATTAAGGTACATACACATTTAGAACCCTGAGCTCTACTCCCAAACCCTTCAGAAAGAGATCTACCCTTAGGCAAGATTCCATCGCCCAAGAGTTTTGAAGCTTGACTGATATTTTGCACCATCTTATGGCTAGTCCTCTTGAGCGACGAGTTGCATGTATCCTGATAAATTTCCAAGATGGCAAGAAGGATTCAAGTGAATCTGTCACTGTGGCTTCCACAGACATCGTTTCTTATAGTATAATTATAGAAGGTCAATGGTGTGTAATCATCGTTTTTAGCGCAAGTTTTCTTGGGGGACTTGCCAAACCCATGCAATTATAAGAGAGGAATTTCATGGGGAAATCCATGTCGGGGATTTTGATGCTCTAAGGGCCCCAAAAATTGATCTTTTTCTACCAGAAGTGATGTCAATTAGTGCACAATTTTTTTCTTTAGAGAGATGGAAGGATCGACCTTGACCTTTTTTGGATTTATGTATGCCCGGGTTTGTGCCTAGCCCAGACCCTTCTAGTCTTGGAACCAAAATATTGCGATTTCTGAGGCTAAATATGATAGTTGAGTCCTTAGATCCATTCGAGGAGAGGTTATCGGAAGATGAGATAGAGGGGTGCTTGGGAGGCGTAGTGAGGCCGCTAGTGGAGGGGGTAGGGGTGGGGAGGAGGAAGGAGGAGAGTGCAAGAGGGTTCTAGGAGTGAGGGAGGATGGGAAAGGGAAGGTTTTGTAGAGAGGCGCGGTCCAATTTTAAATAATGAAAAGAGTGAATAATATTGTTGATAGGAAAAGGGATAGGATAAGAAAGATGCTTATCCACGAGAGAATGGAGAGGAAAAAGTGGTTGTTGACTAGAGAGGGGGTCAACCGCTGTAGTGACTTCTATCCAGGGGTGAGCCTATAGTTGTGCTTCAGTGCAAGCAACAGGCTGTCTGCTCTATGGACTTGGTTGTTTCTTTACTGAGTGTTGTGAGGGATTCATTGTTGACTGTGAAGAATTGGTGTTGCGACCGTCCATAGATTTGGGGCATAAAAGGTTCTGACCATGAGGAGGGTTTGATTTTTTACCGTGAAAAGTTTGAAGACATTCCCTCAAGATGTGCTCATGTTCATGGCATTGTCTACAACAGAAGGGGAACCCTTTGTAGTCCAACAATTGAGTGCGTGTGCGTCCACCATCCGTCATCTTCAATTGTTTTTGTAGTCCATTTTTGATATTGAGGGAGACAAAGATTCAGGCAACAACCATATCTCTTGTTTCCTTGAAGGAGATATCTAACTTTATGAATGTCCCTAGTTCATTTCCAATCACTTGGAAGTAATTTGTCGACCAATATTGTCGTGGGAGACCTGGAAGGCAGACCCAAATGGGGATGGTGTCCAATATTTCAATGGCTACATCAAAGGCGGGTTCCCATTTCTTCAAGAGTACTAGGGTAGAATGAATAATCCAACCACTCAGAAGGTATTTTCAGCAAGGTTGTGGTTGGAGAATTTTAGCATAAACCACCCTTTTGATAAACGATTGAGTTGTGGGGGTGATCCTCGCCAAGAATCAACGACCCAAGATTGCAGGGTTTTGAAACTGAAATGTTGGCCATAATATTTTCCCACAAGGGTTTTGTCAGCCATGTTTGTGGCTTCCTCCATAATAATATCTTGACCGAGAACAATATTTGATTCTACTGCTGCGACCGAAATACACTTTTTCCTTCTGTTCTTCTTGTGACCGAGACTGGGAGGATAAGTTGTTTCTGCTACAGGGGTACCATGAGTGCCAGAGGAATCTCCCAAAACGTCATCCCAACCATTTAGATTATAAGGGTCAAAACTAGAGGCTATAAGCCCAACTTCCTGATGTACGCCAAGGTAAGGGGGTTTAGCCTTCTCTAGATCTGGGTAAAAACAAGAAGAAGGGAAAAGTTGATCCAGGAGCTGTAAACTCTAAGAGAAGGGGTCCAAAGTGGAGATATTTAGAAGGGGGTTTGATTTTGGGAGGGGGGGAGGCACCCAAGGGTTTGGAGATGAAGAGGGTTTGTTCTAGTGTGGGTCGGGGAAGTATTCATAATGCGATGGAAAAAAGGGTTGTCTAGCTGGTGGAGTGAGTAGATGGGTAACAGGTGAGTAGGGAAACAAAGAAACATGAGAATAAACCACCTCTGAGGACAGTGAGGGAGGGGTTAAAGAACTAGAAGAAGAGGTGTAGTTCCCAGGAGGTAGGGGGGAGATGTCGTTTAAAGATCTATGCAACGTGATAGGATCAAGAGGGTGTGATCCGATGAGGTGCAAGGGGGAGCTGCTAGGTGGCATGGTCTAGTGAAGAATATCAGACGGGTTCAGAGAGTAGTCTGTTAGGTCTTCATAGTTCGCCATGTTAGCTGACCGAGACCGTGGAGGATGGAGACGCCACAAAGGAAATCGTTGCACTCAAAAAAAGAGATGAACAGAGGAAGAAAGTAATTCAGGTCGGTAGAGTGTTGAGGACCTCCAGTGCCCTTTTTTGGTTGACGAAAAAAAAGACGAGGGAAGGGAAGGAGCCCAGAAGAGACCAGAGGTCTGGGGAGGGTGGGGGGGGAGAGGGAGGGCGGGAAAGGGAGGGAAGAGGGGGTGGGCATGCAATCCTAGCGCCTAGGATTATAATTCCACGACCATATGCGTGTCTTTATTTGAACCAAAACCACAGATTCCATCTTTCAAATGCATTTGGATCTATAAAAGAGTATTATAAAGTAGTGATGTTTTTTATAATCATAATGATATTTGATTTTTTCTTCCCTTGTAATATAACTAAATCTATGTTATCAAGAAACTTTTTACAGGAAGTACTTGCTATTAGGGATGAAATTTGATAGTCAAAATGTTTATTATAAATATAAAATATTTATATTTGATCCATAATATAAATATATTTTTTACATTTGATCCATGAAATAAATATCTTTTTATTTGAAGTTATTTATAAGGGATCTTTTTAAAAGAAGACATAATTATAAGAATTATAATTTAACAATCAAAATGCATA
>SNQJ01S0001115.1:297630-313922 GCA_010110895.2 Picea sitchensis
TACCTTCGGCTATGTTTGAATCCCAAGTCTTTAGTATAATATCACCTCTGGTTTTCTCTGAAATGGACAACCCATAAGCCATATCTCTTCCTTCTTTTGCTGATGATACAACCGCTTCTTGGAAGGTAGTCTGGGCAACGATAGCCTCTCTCTCTCTCTTAAAAAAATATTACTTAATTCTTCATCCATCACCTGAGAATGATTTTGGATGATTTTTACTTTAGAGAGCAGGATTTCTTGAGCTATTTCTAGTTTCTTTAGCACTTCCAATGCTTGAGCTTGAAACAATGCTATATCCACAACCATTTTCTCATTGGAACTGACCTTGTCTTGTAATTGTTTTATCAACTCATCTTGCTGGATAGTCTATCTTTCGCTCACTTGCATCTTCTTATGCATCTCGTCAAGATTGGACTTGAGTAGTTGGATTTCTTGTTTATCACTAGCTCTAGCTTGTTCCAGTCCTTTATTTACTTCTTCTCTCACATTCTTTTCTATATTCCTTATTTGATTTTGCAGCTGACTTATCATCTGATTCCTTTGCTTCAGTCTTTCTTTCAGAGTATCGATTGAGAATAGGTTAGCTGTTGCAAAAGCTCCCAAAGAGCTGGCTACCTCTGTAACAAAGTATTTATCTTCCAATTTTTTTCCATCCAATAATACTCTGTGCTTTTTGACCGCTCCACCCTCTTTCTGGTGCATTTCTTTCTTCACCACAACTTTTCTTTTCTTACTGAAAAAGAAATCGGAGGGAGGTATCTCTTTAATAGGGATAGGCATGAGATCTCCTATGAGTATTACCTCTGCATTGGGGTTTCCTCTAGTGAATTGTAAAGGCGTGAAACTCTGAATGGGGTTGTCGATTTCTGTGGATCATTGTTTTCCGGTTCCATGTGTAGTTAATTTATTTGGTGAAGATAATGGCCTATCTTCTCCTTGCTTTATTAATGTCTCTGGTTGATCTTTGGCCTAGTCATTAGATACCTCTGTCGCCAGGATATCTTTTTTCTGAGTCGAGATCTCAGATTTCTCTGAGTTTTTTGGGGCTTCTTGTTTGCTAGAGCTTTCGACTTCTGGATTCTGGGTTCCTGTTTGCTGTGTAGTAGGAGACATTGGATTTTCCCCTTGTAATACTTTTGGAAGACTACTTCTTCGATGTTTTTGGAAGTTGTAAAAATCAATCATTTTATCAGGTGATAGAGCTCAAACTCGACAAAGAAATTCTTGGTAAGATATCACCCCTCAGAACACTTCGTCCTGAGGGGATTATTCATGTTCATACCTTTTAAGATTACAATTGGCCATATGGTTACCCACAACCTTTTGCAGGTCATGCTTCTTAAATTCAATGTTAACTAGTGTTATTTCTTCTAAGGCAGCAACTTCCACTCTGGAGTGGCTGAAATCCAATAAAGAAAATACACCAATCTGTAAGGGAAAATATGGCCATACCTTTTTCTTCACTGCTTTGAGTTCTTTGCTAATCCCGCCGAGAACAATTTTTCGTGTGACCTCGCGACACACCAGTCGGTCTGGTAAAAATTGCGGTAAAGCGTATGGGGGAACTGAACAACTGAAAACTCTGATGTAAGAGAAGTGATCCTCGATATACCAGTCTGCCACTTTATCCAAGTTAGCCACAACTGTATCTGAAATTCTAGGAGGTGGGTGACCAAAAATAACAATGTGCATCAGCACTGCTACCCAATTACATATTTCATAAAAGAAATCCTTTGCCTTGTCTTCCCAGAGTTTTGAATGATAAATATGAATTAGTTCTGCACTATCTGGAGTCCATCTCCAGCCCATCAACGAGAAAGGCATCATGAAACAGATGGCATCCATAATATAAGTTGACATGAAAAATGAAGTTGATTTCCCCTTGGCTTTCTTTGCCTGGTATTCTGTAATTTCACTAGCCAGATTGTCTGACATTATCTTGGCCCAGTCGAAAGAATAACCTTCCACCACTGTGTGTATAATGGGTACCTATGGTAGAAAGAAATAGGATGTGTTTTATTTTCCATAAAATCTACACATCATCATGGCTATATACATGAACTGTGGTTGTAACGATGAGATTGAGTATATGCCGTGAGAATCAGCTCTGAACTTTTCAGGGCATGAGCACTAGTCCTTGAACAAATCCGAAAGATTTTTTCCATATTGATCACACTCCTTCTTGCTAAAATTCTCTAGAAAACTGGCATTGTAAATGAAGTTTGATGTTGAAGACAACTTATACATCACCTGTATGTGTCCCGGCCGAAATGACCCAACAACTACCTTCTAAGAATTGAAAATAGTTCTAGTTGGGATATCCACATGATCCAGTGCCCATTTAATCATGTAATTGTAGGGTAAAAGACTCGGCCTTGTTGCTACCTTATGCATCTCTGGCTGAGAAATAGTCTTGTATTTGGTAGATAAGTCTTCATTTTCGTTGCCGCTTGAATTATCAGGGTAGTTTACTAGTTCGTACTGTAGGATGTTGAATACATTCGTCCAGTTTTTGATTGTGTTTATACTTCTGGGTGAGGTGTCGGAGATAACCTTTGAACTCTGGCCTGAACTCTCACTAGTTTCTTTAGCTTCTTTTCATGGCAGCGTGGTAGCAGTTCTTAAAAACTTGTTACTTGTCACAGAAAATGCACAGGACTAAATATCTAGTTAAGTAAGCTCTACCAAAATGTGAAAGTAATTGAAAATGAAAAAGTCTTTCTTGCCTTAGACGTCTCGACTTGCATATACCTTCACTGACAATACATTTAATTCTTTTAATAAAAATATTTGGGCATTAAAGCAAGATCTTATTTGAAATCATTTCCTCAGGATGATCATTTAATAACATTAATGGTCAATTTTCGTGATCGGAAAAGAAAGTTGAAATCACTCGTATTGCAATCAGCATAAACTCAACGGTAAAATAAAAGTGTTTTATTTTGTTAATAAACAAAGTTTATATGTTAATTAATTATGTTTAACCTTAATCCATTCTGGGGTTTGGAGTCCCGGGTGATCTTATTTCAGTTCAAGCTATGATCCCCGAATCAAGAAATCGTGATTTGATTAATAATCAAGTTTAACCTTTTAATTAATTGTGATTAATTAAGGGTCTCACGAGTTCGGGTATTGGGATTTCAAGTTGTCATTCAAGACAGGATTCCCAAATCACGAAGTTGCGATATGATTTAATGATCATTAATCATTATTAATCGTTTAATTAACCTGGTTTAATTTAAGCTAGTTTCGTGATTTCGTATATCGGGACTTTGGTGGTCGCTTGACGCAGGATCCCCGAATCGCGAAGTCGCGATGTGATTAATTAATACTAATCACTTTTAATGCCTTAATTAACATGGCTTTAAACTTATCGTAGTTTCACGATTTTGCATGTGGGGACATTGAGACTCTTTATATGTTGGACTGTTAGGTTTGTTAAACTCCGAAACTCGATATTTTGAAGACTGTTTTTAGCGATTTGACCCTTTAACTAGTGGGCGGATCCATAAATTTTAAGAACTTAGGATCGTTTTATTAAACGAAATACCTAATCAATGGTGATATCCAAGTGCACGTTTGTCTTTATTTAACGAGAATTAAACCTATTTAATTCTAAAGTTTAGAAAAAATATATGTTTCAACAGAATTGTTGAGAAAGATAGTTGCCAATAACGAACAACCTCAATCAGAGGATGACTATGAGAATGTTCTTATTGAAATATTGTTGAAGGGACTTTAAAAGTCCCCATGGAGAACCACTGATGGGATAATATCATAGGGGGTGCTAACAGTCAAAACTGGTATAAAAATGTTCATGCCTATGTGGCACAAGGTATGAAGGGATTGGGTAAGAATCCCTTCTGAAATGTTTTACGGTCTTAATGTTATGTATGGAACGTTGAAAGGTAGTTGTATGCATTGGATACACAAGTAGGGTATGATTCAGGAAGGATAACCTGACTGATGGAGGTGTGAACCTTTGGTAGTAAAGACTAATTGTAATCCTCGGAAGAATTCATGAACTGAAAGGAAAGACTGGAAACAAAAGTGCTCATAGATGGCACACTTCATGGAATGCATTGAGGGAACACATATTGCATAAGATGGCAGACAATGGATTTTTCAGTAAGAAAGGAGGACCTTCCAATGTTTTTCTTACATTATGTAAGCGCTGAAGGAAAACTAATCTGGGTGGCGATGAGTGTTGGCACCCTGGTTATTAATGGAGGAAGAATGCTTAAAGGCATTCATGTGAAACTTTTGAGTTTCATGTGTACTGATTTGGGAATCGTGATTATCCTGTAGCCGGAAGCATAGTCCCACTGTAACAATGAATGAGAATGAATAAATCATATGGTGAAAATCTTGGCTAAGATCCAACGCACCATGACAAATTTCTTGTTGTAAAGTGTGCGAAACTTATAATCAATGCAAAGGTGCATTGGATATGAATGTGGCCCCGAATGTTAGCACATTCATTAAGGTCAATTGATATCTGAATTACATTCTGAAAAATTTGGTAGGTTGAAATGATGCATAGGTAAGGGATGATGTATCCTTTTTCTTTTTATCATTGAATAAATGAAAATGACTTGGACTGTTAGTATGCTTGATTTTGAAAAGGTAATGTGCATGAAAACTAACAATTTGTTTGGCTGAGAAATGTTGAAATTGCAGGAGGAAATGGGTCTTGGGTATGGCAGTATTGTAAGCCCATAAGGAAGACCAATTGCCTACTGAGCCAAACTGCAAGGAATGGTATTTCCTTACTGAGAAAGTGAATTTGATAGTTAGTATGCACAATTCTGAAATTGTTTGTGATGACGTTATAAAGGTGAAATAAAATGTATGTACATAGAAACTAACAATTTGTTTGGCTGATTGAAGTTGAAAGTGCAGGAAGCAAAGGAGTCTTGAATATGGAAATGTTGTAATCCATAAGGAAGACCAATTGCCTGCTGAGCCAAATTGTTATGGGAAGGAAAGTCCCATAATTATGAATCTGTTTCCTGTGCAAAACAAATATGGAAACAATGGAATTTGGATATCTGTGGGTCACAGATTTACAAGAAAAATTTGAATTTAAAATTTATGATGATGTCTCATGAATTTTTATATGTCTGTGATACGAGTGAGAAAGAGTATAATTTGATCGCATGAAATAAATACCGACTCGAGAGAAGGAGATTAACCTTTGTCCCTATCTATGATTGAGTTGGGAGAAGGAGAGTAACCTTCTTCCCTAACTTTAGCTGAGCCGAAAGGCTGTCAAGCTGTAAAAGAATGAAAAATGGCTACTGTTGAGCCATGAGAACCCCGTGGTAAGACATGATCATCTAGAATATATTGTTTTGAGGTAACACAAGCCGAAGGGACGCCTCGATAGAGTCTCTGGAATTCTTTCTGTGCGAGAAAGCCTTGGCAAGGCAAGATGGATCACCTGAGGGATTTTATAGCAGAGAAGGTGATGGATGAGCCTGGGCCTGGAGGGTGAGTGACCACAAGGAAGAGGAGACCTTAATATTTCTTGTAAACTATTGATCAGGATCATGCACACGATGGGTAGTTCTTCCTATGCGAGAAAACCTTAGCAAGGCAAGATGGATCACCTGAGGGACTATATAACAGAGAAGGGGATGCCTGAGCCTAGGCCTGGAGGGTGAGTGACCACAACGAAGATGAAACCATGATAGTTCTTGTAAACTATTGAATTGGGATCATGCACCCAATGGGTATGTCAAGGAAAAACAATGACCCTAGATAACAAAACAACCATGTGGATACAAATCAACAAACTACGTAGATAGTTATTGTGCTAAGATTATGAAATTTTCCTAGAATTTTTTTTATGCAATGTTTTCGCATAAGACTATGATTAACATGCTTGTTGTCCAAGAATTATTGAAAGTAGGTGACCAAGATTAAATTTCTGAAAAAGGACCTGACCGAGGAAGAAGGATCAAGATTTTTGAAACATCTGAAAGAGAAAGGCATGATAGGTGTTTTGAGAAAGAACACCAAGGACGATGTTCCTTTAAGGGGGAGGAAATTGTAACACCCCTGTTTCACCCAGCTTGTAATTAATCATAAAATAGGATTTACCATGCTAAGGCATGTGGACAATGTAAATGTATTATTATTTGATTTGCCAATAGCTGACTGTGGGGGTGAAGCCTTGAAAGTACTGGCCATGATATCACTAGAGGAAAGGATGAGAAAACTATAAGGGTGGGTCATTACATCAAATAACCCCAAATTCCCTTGATGAGGATAATAAATCTCCTTCGGATCCCAAGGAGAAAAATCAATTAATGAAGAAAGGATCAGTGGTTGAATTATCAACCACTCCCATGAATAAAAGCATGGATGAAACTGCAGAATGTTAGCCCGAAGTACCACTGGGTATGACAGGTCAAGTTGACCGAAGTTCCCTTCTAACAGAAAGAACAGGATGGGTCAAGAACCATCTTGGAAAAAAGATATACAAATGGATAAGGAGAATGTGCAGATCTCTCTAGCAGATAATGAAGAGAAGGTCGCGAGCTTAATGCTGAGTGAGCATTTGATAAACCTCACCGAGACCATAGAAGAGAAAGAAATCTCTGAAAGTTTGTAGAGAATAGAACCCAAGCATAAGCTGAAACAGAGAAAGAGTCATTGAGAACTGCAAGAGTTCCTTGGTGATATCATGGCTTGGAACGGGGGTGGCTAGAGTGCTAAAAATGAATGCCTCTGAGCCTATGGTTGGGTGGAAAGACGAACACCCACAGTTAGTTAGTTGGCTACCACCTGTAATAGATAAGTAATCACATATCTTGTGTATTTAAGTGGTATTGTGAATTAAAGATGGATATCCTATGAATGTTTTAGGGATAGATATGTTTGCTTAATTATTTATACTGCATCCCATTTTGGTGTCTGCTTGATTGTATAACTAGGCAAGTAGGAAAGTATATGGATGGGATATGTTTTATACTCGTAAATGCTTGCGTCCTATGGGGGTTAAGCTAGAGCCACGAACTGTGAGTTTGTCAACCTTGGTCATAGTTTCATGTATGCATGTCGACCCTCCTAGTCGTTCTGAGTCCCTTGGAGGATGGATTCTGCTAAAGCTCAGGAGAGATAATGAACGTATACACAGGCTCTCTACAAGGCAAACAGAGACCGATAACCACTTAAGTTCTAGAGTTGAGGAATGAACATAAGGGGTGTGCGGAAGGATTCTTCCAAGTGTTAAGTTCAAGAGAAAGAGTGCAAATCTCTTAATCCTTTCAGAGCCAACAAAGCTCAGGAAGAGTAGCGAGGTTGAAGTATCAAAAGGGAAGGTTCCCTTATTTGGAAGATGAATGGACAAAATCTGTTTGGAGGAAGCCACGGTCTGTTGTGACCGTTGGATATGGGAAAGAGTGTAGGAGTTAACCCTTGGAGTCATTCAGACTTCACGAGTTTGGTGAACTAAGCAAGTTCGTCATAAGGGAGGTAAAATCCCTGAAGTCCCGAAGTTAACTCTGAGCCTTAGATATGAGGATTCCTGAGAACCGTCCCGACCATCGGATCTAGGAGGTAGACGATAGCCAAGTCACCAGAACTACACATGACTTAAGAATATTATAGCGAACATGGATGCGAGCCATTTAACGGGAGGAGAGGCCATCCCGGTCATCAGATAGAATCAAATACTCATTGGAGTTATCGAATCAAACACTAGCCACCTTATTTAATCAACAATTGGGAATCATTGCGGAGTGCGAAGGTGAATTTAGCAGATATGCTAGTTCACGGCCCACAATCAACCCATGTCATTGATCTAGTTGGGGATGGAAGATCAACGACTAGGATTAGACTAGAGTCGAGCGAGTACTTTCAGATTGCAGAGGTTGAGATATCTGATAAAGAGCATGCATGTTGGGACCCCACAATTGCTGTGAAACGTCGATCGACAGACACTTCGGTATCGGTTAGATTATGATCGCCAGACCCTGAATAGTTGCAGTGGTCGTCAGACCTTTTGGAAAACCGTGGAGTAATAGAGTCCCTCGGTATGAGAAAAATCGAAAAGCTCAGAAGAGATAACATTTTCAAGAGCAAAGACATGACCCAAGATAGCTAGACTTGCAGGAGGAACGAAGGTTGATGCCTTTGAACATTTACCAAACTCTTCCAAGTCGAAAGAAGTCAAAAGATCAGGAGGAGGAGCAACAGTGACCGTTGGATTGAGCACTATGAAAGATCTGGACCGTTGGATCCCATGAACATACACTTAGGAGTACGTGCAGGAGGAGATCAGATCTAGGCCATCAGATCTGAGTGTGAGGACCAACAATCATTGGATCCCAAGGAAAGTGCATGAGGCCTAACCCTCTGAAAGTGCACATGAGAGAGGAATTGCAAAGTTTCGAAGTTAATCGAAACTGTCCATCGTCAGGGTTGATACATGGCGTAAGATCCACAACTTTAGAGGATTATGGACAAGGAGGAGGACAAATAGCCAGAGTAAATCCTGTCTGTTGATCGCCAGGGGACACGCATCAACAGATCAGTAAATCTAGAGAAATCACTTCGAGAGTTTCAGATTGAGAGTTGAAACTCCCAAAGCCTGAAGTTCCAAAGGGCCTAAGTGCCGATGAGCCAAAGTAGATCTAAACCGTAAGATTTAGAGGATAGGTGGCATGAATCTATGGATTTCGGGTGAAGAAATGAAGTAAATGTCAACCTTCAGATTGTCCGAAGTAGATATGAACTGTTAGATCTAGAGGACAGGTGGCGTGAATCTGTGGATTCTGGGTGAAGACCCGAAGTAAACGTCAACTGTCAGATCGTCCGAAGTAGATTTGAACCGTCAGATCTAGAGGACAGGTGGCATGAATCTGTGGATTCTGAGTGAAGACCCAAAGTAAACGTCGACCGTCGAATCATCCGAAGTAAACCTCAAGTGTCGGTTTTCCAAAGTGAATCCGAGTCATCAGATTAGCAACTTCGAGAAATCCATTCGATATTTTCCCAGTTGAGATTTGATATTCGCGAAGTCTGAAGTCTCGAAAATCCGAAGCGAATCCCAATCGTCCGATCAGCCGAAGAAGATCTAGGCCGTCATATCATCTGAAGTAAATCTCAACTGTCCGATCAGCTGAAGTGAAGTTGAGTCTTTAGATCGTCCGAAGTGAATATCAAGCGTCGTATCACTCAAAGTGGATCTGAGCCGTCAGAACCAAGGGAGACGTGGAGAAGATATGAGAACTCCAGATAAATATCTGAAGTAATTCATAGCCGTTCGATATAAGGGAGACATGGATAAAATCTATGGACTCCAGGTAAAGACTCGAAGTAATCCTCGATCGTCAGATCAAGAGGACATGCGTCAACGGATATCTGATCTATAGGTTTGAGAGGGCCAGATATGAACCGCCAGTTTTCGATGTACTGTCAACATCGGGAGATCAACGGTCCCGTAGCATTGCAGGGATAAGAGTTTCACGAATGTTAAAAAGTTGAGGGCGCGCTGCAATTCAAACCGTGGATTTGAAAAGAGAACACGTGGAGGCTCGAGGAGAATTATGGGCTGAAAAGAAGTTTGATTCAAACCGCCTTTGGCCGCATTCGTAGTCACGCGGCCCCATAAGTTCATCGCCCAAGGTCACATCAAGAGGGGGCTTATCTAG
Organism: Picea sitchensis; assembly: GCA_010110895.2. Taxonomy (NCBI): domain Eukaryota; kingdom Viridiplantae; phylum Streptophyta; class Pinopsida; order Pinales; family Pinaceae; genus Picea; species Picea sitchensis. Next base: position 307,293 of record SNQJ01S0001115.1, read on the forward strand.
AAAAGGATCTAATGCCCATTACCCTGAGATTTCGTAGGGGAGCGAAAGGGAAGGTCGTTGGTGCCCTTAAACCTGCACCAAGAAGCTGAAAGGTTCTGTGTTTAATTACAGAACAAGACCATCAAGGTCTTAGAGGATTGTTTGGCTTCAGAATTAGATATCTCCAACCAGGAGGTCGGACTGGTTCCCCAAATTTCTAAATTAGAAACCATGAATGGAGATTATGTCCTTTAAGAAAAGCAGGTTTTTTTTTTTTTTTTTTTGACCTGTCGTGGGTGTGTTATAGCAGCAGAATAAAAGAATATCATCCACAAAAATATGGTGGGTGATTTTGTGGCCTGTCGTGGGTGTGTTATAGCAGCAAAATAAAATAATATCATCCACAAAAATATGGTGGGTGATTTTGTGGCCTAGGGCGATCAAAATACCATGGAAATTCCTGGAGCGGGCCTCATGGTCTATTTCGTGGCCGAGGCACTCAACCACTAGAAGAAAAAGGAGCGGTGAGAGTGGGAAACCTTGCCTCGTACCGTGCTCTGAGTGAAAGAAAGGAGAGGTTGCCCCATTTATCAGAATATCAAAAGAGACTGGAGTTAAACATACCATGATCCATTTGATAAATGTAACTTCAAATCCCAAATGTGTGAGGAGAAGTCTGATGTAGAACCAATTTACTCTATCAAAAGCCTTTGATAGGTCAATTTTTAGTATGGGTCCTCGGGATTTAGAGGTTTTTAGGTTGTGAAGTCCTTCCTGGGATACACCAATAACTTCATGTATTTTCCATCCTTGCAAGAAACCAAATTGTTCTTTTGAGATTATGTTTGAGATGATGGGCTTTAGCCTTCTCGCAATAGTTTTAGATATGATTTTGTAGAGGCAATTGCAGAGGGATATGGACCAAAAGTCATCAAAGGATTGAGGTTCATATTTTTGGGAGATGAGGGAAATGAAGGTCGAATTTATAGGTGCATAGAGACACCCATTTATTCTAGATTCTTATACAACCTGTAGAAGGTCCACTCCAGTTAGATCAAAGAAATCCCCATAGAACTCAATATTCCACCCGTTCAAACCTAGGATTTTATCCTTTTGGAAACTCTGGATTGTTTCTTTTAGTTCTCCTTCAAGGAATTCAACAAAGAGATCTTTATTTCCATCCTCATCCACAAATTTGGGGAAGTAGAGTACTGATTTTATGATGCCTGCAATGATTTCTCTTGGATCAATGTTAAAAAGAGTTTTGAAGTGTGTGATCCCTAGATGAGCTAGTTCCTCAAAAGAGGTGGCTGGAGAATCCCCTTGACCTTGCAGTTTCTAAATGGTGTTAATGGCCTTCCTTCCTTTTGCAAAGGCATGCAATTTTTTTGTGCTTTCATCTCCCTTGTCCAACCAGATGGCTCTACTCTTGAGATGCCATTTGACTTCTTTGTCATCCAACAAATTTTTACGTCAAGTCTCTAGGGATCTTAATTTTTTTTTGGTCTCTTGTGAGTAATAACCTCCATCCTCTAGTTTGGAGATATGATCAAGCTAGGCTTCAATCTGTCTTAGTTCTGCGTCTTCTCTGTTACACTTTTCACTAGCCCAAGTTAAATTCAGTTGCTTTATGTGCTTAAGATTTTCCACAAATTGAACTACTGCTGGGGGGTCGACTGCTGGATCAAAGGCCATCCAATTTTCCTTTACCAAATTTTGGAAGTATTTATCCTCTAGCGAGGTAGCATTGAACTTGAATGGACTGGCTGGTTTCTTTGGGCCATAATCAAGTTCAAGCCAAATCGGGTTGTGATCTTAATCTCCTCCACTATCGATCCATTATTTTAATTAAAGAGGGTAATCAAATGGGGATTCATGGACTAGAAAGCGATCTAATCTTTTAGCCACCCTGGCATCACTAGTCCTCAAATTTCACCAAGTGGGGAGGAGCTTGATGGGTGGTATATCGATGAAATCCAATTCAATGAAAATATGGGAAAATAGGGTAGATCGGGGGTCTGGTTGGGTCGAAGGTCCCTAGACTTCTGCATTCCCAAAAGAGAGATTTAGGTCTCCACCTAGATTCAACTTTTTCCCTTTCAAAAGGTCCTTCTTGAAGTTTGATTCCCAAAAAATTGCCCAATCAGAGTAAGGTACATACACATTTAGAACCCTGAGCTCTAGTCCCAAACCCTTCAAAAAGAGATCTACCCCTAGGAAAGATTCCATCACCCAAGATTTTTGAAGCTTAACTGATATTTTTCACCATCTGATGGCTAGTCCTCTTGAGGGATGAGTTGCATGTATCCTGATAAATTTCCAAGATGGCAAGAGGGATTCAAGTGAATTTGTCACTGTGGCTTCCACATACATCGTTTCTTATAGTAGAATTATAGAAGGCCAATGGTGTGTAATCATCCATTTTAGCGCAAGTTTTCTTGGGGGACTTGCCAAACCCATGCAATTATAAGAGAGGAATTTTATGGGGAAATCCCTGTCGGGGATTTTGATGCTCTAAGGGCCCCGAAAATTGATCTTTTTCTACCAGAAGTGATGTCAATTAGTGCACAATTATTTTCTTTAGAGAGATGGAAGGATCGACCTTGACCTTTTTTGGATTTATGTATGCCCGGGTTTGTGCCTAGCCCAGACCCTTCTAGTCTTGGAACCAAAATATTGCGATTTCTGAGGCTAAATATGATAGTTGAGTCCTTAGATCCATTCGAGGAGAGGTTATCGGAAGATGAGATAGAGGGGTGCTTGGGAGGCGTAGTGAGGCCGCTAGTGGAGGGGGTAGGGGTGGGGAGGAGGAAGGAGGAGAGTGCAAGAGGGTTCTAGGAGTGAGGGAGGATGGGAAAGGGAAGGTTTTGTAGAGAGGCGCGGTCCAATTTTAAATAATGAAAAGAGTGAATAATATTGTTGATAGGAAAAGGGATAGGATAAGAAAGATGCTTATCCACGAGAGAATGGAGAGGAAAAAGTGGTTGTTGACTAGAGAGGGGGTCAACCGCTGTAGTGACTTCTATCCAGGGGTGAGCCTATAGTTGTGCTTCAGTGCAAGCAACAGGCTGTCTGCTCTATGGACTTGGTTGTTTCTTTACTGAGTGTTGTGAGGGATTCATTGTTGACTGTGAAGAATTGGTGTTGCGACCGTCCATAGATTTGGGGCATAAAAGGTTCTGACCATGAGGAGGGTTTGATTTTTTACCGTGAAAAGTTTGAAGACATTCCCTCAAGATGTGCTCATGTTCATGGCATTGTCTACAACAGAAGGGGAACCCTTTGTAGTCCAACAATTGAGTGCGTGTGCGTCCACCATCCGTCATCTTCAATTGTTTTTGTAGTCCATTTTTGATATTGAGGGAGACAAAGATTCAGGCAACAACCATATCTCTTGTTTCCTTGAAGGAGATATCTAACTTTATGAATGTCCCTAGTTCATTTCCAATCACTTGGAAGTAATTTGTCGACCAATATTGTCGTGGGAGACCTGGAAGGCAGACCCAAATGGGGATGGTGTCCAATATTTCAATGGCTACATCAAAGGCGGGTTCCCATTTCTTCAAGAGTACTAGGGTAGAATGAATAATCCAACCACTCAGAAGGTATTTTCAGCAAGGTTGTGGTTGGAGAATTTTAGCATAAACCACCCTTTTGATAAACGATTGAGTTGTGGGGGTGATCCTCGCCAAGAATCAACGACCCAAGATTGCAGGGTTTTGAAACTGAAATGTTGGCCATAATATTTTCCCACAAGGGTTTTGTCAGCCATGTTTGTGGCTTCCTCCATAATAATATCTTGACCGAGAACAATATTTGATTCTACTGCTGCGACCGAAATACACTTTTTCCTTCTGTTCTTCTTGTGACCGAGACTGGGAGGATAAGTTGTTTCTGCTACAGGGGTACCATGAGTGCCAGAGGAATCTCCCAAAACGTCATCCCAACCATTTAGATTATAAGGGTCAAAACTAGAGGCTATAAGCCCAACTTCCTGATGTACGCCAAGGTAAGGGGGTTTAGCCTTCTCTAGATCTGGGTAAAAACAAGAAGAAGGGAAAAGTTGATCCAGGAGCTGTAAACTCTAAGAGAAGGGGTCCAAAGTGGAGATATTTAGAAGGGGGTTTGATTTTGGGAGGGGGGGAGGCACCCAAGGGTTTGGAGATGAAGAGGGTTTGTTCTAGTGTGGGTCGGGGAAGTATTCATAATGCGATGGAAAAAAGGGTTGTCTAGCTGGTGGAGTGAGTAGATGGGTAACAGGTGAGTAGGGAAACAAAGAAACATGAGAATAAACCACCTCTGAGGACAGTGAGGGAGGGGTTAAAGAACTAGAAGAAGAGGTGTAGTTCCCAGGAGGTAGGGGGGAGATGTCGTTTAAAGATCTATGCAACGTGATAGGATCAAGAGGGTGTGATCCGATGAGGTGCAAGGGGGAGCTGCTAGGTGGCATGGTCTAGTGAAGAATATCAGACGGGTTCAGAGAGTAGTCTGTTAGGTCTTCATAGTTCGCCATGTTAGCTGACCGAGACCGTGGAGGATGGAGACGCCACAAAGGAAATCGTTGCACTCAAAAAAAGAGATGAACAGAGGAAGAAAGTAATTCAGGTCGGTAGAGTGTTGAGGACCTCCAGTGCCCTTTTTTGGTTGACGAAAAAAAAGACGAGGGAAGGGAAGGAGCCCAGAAGAGACCAGAGGTCTGGGGAGGGTGGGGGGGGAGAGGGAGGGCGGGAAAGGGAGGGAAGAGGGGGTGGGCATGCAATCCTAGCGCCTAGGATTATAATTCCACGACCATATGCGTGTCTTTATTTGAACCAAAACCACAGATTCCATCTTTCAAATGCATTTGGATCTATAAAAGAGTATTATAAAGTAGTGATGTTTTTTATAATCATAATGATATTTGATTTTTTCTTCCCTTGTAATATAACTAAATCTATGTTATCAAGAAACTTTTTACAGGAAGTACTTGCTATTAGGGATGAAATTTGATAGTCAAAATGTTTATTATAAATATAAAATATTTATATTTGATCCATAATATAAATATATTTTTTACATTTGATCCATGAAATAAATATCTTTTTATTTGAAGTTATTTATAAGGGATCTTTTTAAAAGAAGACATAATTATAAGAATTATAATTTAACAATCAAAATGCATATTATAATACATTTTGGCTGAAGTTATTTATAAGGGATCTTTTTAAAAGAAGACATAATTATAAGAATTATAATTTAACAATCAAAATGCATATTATAATACATTTTGGCTATCAAATKTKATTGAAACTCTAATTTCTCCATGATCAAAACTWAAAAAAATATTTRCATATATAAGTAAGATTGTCAAAATGACAAATCTSTCTCTATAGATTGTCAAAATYGCAAGTGAAAAGTGTTTGCAAATGTCATCCACATGTAAAGCTAACACAAATGCAACTTATTTATATATTGTWAAAATGGCAAGTGAAAAGTGTTTGCAAATGTCATCCACATRTAAAGCTAACACAAATGCAACTTATTTTGATAATAGAAATACCATTTTCTARATTGTTTATTCTCAAGTTTTTCTTCTTCGAAGGAAGAATTTAGATTATCYCATTATTATACACTTTTSGGACTATAAAAATATMAAWAACAACACTAARAGGTTAAGAAATATTTYCATGCASAATGAAGAAAAACAAGAAATTTCATATAATGGGGAATAATAATGGRCTTAAAAAAAAAAAAGCAGTATTTCACCATTCAAAACACACATTCATTGTGTTTTATTTTATTATGTATTTATATGTAAAATAAATAATGATTATATATTTATAAGTAAAAATTTATTGGATTAAATGCTAACTAACTTAAAATTCTAATAATRAGATGCTAAAAAATCCCTAATTAACTAATCTTGGTTTTTAAATAACTAGTTCTTACATTTTAGTTTTAATTCCTAAATAACTAGTCGTTACATCTTATATGTCTCATAAATGGTCAACAAGCTTTATGGGACATATCAATTCCTTTCTTTTTACCTTTTAATGAGAATATGTTCCATATTTTTCTTTCTTTAAAAGATGTGCTATGTCAATTTAATTTTTCCCTTGGGTTTGTTGCGATGAATGAGAGATCTTCATATTTCATGGGCAACATGTAGGTCCATATAGTCAAGAATAAATGGGTGTAAACTAGAGACCATCAATGCAACACCTGAGACAATGCAAAAGACAAAAGTTGGATGGTATATTTTTAAATTGGATTCAAGCCTTTTTTCACTAAAGTTGGGAACATTGACTCTGGCATGCTCTTTTGGACCTTTATGAAGCAAGGTAGCTAAAACCCATATGCTACCCTTACTGGAAGGGACAATTCCATCATTGGCAATTTCAATTTTAGTACCATTGAGGAGAATCATTGTTGATTTCACTCCAAGTATTATTAGCTCTACTCTTCTTCTACCCGAACCCTTGTCTAGTTAAACTTCATTCCCAGTGATTCCTAGTGCAATATGCAAATTAAGATTAACCATTTTTTCCTTTCTATGCTCAGTATGGGAATTCTTGTGTAGGTCGCTCAATACTTGTAATTCATGATAAAGTGTGATAATAGGAGGCAGTATAACATAGCCAATTTTTTCTACCTCTTTATGTTGAAGTGCTT
>SNQJ01S0001115.1:316148-338544 GCA_010110895.2 Picea sitchensis
TTTTTTGGATTCTAATGCTTTCCATGTGTCATCATTGAATCTTCACATGTCTACGACCACCATTCCACGATGCCTCTTCTTCACTGCTTGGATTCTTCATCCATTGTTCTGATAATGGTGTTCATGATTCCTATCTCTAGAATTTGTTGCACCATCACTAGGTTTAGTTATACCATTGTTTGACTATTGTTAAATATGAAAGCTATCCATAGAGGAAAATTGGTTCCAAGGGTAGTAGCAAGGGTGCTCAGTCATAGGTAGTTTGAGATCACCATAAAGAGGATAATGGTTCACTCAAACCCTTTCATGCTACATATATGTCTATAGCTATGGGAGAAGGAGAATGCTAATGTGTCATAAGATAGAGCTAAATAAGGGGAGGAATTTAATAAGTTCTAGAAGGTCTAATGATTAAGGTTTTATTACATAGAGGAAGCTAGCTTGAGTTCATTAGGGTTAGGATAAAATACATGTTTCTTAAGCCCTTTAGTAACTTTGAAAACCCAATGATACAAACCCAAATTTATCTAAGAAGTTAGGTGGGGAAATCTTACAATGGAGATACTAGCAAAACCATTGTGGCCATTCAGGATTTGAAGATTGCGTTCAAGAAATGTATGTTGAACAAAGCCATGGAGAATAAGGTTGGTAAGGATCTACAGAGGGTCTATGTCCTTGAGAAGAATGCCCTCAAAATATTCGTAGGTAAGAATTTGAAAACCATATTTCGATGATTTTTAATAAAACACATTATTTCTTACAAAATGTAACCAATCCAACATATTTTGAAGATTAGTGTTTCTTCAAGATGGAGTACTACACCAAATTTGCTTGACCTTTTAATAAGATCAACCATGATTAGGAATAATGTTTTTTTATGGGGTTAGAAATTTGTTAAGAAGGTTGATAAATATTACTCCTTTTGAAAATTTTATTACGAGGAATGAGATTATTTCTTCTAACACTATGATGAGTGATGCAAACACACCCTTTCTAGATAATATTGTCACATCAAATGTTAAATATGATGTTATACTTGGATATCAAACACATTTTGAAATTAGGTCTAATAGTGTGGAGGTAAGTCATCTTTACCTAAATGTGAAATATACCACTATAAACAAAAAGTACTTCAACAAAATTATATATATTATTTCATATTATCTTAATATATTATAAAATTACATATAAATTTAAATGAAAATATATATTTTATTTTATATTTTATAAATATTTAAAAAACAAAATAAATATTAATAAAACTTAAAATATATTTTATTTTTCATTTTATAAAATATTTTAATATTATACATTTTAATTATATCAATTTACATCATTCAAGAAAATGATCTAATATATTTTATTTTTAATTATACAAAATATTTTAATAATATACATTTTAATTGCATCCCTTTATACCATCCCAAAAATGACGATGGACAATATTCTCAAGGAAATGATTTTAATTATATCAATTTACATCATTCAAGAAAATGATCTAATATATTTTATTTTCAATTATATAAAATATTTTAATAATATACATTTTAATTGCATCCCTTTATACCATCCCAAAAATGACTATGGACAATATTCTCAAGGAAATAATTTTAATTATATCAATTTACATCATTCAAAAAAATGATCTAATATATTTTATTTTCAATTATACAAAATATTTTAATAATATACATTTTAATTGCATCCCTTTATACCATCCCAAAAATGACGATGGACAATATTCTCAAGGAAATTTTTCAAAGTATTTAAAGGAAAATTAGATGGAAAGCCATGATTCAAAGTTTTTATAGATGGAAAAGTAGAGGGGAAGCCATTCAATGAATCATGTTTTGTATTCAAATTACACCAAGATGGCAAATGCGCGGAAAGTGTGAAAATGACGGGTGCATAAATTTAACAAAATGATAATAATATTTTCAAGAAAAGTATTAAAGTTTATAAAAAAAAATATTTTAAGTAAATGATTTAAATTCTATAAAAAATAATAATATAGCTATTTATTTAATTAATCATGTATTGTATTTAAATTATAACAAATTGTGATGGAAATGTGAAAATTACAATACATAATTTGTATATAAATTTAACAACATAATTACAATATTTTCAAAAAAATTATTAAAATTCTTTAATCCAAAGTTTATAAAGAAAAAGTAGATAAACAATCATGATTCAAAGTTTCTATAAATGAAAAAGAAGATAATGAACAGTATTTTCAGAAAAATTATTCAAATTCCTTGATTCAAAATCTATAAAGAAAAAGTAAATAAAAGACGAGGATAAAAAAAATAACTGCAGTATTCTCGATGAAATTATCCAAATTCCTTAATTCAAAATCTATAAAGGAAAAGTATATTATGAAGGAAATTATTCAAATTCCTTGATTCAATGTCTATAAAGGAAAAGTAAAGTAAATGGAAAGCGATGATTCAAAGTGTCTATAAATATAAAAGCGGATACAAAGCCATTTAATGAATCATGCATTATATTCAAATCTCAGCAAGTGGACAAATTGGTGGAAGGTGTAATGCGTAGGCCTCCATAATGCGTAGGCCTCCAAATGAATAATTTTTAAGAATGAAAGATTATTATTCATTATGTATGACATACTATTACTTCAATTAAACTGATAGTATATTTACGAGATTATCATTTCTTATTTTTGGATGTTATTTTAAGATCATTATTTATAAGTGTCTTTTCAAGCACTACAACTATGATAAAAATAAAAGCCATTTAGAAAAAAAAATAGAAAATACATAAAGGCATTCTCCAAAAAGTAAAATGGATGACTATTGTTGATAGTGATATGAAAGCAAATACAACCTAACTTGATTGAAATGATATACTAAATAGGTAAAATGGAGGACTATTGTTGATAGTGATAAGAAGAAGAAACTCGTAAGTCCAAAAGTGGGCGAAGTTGATAGTGATAAGAAGAAGAAAGTCCTAAGTCCAAAAGTGGGCGAAGAAGCCGTGCCATCTTAAATCTCCCAGCATCTCCTTTGCATTCTGCTTTGTAATGTCGCCGAAGTTTCCCCAGTCCCACATAGCCATGGATGGATGGTTGTAATGAACCTCAACGAAGAGCTCGTCGATAATCTTGGGCATGTCGGGATCATTAATCCATCTCCTCAGAACGGGCCACTCGCTTCCCTCGATGTCCATCTTTACGACCACTGTATCGGTTGGCTTCAATTGCAGTTCTTCTTTGATAAATCTGGTAATATTGATAGCGTTGTTGCCAATATCATCTTCATCACCCACCAGTTTATGATATATATTGATTCGATCCAGCATCCACTGTGGGGCCTCCGGTGTGACCTTCGTCATATAAGACCAAGGGTTGCCCTCTACTGAGTTTGCTTCTTCGTCGAATCCGCGAGAAGGCTTCTGCAGCAGCTGGGCGTTGGATTCGAAAGCATGAATCTCGGTGAAGTCGCAGGGGTACATGCGCATGAACCAAGTGACACTGGTGTTGAAGTAGCTGGCGCCCAGATCCAGAAGAACCCGGCGCTCTCTCTGGTTGAGATCGATCTTGGAAGCCAAAATCCATGGAAGGAGATGCGTTTTGTCCTCCACGTTTGGAGTGAATCTGAGGGCGAATCCCCTTCGGAAATTTCTCCAGTCGTCCAACTTATCTATGAGATGTCCTTTCACGCGGCACGGCGCGACTTCTCCAACCCACTTCATCTGATGCCAAGGATTCTCCCCCTCCTTCATTCTCGACTTATAACGAAGCTCATGAACATCGCCGGTCTCCAGATATCCTTCTCTTCTGCTGCATATTTCCGCTTGGCCCGGCCATTCTTCTGTTTCTTCCCCTTCCCATTGCTGGGAGGAAATATGAGTAACGTTAGGGTCGTCCCTGTGCTTAACCATAAGATCCACCGCAACGTATGTTGAAAGAATGAAGAGCAAAGCGTGGCGCAGCGGCCATGTTTTGAGAAACATCATGGACACACTGGGGTTTCACATGTAAGCTTCATTACACTGAGTAGTTACATTTAAAGGCAATTCATCATCTTCCACTAATGAAATAATAAATTCCAGATACAGGGTTTCACATGTACGCTTCATAACATTGAATGTTTCCATTTAAAGGCGACTCATCATGACATCATCCTCCGCCAATGAAATTCCAGATAATGAGCTAACCAGTGTTTCACATGTACGCTTCATAATGAATGTTTCCATTGAAATTCCAGATACTGAGCTAACCAGGGTTTCACATGTACGCTCCATGCTGAATGGTTCCATTTAAAGGCGATTCTCGATACTTTAATCTGAATAAAACAATTAAACGGCAAGGCCATACATCGAATATGACGCTTTTATTGGGCGATTCATCATCCCCACTTGAAATTCCAAATGTAAATAATACACCGGCTATTACATCATTATCATTAAAAAAAATATTAGAATATTTTAACTTGTTACGCATCTTTTTTAGGTATTGCATCATTATCATTAAAAAAACATTAGAATATTTTAACTTTCAATAATATTATACAATATTATTATCATGTATTATTATCATTAAATACATCATTATCATTAAAAAACATTATAATATTTTAACTTTCAATAATATTGTAAAATATTATTATCATGTATTTTAAACTATGTTCTAGGTTTAAAACTATGTTCTAGATTTAAAACTATGTTCTAGGTTTAAAACTATGTATTTAAAACTATGTTCTCATTGTTCTAGATTTTAATCATTTTTCTTTGAAATTGGCCACATGAATCTGCACAAAATCATAGTTTTATACATAATTAACCATTCAAATATGTAGATTTAACAATTTTTAGTCAAATAAAAGAGCCAAAACCTAGAACTTTTAAACCATAGTTATTGAAATATGTTATTTATATATAAAGTTGATATTGAAATATTTTACTTAAAATGAATATGAAAATAAAATAATTTTATCTTATTTTATATAAATATAAATATATATATATATATATTTTTTTTTTCATAATATTAAATAATTAAAAAATCTAATTCATACTTTTCATACTTTAATATATGAAGAGAAAAATTTGTAAGGTTTCTTATTATAAATTTATTAATTGATAATTTGATAATTGCAATAAATTATTTTTTCAAAATAAAAAATATAATTAAATTGTTTAATGATATATGTGATCTCACTTTACAAAAATCAGTAGCCATGATGAAGCAATAGTTACCCTCTCTCGTTGAATTTTATCTCTGTAACAAAGTTTGTATTAAAATTCTGCTGAGAAATACAAGATTTCTTTTGTAAACAACTACTGAACATTTAGATATAAACTGCACTCAGAAAATGTTGTCCCAGAAATTGACCCAAAACTGTACACAATTTTAATCATCTGACACTTATCACAATTTCAACATCCTGAAATAAAATTCTTAAATTTCACCCAATAAACATAAAAACATAGTTTGATGGCATGTGATCAGACGACTGATAGACAGTGCGTGTTGTATATATACACTGTACATAAAGTTATTCCATTATGAATATATATTTTATGCATGTGGTAACACAGGATGTGTCCTCTGTGCTGAATATATATTTTGAAAGCATACATATTCTATTGTATCCTTCTGTATTGCCATAAAATAATGAATGAAATAGTGAATAGTCTCCATGCATGTAAATATGTGTGAGTATGATAATGAATTCATATAGATGCATCGATAGCATAAAGATTGTATGCTATTTTATAATTGAACATATATTTTATTTATTGTATGCTATTTTATATTTGAACATATATTTGATTTATGGTTGCAAATTTGTATGCTATTTTATAATTGAACATATATTTTATTTATTGTATGCTATTTTATATTTGAACATATATTTGATTTATGGTTGCAAATGGTTAATTAATAGATTTAAAATAAACAAAGAATCTGCATAATATTTAAAAGCCATTGATTGAGGCACTTTTTCCAATAAAATCTCACGAGATTTGCATAATAATTATAAGTAATGGATTGAGGCATTCTTTCCTATGAGCTTTGGCAGGTTGGGTCGATTAGCCATCGAGGTGGCAATTGATCTATCCAGCTTAACAACACATCATGTTGTTCATATGTGTNCATGTGATCAGACGACTGATAGACAGTGCGTGTTGTATATATACACTGTACATAAAGTTATTCCATTATGAATATATATTTTATGCATGTGGTAACACAGGATGTGTCCTCTGTGCTGAATATATATTTTGAAAGCATACATATTCTATTGTATCCTTCTGTATTGCCATAAAATAATGAATGAAATAGTGAATAGTCTCCATGCATGTAAATATGTGTGAGTATGATAATGAATTCATATAGATGCATCGATAGCATAAAGATTGTATGCTATTTTATAATTGAACATATATTTTATTTATTGTATGCTATTTTATATTTGAACATATATTTGATTTATGGTTGCAAATTTGTATGCTATTTTATAATTGAACATATATTTTATTTATTGTATGCTATTTTATATTTGAACATATATTTGATTTATGGTTGCAAATGGTTAATTAATAGATTTAAAATAAACAAAGAATCTGCATAATATTTAAAAGCCATTGATTGAGGCACTTTTTCCAATAAAATCTCACGAGATTTGCATAATAATTATAAGTAATGGATTGAGGCATTCTTTCCTATGAGCTTTGGCAGGTTGGGTCGATTAGCCATCGAGGTGGCAATTGATCTATCCAGCTTAACAACACATCATGTTGTTCATATGTGTTTCTCTGCATGTTTATTCACCTTTTCAAATGCACCTTGCATTTTTTTCTTAGCATAGCTGTTAGAGTTTTTTTTTTTGACTATGGGAATAGCAACTTCTCAAGAATATATCCAATAATCGGCAAGCCAGATATATCAGTAACTTGTGACTCGGCAGGGGGCCGAGACTTCCCGAAGCCTATTGAAGTGAATCCCACCAAGTGATACCCCCCGCCGGTTTTGAACTTGTGACCTTCCCAGAAATAACACATGTTCTTAACCATTGAGCCCACTCAGGTGCCAGAATTACCACCACCTTTTGAGCGTGCTCAAAGTTAAGGGGCCAGGGAATCTGTGATCTCGAAATGACTCAACGTAGGGCACCCTAACTCCTAATGTGTTCATTTTGTTTGCACGACTACGACAATGCATCGACTGCAGGAAGGTTTCAGAGAATACTCTATTCATTGCTCGTCAGATTTTATAATAAAATAATACATACTCATAATAAAATAATACATACTCATTCCAGTCCCAAGAACAACGCAGGCCAGGCAATAACACCTTAATATTTATAGTAAATAGAAATGGAGAAAAATAGAATTATATGTTTTATTTAATTGAGAAAATAAAAACTTTGCATAAAATGAAAGTATGTATGGGAATTCAACGACGAACTAATACAAGTCAAAGTGCGAACTCATGGCTATAGTTATGACGCACGTATTGGGCGATTCATCCTCCAGTGAGCAATTCATTGATATTTTAATTTGTGAGGCATCTCTTTTGGTATTACATCATTATCATTAAAAAAAAATTAAAATATTTTGGTGTTACATCATTAAAAAAAACTTAGAATATTTTAATTTTCAATAATATTTATAAAAGTAGATAATGTGAAAATATTGTGTTTTTTAAATTAACAAATATGTAGTTATGTTTTGGATTGTTAAAAATATATTTTGTCACCAACTATTTTATGAAATAGAAGTTGTTTTTTTGTTTTAAGGGTGCTGAAAAACTCTAGAAACAATTTCCAGTCGCCTGTATAATCCGGGAACGCCAAGCTTGGCCAGATCGATCCGACGTGCGAAGGCGAGTCACGTGGCAGAGAACTTGGCCAGATCGGACGTGCAGAGAAGAACAACGTGGCATAGATTGCTTGGCTTGATCCGACGCACAGGACCGGACCACATGGCACCGATCAAATAGCTAGATCTGACGCACAGACACGAGCCACGTGGCACGAATCGCATGGTCGGATTTGACGCATGAAAACGAGCCACGTGGCCACGATCGGACGGCCAGAGCCGACGCACGAGAATGAGCCACGTGGTAGAGATCTGACGCACGGAAATGAGTCACGTGGCAGCCATCGGATGGTCAGATCTGACGCACAGGAATGAGCCTCGTCGCTGAGATCCGACGCACTGAAACGAGCCATGTGTGAGCCATCGGATGGTCAGATCCGACGCACTGAAATGAGACACGTGGCAGCCACTGGACGGTTGGATCCGATGCACGAAAACGAGCCACGTGGCTGCGATCGGACGGTCATATCCGACGCACGAGAATCTGCCACGTGGCACTCATCGGACAGCCAGATCCAACGCATGAAAATAAACCACGTGGCACTCATAGGACGGCCAAATCCGACACACAGAAAAAAACCACGTGGCAGCAATCGGGCGGTCGAATCAGACGCACGGAAATGAGCCACGTGGTGCCTATCGGACGGCCAAATCCAACGAACGGAAACGAGAAATGTGGCTTCCATCGGACGGCCAGATCCGATGCACAGAAAGGGGCCACATGGCGCTCATCGGACAACTGGATTCAACGCACAAAAATGGCCCACATGGCACCCATCGGACGACTGAATCTGACGCACAGAAATGATCCACGTGTCGACAATCGAACGGCTTGTTTTGCATGCCATACGACGAAAATGGTACGGATGATACCAAAATCCGACGACTACAATGGCACGGATCCTATGGCCTGGCAAGAGACATGTGACATGTGGCACAGGGAATTGGTGTCGGCATCTCTGGCAATCCGGAACTTGTGAGCGCGGACCCTGTAAACGCGAGCGATGATGCAGAGATTGGGCAACAATTTAAGAGCAGAATAACCGTCAAATCCTCCAATTTGAGAGTGAGGAGGTAAACTGTAGGTTACGCCTATAGACCTTGTTGGAGCTAGAAGGGCTCTGCAAGCTTCTCGGCGAAGTTGACAAGTAGGCCGATCATCCGCGCTCTCGCGTCCCTCCGGTAGGCGTTCAACCGCAGGCGTCGGGAGGAGTATGAGTGGGCTGGGCTGGGCATTTTTCCTAAACGCATCATTGGCATTTTTCAAATTTGGTCCCGAAATCATCGGAGTATGAATACGCTAGATTGCTCTTGACTCTTACGGAAATGGCTGGAAGTAATGCAGAGAGGAGGTAAACTGTGTAACCGAATGAACGAGAGATATTGTATTCTGCTCAACGGGACAGATTAATAGATCGAGTTATTGTAACTAGTTAATTAATCTTTAATAGATCGAAATACATAGTTTTTTATTCCATCCTGTAATAGGAAGAAGAGATCGCAATGGTAATTTATTTACATTAATAAAAAAATTCCATTCTGTACTTAAACACATATACGTTTTTGTTTTTTAGATAAAAATTAAGATCAGTAAAAGATACAGAGTCTGGCTTTCATAGGAATAAAAGCTGGCTGGCTTTCTGGAGTTCCTAGTTTCAAGGATGACACAGGTCTGGCTTTCATCGGAATAATTTTATGTAACTTTCAATAAATAATTTATTTGAGTTATTGATTTTTTATTATTATTAATCATGATGTTGCAAATTTAATCTTAATAATATCCACACAGTTCACAGTTTAAATATATAAATATAAAAGGTAATTTTAATATACAGTTTATAAATATGTTTTTATATGATCAAAGATTTATTAAGTTAAAATTTAATTTCAATAAAAAAAATACCAAAAAAGATGATTAAAATCTTTTACAAAATATTTTAATTTTTCATTATTATTATAAATATTATATTAATTCTTAAATTATTATTAAAAGTACATACATATTTCAATTCTTTTAATATTATTATAAATATTAAGTTTATTGTAACTATTATATTAATTCTTAAATTATTATTAAAATTGCATACACACTTCAATTCTTTTAATATTATTATAAATTTTAATTTTTCATTATTATTGTAAATATTATATTAATTCTTAAATTATTGTTAAAATTGCATACATATTTCAATTCTTTTAATATTATTATAAATATTAAGTTTATTGTAACTATTATATTAATTCTTAAATTATTATTAAAATTGCATACACACTTCAATTTTTTTAATATTATTATAAATTTTATGTTAATGTGATTATATTGTGTCATATTAAGTCATATACAACTACTTTATAATACATCTATAAAATAGTTTTTTTTTATTAGTCTCAGGGATTATAGTTTTTGGTGCAAAGTCAAAATAATTTAATTTTATATATCTTTTGCATATTTCTTCAATATTTTATGAATTGTTTTCCTAAAAATTCAAATGTTTTTTTATTAATTTTATAAATATATTTCTACTGGTTGGTTGAGGAGGTTTAACTAGTTCATTCATGGTGGCAACTATCTATGCTCCAGTGTACTCTTTCTATAATGGTTGTATCCACTCCTATCCATGATGACTCTTTTCAATTTAAGTAGAAGCAAGGGAACAACAACATATCATAGTTTCCCAAATTTCTATGATCCCATTTACAAACCATTGACTTGGACAAATATTGGATGTCACAAATTGTTTCCCATAGAGAAACATCTTCTAGACACTAAAAATGGCTTCTTTGATTATCATCTCCTCTATCTATCTTATCTGGCGGAGTAGAAAACACTATTCATGATAATTCTCTATAGCATGGCAGGACTAAAAACTTACTCTTTGAATATAGGATTTAGGAATGAGAGAATGCAAGACATCCAAATGAGGATTCATTTGTTTCCCATTGTTCCACTCGACTTCAATATGGTTCATCCTTTGGTTGTGTACTTCTTCGCCACTCTAGAAAACCTTCACTAGGAACTGCGGTAAAAATAACATCTTTCTTATCCTCCTATGTGGTGTCCCTTATTCCACCTTTGACGGTGTCCAAGTGAAAAGGAACAACATCAGAAGTATCAATACTGCCTCTAGTTTTTCAGTCAAAGAGAAAGATTACACAACTCTCCACAAGTTTGAATCCCTAGACTAGTCACTTGAATCAAGCATTTTCAAAAAATTCCTCCTTGAAGCCATGGGATGATCAGGTCGAGGTTGGACTAATCGGGGAAGCTCATACTTTGATTCAATTTAGCTGGAACTTATTGCATATTTATCTGAACTTCAAACCACCACCTTAATTTTCTTTAACTAGCAAGGAATGTGCTTTAAGGGCCTCTTCAATAACTTTACCTTGCAAATTGGTTGTAGGAAGAAGTGATGCCAGATTAAGATGCAAATCATCCAGTAGGGGTTTGAGATGAGACTCGGTTTATTAATAAGAACTTGGGATTCCATTCAAGCATAGGAAATCCACTTCTCATGGGATCATAATTGATATTGTTTATCAATTGCCCGACCTATAAATGATAAATAGAAATTAGATTGATTAGGAAATGGTTGTTCTAGGGATGGTAATCAATGAGAAACACATATGGGGAAAACATCAGGGTTTGAACAATGTAGTTTCCTTTGGTGCCCTAGTTGTTCAATGGTTTCCCATATTTTTATGATTATAATATATGGTCTGCCTAGATTGTTGTTGAGTGTGTTGCTTCCATAGGCCATCAATGCATGGAAAATGTGCAACATCTCATCCATGTGTTACCCATGAATTCACACATGTGTGACATTTGGAAAATGGATGATGCAAACTTACTTGATGTGTTGAATTCATGCATGGGCCCAATGTTAAGCGGTTTATGCAAACCTACATCTACGTGCTGAATGAAAACCTACAGTTCTGGGTTGAATTTCAATCAAGCGATAATGGCATGTTAAACACATGTGTATTTAGCACCAACATTTGTTACATATGGCAAAGATATAGGGAGATCACGCAAATGATCGGGGCTAGTCCCCTCAAAACTAGATTTCTTTGCACTTTAGCCATTACTAGGCCCTTCACTAACTTTAGGTCAAGGCTCAGTGCACAAAGCATTAGCAACTGTATTCCCTTATAAACATTATCATCTTGTCGAGTCCATAAAATCGAGACCGATATAAATGTGAAGGAAATACCCAGTTCGATTCAATTTCTTTACATAACTCATTTTAGGTTTCCATCTCTTCTGTCTATTCCTACCACTAGTTCACTATGATTTATTAGTTTTAGGCCTTTATTTACTACTATATAAGTGATTTTTCCGCTGGTGGACACCTTCTAGTTAAATGAAAGTCCCCTTACAATCAACATTAGGTACTTTGTACGAGACCTCTACTAAACAATCCTATGAACACCCATCCTTTGAATAATTATGATGCTAATCCTATATATGAGGAGTTATGCTTTCCACTTATGATTCTAATGGAAGGAGTGTTGTTCTATTCATGGAAGTACACAGAAAGCGAAAATCGAAGTAGGCTAAAATTAGCCTAGAAATAGGAGATGCTAGACTAACCATTGCTTAAGGAAGCATGATGTTACTATTGGTTTAAAGATTGGTTTTATACTATCCACTTTTGTTGAGTTATGTAAATTAGATTATGCCCTTTTTTTAATCTAACTTGAGTTCTATGATCCAATTACAAATGCAATTACAATAGGTTGAGTTTAATGGCTGTTTTACTGAAAGTGATAGTTCCCCATGTCGACATAATAGAGTGCCCATCACTCTCTTTTTACTTCTTTGAATGGTTCATGGAATGATACCTCTTCCTTAGGATTCAAGCCTAGAGCTACCTACGACCTAGCATGAAATTTCACCCCCTATCCTACTCCCATAACTATGGAATGTACTAAAACAAGGAACAAGGTAGGTTGTGTATTAAATTTGAATAGGCTAGAGTATGCCAAATGCAAGTGAATTAGAGCTTCCAATAGCAAACTAAGCCATCCATGCTGTTTGTACTCTATTGTATATTATTTCATGGTTTGCATTTTTTTAGCTAACCAAGTTAGAGTATCTTTATTTTTGGTGGATTAAAATTGCTTGTTTGCAAATACGAGATTCGTTGCACAACATTTTAGAAGTGTTTAATGACTATAGTGCAGAATGTGCCTATTTTGTTTGTGTTATAATATGCTAGTATTATTTCTAGTGTAGATTCATGCACTATCACAATTATACTACATAATTACAAGCTATAATTATAGAAACGTTGTTCCAAGTATTGTTATTTCTTGGTGAATCAATGTATCTATGTAAGAAGTAATCTCTCACTCTATGTGTATGGTATAACTTAGGGGTAGAGTCTACATTCATTATGCTCTACTATGAGATGTTATTGAATTACTTTCCATAGCTAGTAGTTAACTTCTTGGACATCGAAATGCATGCGTTTTAGTTGGCACATTGAGCATTCAAAGAGATCAATTGATGATACATATGTTGTCTCGAGAATTAAAAATAATAGTTAAATAGAAATTTGATGACACATATGTTGTCTTGAGAATTGAAAAACATAGTTAAATAGATTTCTAGATAATCTTAAATCTAGTGTTTCTATGTTTTGAATACGATGAGATGACTAGAACATATTTACAATAGACATAATATACATATGAGGTGCATTATTTTATAGAATTGTTCCATGGATCAAAATCATGTAGTGGCATTAGAGAGGTTGGGTTTGATTAACAAGTCACTTATCACATTATTAGTCATTTACCCATAAAATTATGTGTTTTCCGAGTAGTTTTCTAAAAGAGCCTAACTTCTAACACATGTTTCTCTTTTGCATTCGTTATTTTGGCTCAAAGCTTTTGCAATCCTTATATTTATTACTAAATATATCTATTGTTAACATCATAATTGTTGCATCTAATTGGGTTGTCATTTTGGACACCACTTTGCACATCTTATATGGGAAGATCAAAAGAAAACTACTAAGGATTCAAGTAATTCGTTTTCAACCAAATTGTAGTTTGTTAAACAATCTAGCATTGACTATCCTTGCAATATGTTGGATTGTGAGTCCAACTCCATTTTGCTTCAAAGATTTTTTTGCTTTATTTTTGAAACCAATTGGTAAAACTGAGAATGTTTAAAGTTGTAGGGTTTGGGTTATTGATTTTTTTTTTATTAGTCATGATGTTGAAATAGGAATAATTTTATGTAACTTTTAATAATTTATTTGGTTTGGGTTATTGATTTTTTTTTATTAATCATGATTTTTTTTTTCACGCGGAAAAAACAGTTCCACTATTATTCTATTATGAATCAAGTGAAACTTTCAAGTACATATGGATCATAAGTACAATGATTGCATCAAAATATCAAAATAAGACTGCAATAAGTTCTATTTCTATCCTAGATTTATTCATATTGTAAAATGTCTACATAATACATATTATGTTGATTACAAAAACATATCAAATTTTTTTCTAGCTATGGTGTTCACTCTTAAAATATGTAGAATTTATATGCTGAGACAACATCTCCTTCTACTATTTATTCACAAAAGAGCCATCCAGTTGGTTTATTTAAATCCTTCTTTGATAAGATATCTTCTTTTGTGTTGAATTTCCCGTGAACATGCATAAATTTGATTGAATCAAATATGTCCTTTAATCTCCCGATCTTGTCCTTCCAGGAATTGAGATATAGCAGGTTCAAGTTGGATTTTGCATTTATCCAATCAATAGTGACCTTTGAATCTCCGACAACCATCAAACTTTTAATGGATAGTCTAGAAGTAAGGAGTAAAAGACCCCATAAACCCAATAGTTCAACTTTCATATTATTTCCATTTCCTCCAGCAAAATGTGCTCTGAAAAGGTGGTCTGGAGTGATTTTCAAGTAGATTCCAATGCCACATAAATCATCAACAATTGTGCCATCAAAGAATCCTATTGGAGTATCATCAAAGAAGATTGGATCAAGAATATATTCAAAATTGTCATCTTTTGAATTTTCAGTGAGTTCTTTGATTGATTGAATGATTTTAGTGACTATCCTAGATTCTTGTCTATTCCAATTTTCAAATAAGATTTTATTTCTATATTTCCGTATGCCCCATATCACCAAGAATGGAATATGCCTCATTTTTGGGAATTGAATAAACCAGATCTTCAAATTTTCATCTATAGAGGATCAATTCCAATCTCCCGGCATCTTTAGATACGTCATAACATATTTCCAAATGTTTTGAGTTGTATTACAATCCACAAATATATGAGTGGTTGTCTCTTCATCTCTAAAACAAAGACCACAAACCGATGGACCAATACCTCCTCTCTTCCTAAAATTCATGCCAGAAAGTATACAATCCTTCAAGAACAGCCACATAAAACAAATAATCTTAACTGAGATGTTTACTTTATAGATAAATTTAGACCACCATCTATTTTCATCCAAAACATTTAAGAAATAAATGGAATGATAAGCTAAATTTGTAGTTACATCACCTGACGCTCTGTTCCAAGACCATACAATCTTGTCACTTGTATTATTAAGTTTGATGCCATTGCTCCTTAACATTGTAACAAAATCATTCCATTCTATCTTCATCTCGCCTGTCATTCCAAGTTGGTTTGCCTTGTACCATCTTTGATTTAATCCAGACTCGATTGGGAGGGTTGCCTGCACTATGTAGTATATATTTAAATTGTTTAGGCATTGGATTAAAGGACCTGATAGTTTATATGAATAACTACAACCAATAAATGGATCATACCCAAGTATAACTCAATTACCAGAACCAATCGATCAAGCCAACCATATTTTGATGATAGGGAAGGAAAACATGAAATTATTCCAAATGATAGAAGCTACCATGAACTTGTGCTCCTCTCTACGCAACTAAGAAATTAAGTCTAATCCTTTTAAATATTTCTTGTTTAAAATTGCGTTCCACAGACGTTTTCCAAATAATCCTCTCCAACAAGACTTAGCAACCAAGGATTGGGCAGACCAAGAAATATTTTTAATAACCCATCCACCCCTTTCTTTTGGCCTAACAATATTTTGCCATTTTTTTCAGTGGTAACCTGTACTTTTTTTTGGTCCTTTCCAAATGAAATTCAAAATAAGGAGTTGTATTCTATGTAGAATGGAAGATGGGATCTTAACAATACTAAGCCAATAAACAAGAATACTCTGTAGTAATGATTTAACTAAAATACGTCTGCCTCCCAAGGATATCCAGCGGAAGGTCCAGTTCCCAATCCACTTTTCAATCTTTTGTAGCAGCCAATTCCAATCGGCCACCTTTTATTTGTTTGGTTTTAAGGAAAAACTTAAGTATTTCATACCTTGATCGATGCAAACAAACTGTATATTAATGGATGTCTTCAAACTTTGCGCCAGATTGTGATCTATATTTTGTACAAGGAAGCATGACTTCTGGCAATTTACATCCATCCCAGATGCTTGACAAAAATTTGATAAAATAGTTTTAAAGACCATCCAGTCCTCATACTTACCATCTCCTAGAATGAGCACATAATCAACAAAGAAGAGATGTGAAATGTAAGTACCAGTAGCAAATTTAAGTCCATGAAACGATCCTGTTTCCATTGCCTGCTTCAATAATCTGCTTAAACACTCGACAACCAAAAGGAATAATAAAAGGGAAAGAGGACATCGTTTTCGTAAACCCCGATGGATCTTGAATAACTCAGTTGGAACTCCATTAATGAGGACTTCCATATTAACATATGTAATGCAGACCATGATCCATTGTGTAACCATCCAATTTAAACCAATCTAAAATATCAATAATCTAAGAAATTGCCAACTCACTTTATCATAAGCCTTCTTTAAGTCCAACTTCAATATAACTGTACTTATTTTTTTTTTCTTGGCTGTGTGTAAGCATTCCTGATCAATTCCCACAACATCAAAAATCAATTTATCCTTAAGAAAACTGAATTGTTCGAAGGAAATGCAAGAATCCAGTTTGTCTTTGATCCGGGAAGCAATAATTTTAGATATCACTTTGTATACAAAGTTACATAGGGAAATAGGTTGAAAATCATTGAAAGTATATG
Organism: Picea sitchensis; assembly: GCA_010110895.2. Lineage (NCBI taxonomy): Eukaryota > Viridiplantae > Streptophyta > Pinopsida > Pinales > Pinaceae > Picea > Picea sitchensis. The sequence goes on from SNQJ01S0001115.1 coordinate 333,123, forward strand.
GCTTGCTAACTTTGGGAATAAGAGCGAAAAGGTAGCGTTAAGTGCTCCCAGAATAAATCCCGTGCTTCTAGATTCCTCAACAACTTTATGCAAATCCTCTCCCATAATGTCGAAAAAAGTATGAAAAAGTTCCCGTGTCCATCCGTTTGGACCGATAATTTTTTCTTTTGGCATTTTGCATACTATTTCTTTGACTTCCTCAAGAGTGACAACTTTACCAATCTCTTCATTATCATCATCATTAAAGAATCTGGGTACTTTCTTGAGAACATTGATTTGGTTAGAAGTGTCTTCTGAATCAATTGCGCTATACTGAGCTTTAAAATGCTTATAAGTAGTCTCCTTAATCTCATTTTATGATGATTTGAGATTCCCCTCATCATCAAATATATCCCATATAGTATGTTGACATCTTCTTTGAGAGGCATATTTATGAAAAAATTTAGTGTTTTTGTCCAGACCTTTCACAATCCATATTGCTCGACTCCTGAGCCTCCAAGTGGACTCTTCAGTTGAAAGAATTAAATCCTTCCTTTGTTTGAGTGATCTCAGTAGATCCAAATCTTCCTGCCCGAAGACCTGAGTGGGACAATTCTCAATTTTTTTTGACATTTTTTGTTCATTGTTATACAACTCTGTGTGTATTTGTAACTTTTTGAATGTCTTCCATTGTATAACAACTTTCTTTCATTGCTTCAATTTGGAGCATAGAAGGTGGATTGAATAATTATCCGACCAACTACTCATCTCTTTCCAAGTGGTTCTAACAGTAGCAATGAAACCCAGATCCGATATCCAGGAACTGTTGAATTTAAAAGGAAGGGATGATTTTTGGGAAGTCTTCTCAATTTGTAAGCATATCATATTATGATCAGAAATGGAGGAATTAATGATCCAGGACTGAATATTTCTATGATTTCCAAGAATATTTTCATCAATGAGAAAATCTTCGAGATTCCAGCTAACCCAACTCTACCATTCCTCCAATTTGGTGCTAGTTGGGTCGGTTGGACATCCAATAAACCTGAATTAATGAGGATGTTTGAAAAGGAATCAACAAGAGGGTCACTCCGAGCCAGATTCCCCCACACCTCCCTGGTTGAGAGAGTGAAATTAAGATCACCACCAACTATAATTCCCTTCTCACTCAGTAACTCAGAGTCTAAAATTTATTTCCATAAAACTTCCCTTTCTTTATAAGGAGCCTAAGAGTTGAGGAGTTTCACCATATCCGTTGAGTGTTTAAATATTCCTTCCAAAAAAATACCTGCAATAGTGCCAAAAGCACAAAATTCAGCATAATCTAGGTTCCATCCAGTTAAGAGTCCACCCGAACATCCATTTGGGTCGAATGCAACAACATTCCAATTCAAAAAGCATTGTAGAAAGAAATGTTTCGCCTTTTCACCATCCACCAGGGTCTCTTGCAGAAATACATTGTAGGGCTTAACTTGTTTCAAAAGTAACTTGAGGGAGGCTAATTTTGTGGGTCCTCCAAACCCACGAAGGTTTAAGGAGAAAATTATCATTTAGGAACAAAGGGGAATGATTGGCATGCTCTAAGGGCCAGAGAAGAAAGTCTGTCAGAAACATGAAGTGTGCAAACAAAAAGAGAGGGATCATTCGATGGGTCTGGTTCAACAGTATCAGTGAATAAGGTCTCAAAAATAGTCAGACCACCTTCGATTGCCCTGAGTGTTTTTTTGGGGAGACGTTGTCTAGTCTTTTTGCGAACAATCACATTTGAGCAATCTGCGAGAGAGGGTACAAAGTTAATGGATGAAGGGAGAAGTGTGGGTGATAAGGCCGAAATCAATTTGGTCTTAGGGAATTGAGTGTCCTTAATGCAATAGGTGTTGTTTAAAGGTCCGTGGGGACAAACATGTTTAATACTTACTTTGGCTAAAGGGGTAGAAGGGTCAAGTAATACCAGAGATGCAGTAGGCGGTCCATTTACAATGGTGGTGGGAAAATTTGAAACAACAAGACCCGAATGGTCAACAAAAGTCAATGAACTGTCAAGGGGAGGTAGGGGTTGTGTGTCTCCGGGGGAGAACCATGGTGAACAACTAATATCCATCTCTTCAGAACCTAAACCATGGTCAAAACCCGAATCATCCAATTTTTTCAAAAGGAGATCCAAAAAATCTCCAAAAATCTCGTGTACCTATCTTTCATTATCCTTTAAATAATTAAACTCAACGAAGGAGAGTTTATCAAAAAAAGAAGGAAAGAAAAACTGCATCTTACTAATGAAGGAGTCATAGTCTGAATTCTTAGTATTGAAGCTTCCATCTCTGACAACAGTTAACATTGGTTGCACTGTGTCGTCTAAATTCTCTAGGGAGTCCGGACAAAAAGCCTTGAGGTGTCCTGGATGCCAGCGTAAGTTCCATTGAAATGTCTCCCGCCAATAGTCAACCGATTTATAGAGAAGTGAGTCTCCAATAGAAATATCAATAGAGTCTGGTAAACCTTTGTCAAGATCCATTTCCACCAACACCCACGTGAGTCACTTGTTATTCCAGCGGAGTGAGTGCTCATCAAAATAAATAAACCTCCCGACTGTGTTGGAAACCGCTTCAATCTTTGTTACAGACCAAAACTCGATCGAGAAATCTAGCAGCAACATCCATAAAAACCTTTTACTGAAACTCTCGGAGAGGGGGTTGAATCTAGGGATCCATATTTTAATCATTAAGACTCCTCTACCAGCTATCCAAGGAGAGTTCAAAATTCCCAATAAATCTTCTTCAGAAAGAAAATGGCAAACTATCCAGTGATTAGAGAGGAGACTAAATCTAGGACTGTAACCTAACAAAGGCTTCCAAAATCCTAAGATCCAGTTCGACAATTGGACTTTAGTCATTCTGGTATAGTAAAATTTACCTACAAGTGCCTTTTCCGCTAAGCTGGTAACTTTGTCCATGGTGATATCCTTCCCGAGGATGCAACTTGACTTGGGCTCCCTAACATTCCAACTTTTGAGCTTGTGATTTGTTAGCGCTAGACTATGAGAGACTCTGTTGCGTCCAACACCTCCAAATTTTTTTGAAGGTTTCTGCTCTGGATGGTTCTTTACAAAAGAGCTTGGAAGAGAATCAACTAAGGGTTTAGGAAGTACACATAGGTTTTCTTCTCGAGGCAGGTCTCGCATGTGTCGTCCCTCCACAAAACTTGTGGCATTCACGTGATCTATGGCAGCCGCCCTACCACATCTCGGATTGGATTCCAGTTGTTGAGAACTCGTCAAAGGGGGTGACAGAATCTTAGCACCTATCAATGTTTCTGCAGTAGACTGACACATACACTCATACATAAGTTTGTAAGTGTCGTCCACTAGGAAAATGCCTTCTCTTGCCCATAACCCATTTGTGTTAGCCCACGCGATATCTACAGGGTCTGAAATTTTAGGCCCAAAAATATAATAAAGCACCTAAACTAGGACACGTGAGTAGACTAGAGCCATCACTACACTCCACGTAGGCAGAAAAACAACACTCACATGGCATAACTGCAGAACCCTCACACGATTCTATTTTCAAGAACCCCAAAACTATAGTAACCCTAAACCCCCCTCTGTGGAAACTCTAAACTCCTTGTCCAGAATTCATCATTTATTAATCTTGACATTGCAAGTGTAAAAGGTAATTTTAATCTAAATAATATCCACAATTTAAATATACTTTTATATGATCAAAGTTTTATTAAGTCAAAATTTAATTTCAATAAAAAATACCAACAATTATATAGTTAGTTTATTTGATCATGCACATGCAAAGGAGGAGAATATAATGGTTTAATCTAAATTTTAAAATCTTTTATAAAATATTTAAATTTTCCATCATTATTATAAATATTATATTAATTCTTAAATTATTATTAAAATTACATACATATTTCAATGTTTTTAATATTATTATAAATATTATGCTAATGTGATTATATTGTGCCATATTAAGCCATATATTATCACTTTATAATACATCTATATATTTTTTTATTAGTCTCTAATTTTCTAGGGATTACGATTTTTGGTGCAAATTCAAAATAATTTAACTTTGTATAGTGTTTGCACATTTCTCCAATATTTTATGAATTGTTTTCCTAAAAATTCAAATGTTTTTTTATTAATTTTATAAATATATAATATTGTTTTTTTATTGGTTCCATGGATAGTGATGAGACTAAATACCCTTAGTTGATGGCATTATTTTTCAATTATTTGTTAGATCTTCAAAATTGATTTTAAAAATATGAAAAAACAAAATTTAACATTGGTTAAAAATTAGGTGCACTTAATTCTCTAATATAGGGTATTAACACATGTTTTTGGACATGGTTCTTGGATCAAGCAATGCAATTACTTGATTCAAAGAATGACATGATGCATTCAAACTTTTCTACATTGCCTAATCACTCTAGGCAACCACTTCATTGTCATTCTCCATAGCCATGTTGGTCACTTTTCTATCTTATCCTTCTATTTTGTTTGTTTGAATTGTGCTCTACCAAAGCAAAGATAGCTATATAAAATCCTACAAAATCAATAGAAATACCAATAGCAATATATCCAATATTAGTGTGAGCCATGACAATGGTCTTCTTTGGGTCATGATTTAGCAACCCAACTCCCTCCTTCTACTGGTTGGTTGAGGAGGCCTAGCTAGTTCATTCATGGTGGTGGAAACTATCAATGCTCCACTGAGCTATTGTTTACTCTTTCTATAATGGTTGTATCCACTCCTATCCATGGTGTCTCTTTTCAATTTAAGTAGAAGCAAGGGAACAACAACATATCACAGTTTCTCAATTTTCTATGATCCCATTTACAAACCATTGACTTGGAAAAACATGGGATGTCACAAATTGTTTCCCATAGAGAAGCATCTTCTAGACACTAAAAATGGCTTATTTGATTATCATATCCTCTATTTATCGTATCTGGCAGAGTATAAAACATTATTCATGCTAATTCTCTATAGCATGGAAGGACTAAAAACTTACTCTTTGAATATAGGATTTACGAATGAGAGAATGCAAGACATCCAAATGAGGATTTGTTTGCTTCCCATTGTCCCACTCGAATTAAATATGGTTCATCCTTTGGTTGTGTACTTCTTCGCCATTCTAGAAAACCTTTAGTAGGAACTACGGTAAAAATAACATTTTTCTTATCCTCTTATGTGGTGTCCCTTATTCCACCTTTGACGGTGTCCAAGTGAAAATGAACAACATCAGAAGTATCAATACTGCCTCTAGTTTTTCAGTCAAAGAGAAAGATTACACAACTCTCCACAAGTTTGAATCCCTATACTAGTCGCTTGAATCAAGCATTTTCAAAAAATTCCTCCTTGAAGCCATGGGATGATTAGGTCGAGGTTGGACTAATCGGGGAAGCTCATACTCTTATTCAATTTAG
>SNQJ01S0001115.1:353447-396741 GCA_010110895.2 Picea sitchensis
TGGGTAGTGAGCATGGGAGATTCCTGGGAGAGAATTCCTTCCTTGTGGTTGTGTGTGATGTTTTCCCTGTAACCTCAGCCTGAGCCTAGATTCCTTGCCTTGGGGTGGAGATTAGTCCCAGCTCGGGGGTGACCCACTGTTAAGATGATGAGCAGTGTGGTCTAAGGCTGGGAGGTTTGTGGAAGTCCTGCATTTGGTTGGTGGATTTCACCACTGTCACAAGATAAGTATATAACTATGTTCTTATCACATTTTGGCATGATTGTGTTGTATATATTATGTATCATGTTTTCCGCTGTGTATATGAATTAATATGAAAAGCTTATTGCTTGTTGATTATGGCAGTAATTCATATGAATACTCTGTGTTGAATGTGTTTAATTGTTAAATGCATGTGGAGTATATACTGGACTGTATGTGTTATGTAAATCCAACGTAAGTGTGTACAGATTGTTATATAGTGCGTTAAAAGCCTTGGTAAGCAAAAAGGTACACTACATAGTACATTTATTTTTTCTAAGTAGGTTACTTACGGACAACATCTGATAGTGTATCACTATGATAGGCCACGGGGTGGTCATGCTGAGGGAGAATGATGCCCACAACATAGTCTGAAGCATTTGTCTCGATCTCAACTGGTTGTTGTAGGTTTGGTAGTGAAAGTACTGGGGCTGAGCACAAGCGCTTCTTCAAATCATCGAAAACTTGTTTTTGGGACTGGCCCCACACAAATTTATCCTTACCACCACCCATGGTTATTTGGCTAAGGGCCCATGCAATATGGGAGAATCCCAACATGAACTTGCGGTAGAAATTGGCAAGGCCCAAGAATCTCCGAAGCTCGGTGGGTGTGGTTGGGGCTGGCCAGTCACGGATGACTTGGATCTTGGATGGATCCACATGTATGCCATGTTGATCAATGATGTAGCCTAGGTAATGGACCCTGTCCATGACAAAGGAGCATTTTTCTAAGTTGGTGTATAGCTTGTGTCGTCATAGGGTGTGCAGAACCTACTGAATATGCTGCAAGTGTTCTGCCCAAGTATTGTTGTAAATGCGAATGTCATCCAGATACACCACTACAAAATTATTGGTGAATGGTCATAGGATATCATCCATCATCCTCATGAAAGTGGCTAGAGCGTTTGTCAAAACAAAGGGCATGACCAACCATTCAAAAAGGCCTTCCTTGACTTGAAGGCGGTCTTCCATACATCTGTTTGTTCTATCGATACCTAGTGGTAGCCAAACTTTAGATCAATCTTACTGAAGTATTTGGCCCCCATGAGTTGATCAAGGAGGTCTTCGATTCGGGGAATCAGGTATCAGTTTCTGACTGTGATTTTATTCAAAGCTCGGTAATCAATGTATAGTCGCCAGGTTCCATCTTTCTTCTGTACCAGCACGATTGGGCTCCCACAAGGTGATGAGATGGGACGGATGTGCCCCTTGTGGAGCAGTTCTTGGATTTGTCACTTGATCTTCTCATTCTCTAATAGAGAGCGATGATAGACTGGCCCCACTGGGTAGCATTGCATCAGGGGTCAGATCGATGGGGTGCTTGACCTGATAGTGCAGAGGTACCCTGGTAGGTGAGGAGAATATATCCAAGTACTCTTCCATGACCTTATCTACTTGCTTCTGCTGTGTGGAGAGTTCAGCCGCAGATACCCTGGATGTGGATGTGGTCTTTTTCTCATTCTAAGAGAAAATCACGAAGAAGACAAACTTCCCCGTCCGAGAGATGACCTTCCTTCATTGATTAGAAGAGATCAAGGAAATAGAACTAGATGGGACTACCTCGGGTATCCTGTACAATTTCCTATTCAAAGTAATAATAAAACTATGAGGCCCAGACTCATATACAACATGACATTTCCATAAATAAGGTTGGCCCAAAAGAACATCACAAACTTTGAGAGGAGAAAAATCACATAATACCTCATCTTTGAAGGGCTTGATGTCATACGATAGTCGACACTGTTGGTTGACATGAAGATCACTTCCTTGGCGGATCCATCTAATGGTGTAGGGTTGTGGGTACAGTGTTGTTGGTAGGGCCAAACTCTTGTCGACCTATGATGAGATGAGGTTCTTCTGGCTATCTCTATCGACGATGAAGTGCAGTGGGGTGCATTTTACCCACATCTGTGAATAAAATAGGTGCTCTCCTTCTTATGGCGCATTTGGTTCACTAGGCTATAGCTTGGTGGTAGCAACGGTGGCATTGGGTTCTACATCAATGATCTATCTTCCCCTTTCTGGTTCTGAATCAGAGTCATAAACCACATCTGATTTAGAGGATTTCACTTCGGCCACCAACAACTTCTTTGAGCGACAGTCAACAATGTTATGCCAAGGGATCTTATGGGAGTTGCACCACTTACCGGTATATTTCTTTATATTTTTGGTGTCCTTCTTTTCTTGTGTCTTGGACTGGTTTTCCTGATACTATCCATCTTTGCTTTGTCCTTTTTTTTATGGGTTGGGGCCACCCTTTCCTGTATTTTGCTGTGAGGGGTTCCCAGGCCCAAATTTTTGCGTCTTTTGTTTGAGCTTCTGCTTGATTTTGACGACATATCAGTAGGTCGCGCCAAAGGATGAGATGTCCAAAAATTGCATTTCAGTCTGGATGTATCCATGTAGAGAACCTCCATACTTGAGCACCAGATGTCGCTCTGAATATTTGATACCCAACTTGGTGTGCAAGGTATGGAAGATATTTGTGAACTCTAGCATTGCTTGGTCTCTTTCTTGCCGCAATGTGGTCCATTTGGTATACAAATCATCATAACTTCCGACATGGTAGTATTGTTCCTTAATAACATCCCTGAAGGATTCCTAGGTGGTCGTGACTATAAATAATGAGGGTTCCTTTGTTTCCTTTTTCTCACAGAAAGTTTCCCACCAATATTTGACATGGGGAACGACTTTGAGGAGCGGAAAAGTAATATTTTCTCTATTCGAAAATTTATGGACAAAAAAATACCCTTCTAGTAGATTCAACCACTTTTCTACAACATATACATCTATTTGACCTTCAAATACATGAATATCGAAGTTGATTTGTACCTTGAAGGGGGGAGCACCTCCACTCGAAGAAGATGCATTGCCTGTTGGTAGCCGCTGAAGGATTTGCATGAAACTATCCATCATATCGTTCCTCTGTTGCATGAGGGCTTCCTCAAGCAACATTTTGAAAGGATCTCACATCCTGTCATATTTATTTTCTCCTGCCATGAGATGTCTCTTGGACGTGTGAGAGATTTTGTCCTCAAGAGAAACAAGCTCGAGACCCAATTCTTTGTACTCCGACCTCATTGGGGACATGCATTAAGACAACAAGGAGCAGACCGCTCTGATACCACTGATCCAAATTTTATGAGCAAAAAGAAATGACTACATATTATTAACATATGCTTAACACATAATAACAAAGATACAGTAAAACTGGTTTTCTATTCAATAAGGAAATAAGTTGAAACTGTAAAATGGAGCGAAAAACAAGCTTGCTAGAATGGTGGCGGCTTATCTCCGAGAAGAGATGTGACGACTACACTCATTCGAAAGAATTTGGTTACAATGAGGCCCTGAAGTCCTTTTACGTTAAATAGGAATTTCAAAAACCCTAGAAATCCAAAAACCTAACCCTAGGAGATGCAACGCCAAAAGTCACGTGGGCCTCATTTGGGTAAGTCAGTACATTAACTTCCTAGGGTCATAACTTTTGCATACGATCTTCGTTTGATGCGATCAATACCTCGTTAGAAATATCTATCCTAGGAATAAAAATTTGATGTGAGAAACATCGAAGGAATTTCCATGTTGCTCCCTGTTTTCCCAAAAAACGTCGTTTAGGGCCTCAAAATGGCTCCAGAAGTTCAGGACCTGAAAAAATGCTAAAAGTAGTAAATTACCAAAAATGCCAGAAAACTATTTTGATCCAGTTGTAAAAGGTGGGTGGCCACTAATATCCACTTGGATCAATGAACCATGGGAACACATCCCATTTTTATAGGCACACCGACCACAATTTCAACATAAAAACAACCCAATAATGGTTTTCCTAAATCACAACATGGTTGGTGCTCTTCTCAACACCCAACTCCCCTCTTTTTCTCCCAAAATCAGCAAGTAAAATATGCCCCCTTTTCATATTTGGATTTACTTTCTCAAATTTACCAAGGTTGATTATACTTAGGCCCATGCTCTCAATAACTAGGTGAGGTGACTTCCTCACCCAACCTCTTACATGCATTCAATTATTGAGTGTCTATTGATTCAAAGGTGTATTAGATGGTAATGACACATTAACTCAGGAAAAATGACATGGTTTTCTCCTTGGATCCCCCTTTATCCCCCTCTTTTGTGGAGTCATAGAGTCCATCGTTACCATAACTCTAGTATCATAGCCAATAATTATTATTTTTATTATGTTTTTCAATGTACATAATACATAGTTCAAGCCTCAACCATATTAATCAATATGGGATCTGTGCCCCAAACATATCGTCTCACTAGCCTAAATCACATTTATAAAATTACATTATAATTTGTGGGGACTAAAACTAGGGATGTTACATCCGCTCCCACTTATTTTTTCACTGTCCCGAGTGCACAAAACCATACATGTGTACACACATATCACAATTCTAGGCTCTCTATACTTTAATCAACATATGTTCTCTCTAGTCCAATGTCACACATGCATTCCAACCCAACATATTCATATAGGCACTCCAACCCAAAAAATGTACACATAGGCACTTTAGCCCCAAATCGTACCTAATGATTTCCCAATTTATAATTATTTCAATAATTCCAACCAATAATCTCTCATTCCATTTAGTCTACACAACCCAAGGAAATGTACCCCCTTCTCTGTTATGTAGTTCCCCAGGCTATATCATTTCCCTCAAGGACCCCAACATAGATCGACTAGGAAGTCTTAGATGTGTGGCTTCAGAAATTCTAGTTGCAACCACTTTCACAATTTGTCAATTCCCACAACAATTCCAACCAACATGCTCTCATTCCCCTAGACCTTCACAACCAAATGAAGTGTACCCCATTCTCTACACCACATCCCTTCAGTATGTACCACTTCCCTCTACGGCTCCAACATAAGGTCATTTACACCACATCCCTTCAGGAAGCACATTTACAACTTTCAAATAGTTGTAAATGTTCTTCCTACATTGCATCCTTAAACTCCACTTTTCTTCTTCTTAGCTAGAACAAGTCCATTGGAATTTACTCGTTCCATGCCTTTGTTCTTGAGTTTTGTTTCCTTCTAGTGCTCTTCTTTCCAAGCATTCGGTTCATGTATTCATTCGTTAGTTGTTCTATATAACCATCATGAAAACATACACACTATATCCATTATCATATAGAATTTATATTTTCCATGGGAGTCCTCAACTCCACAATGCAGTGTTTATTCAGGAGTAATTTTGTAACCATAAGCAACACTTATATGTATGGCTATCATTAGATTTAAATTTTTTCTATGAGAAATAATTCATCTCACTATCCTTTTTTCGACACACCCTCATGATTCTGGTTACTATGCCATATGAATTTTTAAGTTTCCTCTTCTTTATTGTACTCACCCTCTAGGATCAGGAATCCCCTTCACTATTAGACAATTCCTCGAGCGATCCATCATTTTCCAAGGTTTTCATTTGCAAGGAGAGTGCCAACTTACTACCAGACATTTGCTAACAATATGTAACCTATCGAAAACATAGGGTTCAAATGTCATAACATTATCCTTCTTCCCAATATTTATATCTTCATAGCCATCATCTCAGTTGTATCTCACACATACCATCATCATGAGATATTGTCATAGCATTTTCACTTATTTATTCAAATTTGTTTTATAAAGGAAATCAAATTTCCCAAATATGAGATTCCTTCTCATAATGTTTGGATATTTCATATTTAGGTACCAATCTTCCTTATGGGCTTACACCATTTCCATATCTAAGATCACTCTACCTGCAGTGTTTCTCAACTTTCATTCAACCAAACAAATTGTCAGTATTTATGCACATTATATTTTATTGCAACATTTTCAACAACTCATGAAATGATCTCATAATTTTTTGTCTTACCAACAATTCAATCACTTCCAACTACTATTAATATTAAATGGAATGAAACTATCGTTCCTTGTGTATGTATCATATATGTATCATCTAACACACCAAGATTTAATGCAATCAAATATTACCAATAAATCGATGTGCCAATACCCATGGCTACATATACACAATGCATCCTCACATTGACTCTAGGATACCACATATCTATGTCATGTATTCTTCTATAGTGAGTTGGAATATTTAGTGAACACCTCAACACATCATCCAAAATCTTCCCCATTTACTTCCTTGATCATTTAGATACTTTGCTCTACAACCCATACAAAACACCGTGAATATAATCCTTCACTGCTCTTCAATGTTGAAAAAGAGATTCCATTCCAAACATCAATTATAAAGGGGAAGACCATTATGCACTTGTACAACACTATATCCCTTTCATATCCAACCACATCATGGCATCACACATGGAAAAACCTATTAGCATCCATTTCTAAAGTAGGAGTACATCTCCTAACTGGCTTGATTATGATCTGATAACCAATATAACATTCATGCTTTAAAATTTCACATGATTTCATTCTAACATTGAATAAGATTTATATGCATTCAAGGCCCTTTTTATTTACTATATATAGTGTAATGTTATGCTTGTGATACATATCAATTAAAATATTGAATTTTGACTAAGGGAATTCTTACCTTAATTCCTTTAAGAACTTATGCATCATAATCAACCAAATACATACCTTCATGGCTATTATCAATTACTTGATACTACTTGATTAGTTGGTATTTCGTATAAACTCATAGACTCCTTCCACCAACCTTTGATCAACATTTTACCATCCTCGATTTGTCTTCACATTGATGGTTTTCATATGTAGTAAGAACATCATCACTTTCAGCCATGCTATAAGTTTTTTCCCTGGATATACAATTCATCATTAGTCACATTCAAATATCATATCATTGTTATTTCAAATATATATCATCAAACTTCCCAGAGTATACAAGCATTGCATTTGCATGGTCCATTCATTCTCACATGCACTAATTCATGTCTATATACACTAAGCGTTTATTTTCAACATACCTACTAGTGCACATGCATTCTATCTTTACTATATGCAATCTGCATTACTTCTAGCATGCTCTCCAATGCATATTTATTTCAGCTTGATTTATTTATTTATTTTATGTTGTATATGGTTGTCCTTGAATTCCTTTAGATTATGTCTTTCATGTGTGCCCTCATTATTTTCATCCATTACAGGTTTCTTCTTCATGATGTCCTTTCAACCAAGTCCCACTTTCCCTCTTTTCAATTCCAGCGAATATGTCCTATTGAAAGCTTCCTTCACTTAGGTAGTCATGTTCGAACTTAATTCCACCGAAATCTTTCAATATTCCCGATGTTGTACAAGCACTGCTTCAACTGAATATTAGCACTGCAATATAATAACCACCCACTACTTATTTATCCATTGGCACCTTTAAAATGAATAAACCTTAATTAATTCATCCACTGAATTCCTTGCAGCTAATCTCGCTTCCACCGTGAACTTCGATTTATAAGTGGATTTATTGCTCTAAATACTTTCAGACAAAAGTGGGTTTATGGATTGCAACTCTTTTCTAGGCATTCCTATTCTCTCACATAAAAATGACTCACCGATATCACGAGTCACATATCACCTCATGAGATTATTTCCCCCTTTTGCAATAATATTTGTTTCCATCAATACACTTTTACATTCAAGGTGAAGGAGTCACCATTGGATAATGCATTAATGCAATAATTATATCAAAACAAAATAACGAAAATATAAAAAAATATATTAAATAAACAATATTTGATTTTGAGATAACTAATAGAAAATTTGTAAAAAAATTAATAATTAATTAAAATATTTGCATATCGGTGAAATGTATTCTTTTGAACTCACTAAATGATGCATGCCGTAAAATAGACGATGGTGCATTTTTATCAACACACAGGTGCCTGTTAATTAAATATAAGCATCGATGCTAACAATCATGAAAAAAACACCGCTAGTTTAAGCGACAAAACAAATGATTGACTATACTTATTATTTTAGGCGACATAACACATGACTAATCTAACAGGTGCTTTATATATGATATATGCACCACTTCTTTATAGATAATACATGCACCGATGATTTATATATAATATACACACCAGTTCATTATATAACATTTTTGCACTGGTGTTTTTGTGTATGATATACACACAGATGATTTTGTATATGATATATGCATCGATGTTTTAATTATCATATAGGCACCTGTTCTTAGTAACAAAAAATGGTGTCGACAACTCACCTCAATTTGTGGAAATTTCACTATCCTTCCATGCATGTGGTAATACATGCACAAGTGAGACCATCTATAAGAACACTAGATCATAATATTTATACGAGCACCATTGTTGCATAAAAAACAACTCACACTGAGGCATATAGTAACAACAAATCATTGGTGTTTCATATAACACAAAATATGGTATCAATGCATAATATTTTTAAGACCACTGGTACTTTGTGATTGTGTGTGCACAGGTGCATGTTACTTCAAAACACACCAATTTGTGTTTCATAAGAACACATCGATGCATGTCAATGAAATGCAATAGTTCTTTTTCTACCAACAAAATCACCAACAAAAAAATATCCACTACAACCTCCACCCACGCAAATTTTTTCAATTATATGGAACATCCGTTAAAACCTTTGCTTAGAATATCAAAGGTTGTAGTAGAGTTTTTTTTGAAATTATTACAAATCTTGTAACACTAAAAACCTACGCTACAAGGTGTTCTCCTTACAGTGAACTCAAAGAACAATTTCACACATTTATGTTGATCAAATAAATCATCAATCTTTGACAAGGAATAATGGTTCTTAATAGTGACCTTACATCATTTGCGCACACTTTGCTTAGCTTGCATAGTTGAAATCTATTGTACATCGGTAATAGTTTTCTCTCATTGAATGATTCTAAGCACACCTTCATCATCTAAAAACTCCAATCTCTTCTCAAAATAGTATGATTTAGCTCTATGGAGTTTTAAGACCACTGATACTTTGTGATTGTGTGTGCATAGGTGCATGTTAATTAAAAACACACCAATGTGTGTTTCATAAGAACACATTGATGCATGTCAATGAAATGCACTAGTGCTTTTTCTACCAACAAAATCACCAACAAAACAATCTCCACTACAACCTCCACCCACCCTAATTTTTTCAATTATATGGAACATCCGTTAAAACCTTTGCTTAGAATAGTGGAGGTTGTAGTAGAGGGTTTTTTGAAATTATTACAAATCTTTTAACACTAAAAACCTACGTTACAAGGTGTTCTCCTTGTAGTGAACTCAAAGAATAGTTTCACACATTTATGTTGATCAAATAAATCATCAATTATTGACAAGGAATAATGGTTCTTAATAGTGACCTTTCATCATTTGCGCACACTATGCTTAGCTTGCGTAGTTGAAATCTATTGTACATCAGTAATAGTTTTCTCTCGTTGAATGATTATAACCACACCTTCATCATCTAAAAACTCCAATCTCTTCTCAAAATAGTCTACTTTAGCTCTATGGAGTTCTAAACAATCCTTACTAATAATACCATCATCGAAAATTTGTAAAAAAACAATTAATTAATATATTTACATATCAATGCATTGTATTCTTTTGAACTCACTAAATGATGTATGCCATAAAATAGATAATGACACATTTTTATCAATACGCATCGGTGCCCATTAATTAAATAGAAGCATCGATTCTTACAATTGTGAAAAAATATCATTAGTTTAAGTGACAAAACATATGATTGATTATATTTATTATTTTAAGCAACATAACATATGACTAATCTCACTGGTGCTTGATATATAATATGCAAATCGTCGCTTTATAGATAATACATGCACCAATGCTTTATATATAACATACACACATGTTCGTTATATAACATATACACACCAGTGCTTTTGTGTATGATATACACACCGATGCTTTCGTATATGATATATGCACCGATTATTTAGTTATCATATACACATTTGTGCTTAGTAACAAAACATTGTGCCCACATCTCACCTCAATTTATGTAAATTTCACTATTATTCCTTGCATGTGGTAATACAAGCACACGTGAAACCACCATAAGAGCACTCGAGTGTAATATTTATATGAGCACCGTTTTTGCATAAAAAAAAACATGCACCAGGGTGTACAATAACAATAAAGCATCGATGTTTCATATAACATAAATATGGTATCAATGCGTAATATTTTTAAGAGCATCGGTGCTTTGTGATTGTGTGTGTGCACTGGTGCATGTTACTTAAAAACACAACAATGCATGTTTCGTAAGAACACACCCATGAATGTTAATTAAAACACACGGGTGCATTTGTTACCAATAAAAGAACCAATGAAAAATACATCCACTACAACGTCCACCCGCCCAGTTTTTTTTAGTTATATGGAAACTCATAATTGGATTATAAGGCCTGTAGATATGAAAACTATTTTTTATGGTATCATGCCAAAATGATGGTTTGAAATTCATGGGTTATAAAATCCATGCACTTGATGTTGAAATGGGTTATACAACCATTCATTTGAAATCCCTATCTATCCTCTTCACCATGCAAAAAATGATTCTTTAAGAAAAAGTTCTACGAGAAAGTTATTGATTCTAGAAGTCATGTAACCATGGAATTTTACTGTGTCGAGGTTGGAAAAATGTTTATACGATAAGAGCTACTAATTTGAGTTTTTATGGTGTCAAGATAAAAATCCTCATAACTCTCTTATTGAAAAGGTTATAATAAATCCATCGAACTAATTCACTTAAACACTAAACCTCATTGTAGAAAATAAAATGGGGATTTCCATTTAAACATTTTAATGGCCGTAATTTTCAAATAATTAAATAGATTAATCAGATAAACATCACTTTTTCCTAAACATTAGAACTTGATCCATATTTTGAAATCAATCACCTTTCTTCCACATCTCACATAATTCAAATCATTATGAAAATCACTATAATCTAGTGATTCAATCATCTTCTTCTTGTTGATTTAACATTTGAGAGAGTTTAGAAGATCCCCAATTTTGGAGTCGGGCTTGATCCATAGATCGAGTCCTTTCTCAAGGTGTGGATTTACTTGTTTCTTCTATTACTATGTTATTTTTGGTGTTTGGTTCATAAAATTTGGTATCAAAGCATATGATCCTAGGGTTTTTCTCCTTGAAACAAGTCATATTGGAATTTTCGCTATACTTTTTTTGGGTGAAGTTTTAGACTATGAAATTTTTAGGAGCTTATGGAGACATAGAAAAGTACTTGGGGTAAATATTTTAGGTTTTGTATCACTACACTATATGACATATAGTCTATGGAAGTCAAGGTTTGTGACTTATCCTAAAATTAGTCTCAAACATGTCATCTTGGAATTTTCGATTGTAAAATTTTCAGGAGTTTGAGGATACATATTGTAGTGCCTTTGGTAGAAATTTTATGTTTTGATATGCTATAATTAATGAAATACATGATGTGGAAATTAGGGTTTTTGACTAGTCCTAAGACCAATCTCAAACAAGTGTTCTTGGTAGAACTGTCATATTTGAATCTTGGAAATCCAAATTGAGAGCAACTAGTTCATTTGGAAAGAATACAGATCATTTTATTTTAGGTAAAAATTTCATAATTAGATAAGAAATATTGGACACATGGAATTCCATACAAGTTCGTTATCCGTGAAGGACCAAGAATCAACAAGTTTTGGGAAAGTTACCATAAATTTCTCTTGGCACATCAAAATTTTGTCAGAACTATGACATTTCAAAGAAGAAATATTAGAGTACTACAAGCCAAAATTTTAGACTCATAAGGGCCTAAATTTCAGAGATACATCAAGATAAACATCGGTTAGCAAGACACTCTCCAAATCAGGGTTTTAAAGGTACATAACTTACAATTGGCATAAGAAAATACCTCATGTGTGTCTGGTGTCCTCTTTTCTAATATAGAACACAAAAAAATACCTCTAATTCCCTGTCCACTAGGGATTAGGAAAAAATAAACAATGATTAAGATTTATCTCAACCAATGATCCATTAATGGATATAAGAATACTAATTCTTATTCCTCTAAGAAAGTACATGGTGGAACAATCCCATTCTTTTAAAAACTATATCATTGATTAAAATTGACACAAATAACCTAAATAAATTACCTTATGGGTGTAATGGCAACAAAATAGAGGAATAACAATTAGACATAGCAATGCCATTACTAATGATCACATGTTTTAGGATGGCATTAATTCCTAGAACTCAATAACTCAGGTAGATTAGAGTGAATATAAAAGTGGGGAGATCAGATAAAATTATTCAAATGTAGGTTGGTAGATATTATCCAATGGTGTCCAAATTTGATCTCATCATGAACAACTTTGTATTTTTTATTATTATATTCATTTGCGATTGGGAAGGGGAATAGGCTCTTCATGCCATTGGAGGGTGTGGGATTGAATGCTTAGTTTCGTAAGTTTGAGGTAGCAAGGAAGTTTGACAAAAAAAAAATTGGAGGTTAAAAAAACCCTAGTTTTCTGAGGTTGTACGCAGGCTGTAGTGGGCCAGATCACATACATGCACGGGTTGCATAAGGCCATAGTGTGTAGATACACTTTCTAAATAATCACATGTCACATATATTTTAAAAGTCCAAGAAAATACTTGATATGATGTTGGTGCCAGGTTTCTAAAGGGTGAAGCAAGTTCCATATCATCATTCTACAGGTTCAGATCTGCTACAAAGGTTTTGGTATGGTTATATTGTCTTGATGCTTAAATTTACTCATGGTATGGTGATTTCTTGAGGCATTCTTTGTATGGTTGTTGTGATGTTTGGGTATGGTAGATGTTGGATGGTTGGTTGAGTGGTTTTGTTCTGATATGGTTGAGGGATATCTATGTTGTGTGATGGTGTATGCATTAGGAATATGCATAGGTTGTTGGATGGTGTAGATTTTTTTATTGTTGGGACAACAAAGATTGGTTGTAGTGACAGGTTGAATGTAGTGACAGGTTACTGGTGGATGTGACATAGGAAGGAAAGTTTTAGAAGTGCAGAAGAATGGATGTCCTAGTTTTCTGAAGGTGTATGCAATGTGCAGGATGATAGAGGGAAGGTTGTGTACATATGCATATTGCAGTATAGGCAGGTCATGTACATACGTGGGATGCAGTATAAACATGCCACGTACCTGTTGGAATATTGGTTTTTGTCTACAATAAGCGTCTTGTACTTGGGGATTGGATTCCTAACATCTCAGTTGGTGCTAAGATCTACAAGTTGAGTCTTGTGTTTAGAGTTGGTACTCTATTGGATTTTTTGGTATTTTTAGTTGATGGTGATAAAACCCTAAGATTGTAGTCTCCTATAACACATAATAAAAAAAAAATACACATACATCTGGTGTTCTTTTTGTTCATTATGGTGATGGTTTAATGCTCTCTATTATTCATGAATTTTGTTGATACATGAAAGTAGCTAAGTACAAATGAATAATATGTTTGAAAGTGTTGCTAAATAAAGTTTTGAAAGAAATGTAAAAATATCCCTACACTGATTCACTCACCTCTCAGTATGTCTGTTGTGTCCAACAATTGGAATTAGAGTAGGCCTTCATCATAAGCCTTACAAGCTTGAAGGATATCCATGGACACACAAATGTATGAACATGCAGATGAAGTTCCCCTCTTTGATGAGACATATTACTTGACATTGAGAATAGAAAATGAAAGGGTATTTGAAGGCAAAAGGAATAGGTTATTGGAATAACGTTGTTGTTGGACCAATTCCCTCAAAGAATCAGTCAAAATATGAAACAAAGAAGAATAATGTAGCAACATTCAATACCATCTTGAATGGAATTTCATATTTTGTTAAAGAAAGCATAGGAAAATGTACCTCCACCAAGGACCTATGGTTGAAGCTAGAAAAGGCATGTCAATACTTAGTCATCAATGACGGTAAATACTATCCAAAGTATTTTGATTGCAATACTCATGAATGCAATGAAGTTGAATGTTATCCTACAAATGAAGAAGAAGATGTAGAGGTAGTTTGTATAGAATCAAATAAAAATTATCTTATAGATGAAGAGGAAGATTTGTTGAATCTTAAAGATAAAATTATAAATGATTTAGAAGAAGTTAGCATGGAAATAGGTTATGGCTCAATTTTTTTTGAGTATCTTGAAAAATACACTAAGGAAGCCCTTGAAAAGTACCAAAGTCTTACCATGACACTAAGAAAAATGCTCAAGAAACAAGAAGGAAGTGAAACAACCAAGCAAAGGACTCAATTAGAAGAAAAAGAAGAAGAGACCAAGAGCCTAAAGAATGAAATAATTAGTCAAGTAGAAGAAAAGAAGACAGTAAATGATTATCTTAGCAAAAACCTTGAAGATCTTAAAGAAACAAAAGAAATTAATGCAAATTTGAAGACCCAACTTGAAGAAGCCAAAATAATAGAAGAATTATTGAAGATTCAGGTAAATGAAAAGGAGGAATCATGTCATAAGCTAGAAGTAGAAGTAGTTGATGTCATAAGGAAAGAAAATAAGTCAAAAAGGTTCATGATCAACTCAACAATCTTGGATGAAATCCTAGATAGTCAAAGATCACCAAATGATAAATCAAGTCTTGGATACAACAAGTAAGTTGCACACTTTGAAGCGAGCACTTCTGAGCAGGATGATGTAAGTCCTTCATTTTCAAAAGGTGGAAGTAAAGCTTCAATTCAAGCACCTACACAAAGAAATAAAATATTCAAAAGATCAGATAAAGGAAGACACCAAGAAGCAGGTCCTACACCTCAAAGAAAGTTTAGAAGAGAGACACCTTCAAGGTGGACACAAAAGAAAAGGTATGGAATTTTTTTCAATGGTCATTGTTTCTCATGTAATGAATATGGTCACATGGATTTGGATTTCATAAATTATGCAAGGCGAAATGTTGGAAGATTCAAAAACATATTAAGATGTTGGATATGTAATCAAGTGGGACACATTGCTGCTCATTGTCACACCATGAGATGTTATAGTTGCAGTGGGTTTGGCCGCAAAGCTCAGGATTGAAGGAATTAAAGGAGACAATCAATAAGGAGTGCTTCATATAATATGGAAATAAGATCACATGAAACTAGGAAGGAAGAAAATGTTGAAAAGATGGAACCTCGGAGTTCAAGTTTTGAGAAGCTGGGACACTCTCAGAAGTGGAAGAAGAAGACTAAAAAACTAGAATAGAATGGAAACCATGGATGGTACATAGTCTATCTTAAGAAAATTTGTGTACGTACGCAAGATGTATGTGGAGAAGTAATGTACATGTGTAAAAGACTAAAAAATAGGGGTGTACATATGCGTTGCATCATGGTTTAATGATATAACTCTGTTTTTGCAGGGTCTGAGATGGTATGATTCAGGTTTCATGTTTGTATTTGTGTTTGATGAATGTATGGTGACAATACGTGGTTGAGTTTTGGATCATATGCTTGATTCCTATCTTGGATGCATGGTACTAAACCTAGAGTGTGGATTGAGGCCTTTATGTTAAGGAACAATACTAGTTATGTTATGTATCTCTCAGTAAAGTTTTGGCATGTTTTTTATGGGACATATCATGTTAATGTGATGATAGATAGAGGTATATCATTGATCTATTGAGACACACTTTTGGTACATGATTAGAGGTACTATTGAATACTTAATACTTGTTGTAGTGAATGGTTTTGAGGAAGATATGTTGTATTACATTGGTACATATGTGAGGAAGATCGGTACATATGTGAGTTCCATTGATACACCAATGATCAACCTTTACTTTCATGAAAACACATCACTATGACACCTCATGACATCAAACCTCTGACATCAATTACATCCATGACCACGTGATCCAACAATCAATACATCAATGATACAAACACAATACTAAGACAATACTTGACATCAACCCTTTGAAATCAATCCTTTGACATCAATGACAACATAGTACAACACCTCTCTATTTATAGAGGTAAAGGATGAACTTCCTCTTACATTAAAATATTATTTTCTAAGCTAAAATCCCCTAATCTACCCTATGGAGGGGAAAAAGGTCCTCTTCAACAATTTAATAACCTAAATAATATGAAATTTGGGATTTTCAAGCCACATGTGCAATTCTCAATGGGCATGAGCCCTCTAGGATGACCCATCACCATAGATGAAGGGAAAGTGGGGGTGTTGGTGCAACGTCCAACATCCAAAGTTCCTTCAATGCACAATGATTCTTCTAACCTGCCATGAAACCCCTAAAGTGGGTCAACAAACCCTAAAGGGAAAACCGAAGTAGGTTGAACTTAACCTCGAAATATGAGATGCTAGACTAACCATTGCATAAGGAAGCATGATGTTACTATTCTAGATGGAAAGATTTTTTCACTTGAAACATTAGTGGGGGTTAAACACAACAAGACACCTATTTAGGTTGATCCCACAATTCTAGCACCTAATGGTGTAAATATTGGTTTTAAACCATCCACTTTTGTTGAGTTATGTAAAGTAGATTATGCCCTTTTTTTAATCTAACATGAGTTATATGATCCAATTATAGATGCAATTACATTAGGTTGAGTTTAATGGATGATTTATAGGAAGTGATAATTCCCCATGTCGACACAATAGAGTTCCCATAACTCTCTTTTTTCTTCTTTGAATGATTCATGGTGATGCAGGAGCATCGTAAGTAGCCAGCCAAGCAAGCAACGTAAAAGCGAGAGATAGTTGGAAAAGCACCGACGCACATTTTGAAATGTTTTGATATCAATGAATGGACATTAATGTAATAGCTAAGGGAAGCATACTTACATTTATGTCTAGATTTTGTAAACAGATCTTGAGCATTGCTCTCATATGTCTAATGCATAGGCATTTATGCATAATGAATGCAAGTAGGTAGATTTAATTTAATATATTAGACAATTTAGAAGCGTAGGAGGGAAAACAGATATAGATACCATCACCCTTGTACCATGGGATGATCATTCAGATTTCATAAGTTGTAGAGCTGAAGCAGAGAGTTGTAGAGAATAATCCATGTATAGGAGCACTTGAGTTAATATATATAGTTGATTTGTTTCTCTGTTATGCATTTGTTTCAATGCTGCATTGTGTGTATGATTTCATGTTGAATGTATGAAGTCCAAGAGAGAAGAAGAATGAGTTTAAATTGTTTCTCTTCCTGAGAATTCCTGCAAGGAGTGCATGAACGTCCGCAAGGTGTGCGTTGACGAGATTCTGAGTTTTATCTCAGAAATCTCAAGAGAGATACCATTGTTCTCATACCAATTGAAGTGCAGGTGAAGCATAGAGCCGTGCAAGGTGTGCATAGGCCAATTGAAGCCTTGGATTTTATAAATCTAGAAAGAATATTGAGAGATTTATGTTGTAAAGAGTGCACAGGGTCGGAGACTCAAATAACCAGAGGTTATTTGAGGGTTTTCCACAAGGAGTGCAAGCAGGGATCCTTTTGGGAAGCTTGATTTACAAGTGAAAGCTCAAGAAGGATAACACCTTTGAAGTGCTCAAAGGGAGGGAGATTGAAATTGTCTTGTAGAAGTTATGTTCAGGAGGGAGAACACCGAGTCGTTTGGACAAGGGTCATTGAAGAGTTCATTTGGTGGTCATAATTCTCCATGGAGAACTCGCAAGGTTGCGAGGACCATAGGATCCAGAGGAGCTGTAAGGTGGTTAGGAGTTGGATGAATCCACCACCTTGACATCAAGAATCAACATGGACCGTTGATAGTGGTCTGTTTGAGGCGTCAAATCATTTCGGGGATTTGGGATTCGCAAGTTTGGAGTGCAAGCCAAAATCCTTGGTCACGCAAATTCCTGGATCGCGAAAAGGATTATCAAGTGTGGAATTTTGGAATTTCGGTAATTCAGAGTTCGACATACTGGAAATTTCGATGACAAGGAACCAAGACTCTTTGCATTGAAAATCCTGAAGTCGCAAAATGCGGTGTGCCTTTGGTGTGGGATTTCATCATTTTGGTTCTCCAGAGTTTGGGAAGTAGAGGAGGCAATGACTTTGGAATCGAGAGTTTCAAACTCCCAGTTCGTGAAATCCCTAAGAGGGAAAGGAAAAATTCCCAAAAAGGTTGAGGGACAATAGTCGTTGGGTACCAATCAGGTTTTGGGGTTTCAAGACTCAAGAAGTGGAGTTGCATGGTCAACACAACTCCCGAAATTGTGAAGAGAGAAACACCGAAAAGGTGGGTCCTAGGTCTCAGTCAGAAGGTACATGTGACGGAAGTAAAAGGAGGGGTCAAGCTTCGGGAAAAATCCCAAAAGGCCATCGATCTCGCATTCCATGGGACGTTGAGCCCATTTCGGCATTTTGGCATTTCAGAGTTCGGGGAATCATAAGGGAAGAGGAACGACTATTGGTTGTTCGCTCAAAGTCCCAAAAGCTGAAACTAGTGGCCTAAAAGGTGGCATGTGCTTTTTAGTGAAGATCCTAAGCAGATCTCGGCCTGAGGGTAGGGGGTTTGCGTCAAAGTGGTATCAGAGCTCAGAACAAATTCTTTGCTTTCTGTAGCAGAGAGAAAAGAGGAAAAATTTTCAGCCATGCTGCCAAGAAGAAGAGATAGGCCAATGCCTGATCTAGTAGTGGAAAGAGAAATGTGTGAGTTACGTGCCAGACTTGATGCTATGGAGACAACACAGAGGCACACAGTTGACGCTGGGGATATCGGCGGGGATGAAAGTGAAAATGAAGCTGGAAACGAAGGAGAAGAAGTTGCAGTCGAAGATGCTGTAGATGAACACCTATTCAGGGTTGTTGCAAGGATAGGTTTTAGAGAAAAAATGGACATTCCAGTGTATGAAGGCAACTTGGATGTTGAAGAACTTCTAGATTGGATTAGAGATATAGACAAATACTTCAACTATGAGGATGTCGAGGAAGATAAGAAATTCAAACATGTCGTTACTAGACTAAAGGGGCATGCAACACTATGGTGGGATGAACTACAGGTTGATAGACGCTGGGAGGGCAAGCAGAAAATCAAAAGCTGGGATAGAATGGTTGCAAAGATGAAATCCCAATTTATACCCAGGGATTATCAAATCACTCTATTTTGAAGGATGCAGAATTTGAGATAGAATCTGATGTTAGTGAAAGAATACACTGAAGAATTCTACAAGATAAACATCAGAGCAGGTCATCGGGAAAGCGATGATGAAAAAGTTTCCAGGTACATGAATGGTCTGCGATATGACATTCAAGATGAGATGAGCATGCTGACCATTCAAAATGTGGAAGATGCTTATCATATAGCTCTGAAAACTGAAGAGAAGCCGAGCTAGAAGCAAGGTCAGAGAGGCCGAGGTAGAAGTCAAGCCAGAGGCAAAACAATTTCCCAAGACAGAACTTAGAGACCTAAAGAAGAGGGAAAGAAACCTCAAACTCAACTTGAGAGAGGAGGAAGCTCACAAGGAAGGCAGTATGCTGATAGGAATACTTTTCCTCGAGCTAGAGGAAGAGGAAGAGGCAGAGGAGGTGAAGTGAAATGATTCATCTGTGGAAAAATCAGACATAAATCCTATGAGTGTCCAGATAGGAAGAAAGATGGTGGTGAAACTCACATTGTCAAAGATCAAGGATGGAATATTGAGGCAGAAGACGTTGAGGGAAAAAGATCTTTGATGATGAGGAAAGTTCTCTTGAAGCCAGAGAAGGAGGCAGAGAACCCAGCCCAAAGAAACATTCTGTTTCGGACTGCTTGCAAAACTAAGGATAGGGTATGCAAGGTCATAGTGGACAGTGGTAGCACAGACAATCTCGTATCTACAGAGATGGTAGAGAAGCTGGAGCTAGAGACTGTTGTACATCCAAGCCCATATAGAGTTTTGTGGCTACAAAAAGGACATCAAGTAAATGTTACTAAACATTGTTTAGTTGAATTTAAAATAGGAGGATACAAAGATGAAATATTATGTGATGTCATTCCCATGGATGTTTGTCATCTATTGCTGGGTAGACCATGGAAATATGATAGAAACGTAGTTCATTATGGGAGAAAGAACACGTACACCCTGGAGAAAAATGGTAGGACTCACATGTTGCTGTCGATTAAGGATAAAGAAGTGAAAATAGATATGAGCAACACTATACTTCTCATGAGTGGGAAAGAAATTCTTGATAAGATTAAGAAGGAGGAAGACACACAATTTATTGTGGTCAGGAAGCCCAAAATTGTTTTGACCAGTACAAGGATAGATTATTTACCAGAAGAAATCCAAGAGTTGTTGGAAGAGTTTGTTGATATAGTAGTGGACGAACTACCTTGTTCGTTGCCACCTATCAGGAGTATAAGTCATCATATTGATCTTATACCTGGATCTAGTTTGCCAAACAAAGCAGCATATAGGTTGACGCCGTAGAAAAATGAAGAAGTTAAGAGACAGTTCCAAGACTTAATGGACAAAGGATTGATTCAAGAAAGCTTGAGTCCATCCGTTGTTCCGACAGTGCTCAGCCCAAAGAAAGATGAAGGCTGGAGAATGTGTACAAACTCAAGGGAAATCAATAAGATTAGCATCAGATATAGATTTCAATTGCCAAGGATGGACGACTTGATGGATTGCTTGAGTGGAGAAAAGTTTTTTTCAAAGATTGATTTGAAAAGACGATATCATCAAATTTGAATGAGAGAAGGTGATGAATGGAAGACAACATTCAAGACAAATGATGGGTTGTATGAATGGCTTGTCATGCCATTTGGATTAACGAATGCGCCCAGTACTTTCATGAGTTGATGAACGAAGTCCTGAAATATTTCATAGGGAAATTCGTCATTGTATATCTTGACGATATATTGATTTTCAGCAAGACAGAAGCAGAACACTTAAAGCATTTAGTTGCAGTAATGAGGAGATTAAAGCAAGAGAAATTACTGATTAATATGAAGAAATCATCATTTATGAGGACATAACTCATTTATTTGGGTTTTTTTATCTCTGCAAACGAACTGAAAATGGATCTGGAAAAGATAAAGGCGATTAAGAATTGACCATCGCCGAAGAGTGTGTTTGAAGTTCGAAGCTTCCATAGTTTGTCTAGCTTCTACAGGAAATTCATCCGAAATTTCAGTGGAATTAGCACACCAATGATGGATACGGTGATGAAATGACACAAATCTTTTCACTGGACAGAGGAAGCAGAGAAGAGTTTCAATCTGCTGAAGAAAAAGATCATTGAGAAACCAATTCTGGTTTTTCTAGATTTTAGCAAGACGTTCCAGGTCAGGTGTGACATGAGTGGATTTGCAATTGGAGCGGTCTTGAGCCAAGACGATAGGTCGTTCGTGTACTTCAGCGAAAAACTGAATGAAGTGAAGATTAAGTACTCCACGTATGACAAGGAATTCTATGCAGTCATACAAGTGCTGAAGAAATGGAGACACTATTTGGTTCCCAAGGAGTTTGTTTTGTACAACGATAATCACGCTTTGCAATTCGTGACTCGACAGGAGAAGTTGAACCAAAAACATGCTAAATGGGTTGAATACATGAAAAATTTTACTTTTGTGACTAAGCATATTTCTGGAACTACTAACAAAGTTGTTGATGCTTTGAGCAGGAAATGTTTTCTTATGCAGGAATTCAGAGTCAAGACTTTGGGTTTTGATAACCTCAAAGAAATGTACAAGGATGACCTAGATTTTAAAGAGGCATATGAGGCATCTGAGAATCCAATTCTCAGGGATAGAATCCAATGGATTGAATACATGATCCAGGATGGATTATTGTTTAGAGGAAATCAACTATGTATTCCAAAATTCTCCATGAGGGAGAACTTGCTAAAGGAAAAACACATTGGAGAATTGGCCGTACATTTCGGTCATGACAAGACGTTCTCAAAGTTGAATGGCTCATATTTTTGGCCAGGGATGAGAACAAATGTTATGAAATTTGTGGACAGGTGCAGAATTTGCCAGCACATGAAGGGAAAAAGGCAGAATATAGGGTTATACCAACCATTGCCCATACTTGAAAGGTCATGGGACGCAGTGAGCATGGATTTCATATTGGGACTACCAAGGACACAGAGAGGATATGATTCAATCTTTGTGGTAGTTGACAAATTTTCAAAAATGGCACATTTCATACCATGCCAGAAAACCAGTGACACAACTCATATTGCGAACCTGTTTTTCAAGGAAGTCGTTAGACTTCACGGTTTGCCAAGGAGTATCGTGTCTGATCGAGATACCAAGTTCGTGGGGAATTTCTGGAGGACCTTATGAAAGAAGTTGGGGAAAAGTTTTTCTTTTAGCTCAGCATATCATCCTCAGACGGATGGACAGACATAAGTCGTGAATAGAAGCTTGGGAGATTTTCTAAGGAGCTTAATGACTAAACACCATAGTCAATGGGATCACATTCTACCACAGGCAGAATTCGCTTACAATGATTGACTCAATAGAAGCACATGGTAGAGTCCATTCCATATTGTATATGGAATGCAACCAAGGGGAGTTTCTGAATTGAATGATTCGGAACAAAATGAATTTAGGAGTGCTAGTGCAAAGGACTTTGTAGAAGGAATGAAGGAGCTTCACAGCCAAATTAAGGAGCGATTGCAGAGTTCAAGTCAAGAATACAAGAAGAGAGTAGATCAACACAGGCGAGAACTTCAATTTGAAGTTGGTGATCTGATTCTTACACATTTAAGGAAGGAAAGGTTCCCAAGGGGAACGTATAACAAACTCAAGATGAAAAAGATTGGATCGTGTAAGGTCATAAGGAAATTTGGGGAAAACGTATATGAGATTGAATTACCCAATGGGGTCGGAATCTCACCAATATTCAATGTTGCGGATTTGTACCCTTACAGAGCTGAAGAAGCATGAGCAGAGAAGGAACAGAAAGAGGTTCAATGGACAAAACAAATTCCTGTAGCTATAGAGCCACATATGGAAAGCATAATTGACAAAAGGGTTAGCAAAAAGACCAGGAGAAAAGAGTATTTTGAATACTTGGTCAAATGGAAGGGACATCCAGTTGAAGATGCCAGTTGGGAAGATGAAGCAGAAATTCATAGGCATGGACAAACCGTGCAAGAGCTCATGAATAGCAGTTCATGAAAATTTTCAAGCGAGGGAGTATGATGCAGGAGCATCATAAGCAGCCAGCCAAGCAAGCAACGTAAAAGCGAGAGGTAGCTGGAAAAACATCGGCACACATTTTGAAATGTTTTGAGATCAATGAATGGACATTAATGTAATAGCTAAGGGAAGCGTACTTACATTTATGTCTAGATTTTGTAAATAGATCTTGAGCATTGCTCTCATTTGTCTAATGTAGAGGCATTTATGCATAATGAATGCAAGTAGATAGATTTAATTTAATAGATTAGACAATTTAGAAGCGTAGGAGGGAAAATGGATATAGACACCCTCACCCTTGTATCATGGTAATTTTTGGGAAGATCATTTAGATTTCATAAGCTGTAGCGCTGAAGTAGAGAGTTGTAGAGAAGAACCCATGTACAGGAGCACTTGAGTTAATATATAAAGCTTTGACTCAATTTTCATGGTGTTATGATGCTTACTGTTTACATTTGTTGAATGGTATGTTTACAGTTGATTTGTTTCTATGTTATGCATTTGTTTCAATGATGCATTGTGTGTATGATTTCATGTTGAATGTATGAAGTTCAAGAGAGAAGAAGAATGAGTTTCAATTGTTTCTCTTCTTGAGAATTCCTGCAAGGAGTGCAGTGAACGTCCGCAAGGTGTGCATTGACGAGGGTCTGAGTTTTATCTCAGAAAGATCAGGAGAGATACCTTTGTTCTCATACCAGCTGAAGTGCAGGTGAAGCACAGAGCCGTGCAAGGTGTGTGTAGGCCAATTGAAGCCTTGGATTTTATAAATCCAGAAAGAAGACTGAGATATTTATGTTGCAAAAAGTGCACAAGGTCGGAGACTCAAATAACCAGAGGTTATTTGAGGGTTTTCCATAAGGAGTGCGAGTAGGGATCCTTTTGGGAAGCTTGAGTTACAAGTGAAATATCAGGAAGGATAACACCTTTGAAGTGCTCAAAGAGAGATGAAGATTGAAATCGTCTCATAGAATTTAAGTTCAGGAGGGAGAACATTGAGCTGTTTGGACAGGGGTCATTGAAGAGTGCATCTAGTGGTCAGAATTCTCCGTGGAGAACTCACGAAGTTGCGAGGATTGTAGGATCTAGAGGAGTTGTAAGGTGGTTAGGAGTTTGATGAATCTGCCACCCTGACATCAAGAATCAACGTGGACCATTGATTGTGGTATGTTTGAGCTGTCAGATCATTTCGGGGAATCGGGATTCACAAGTTTGGAGTGCAGGCCAAAATCCTTGGTCACGCAAATTCTCGGATCGTGAAAAGGATTATCAGGTTTGGAATTTCAGAATTTTGGTAATTCAGAGTTCGGCATACCGAAAATTCCGATGACAAGGAACCGTGACTCTTTGCATTGAAAATCCTGAAGTTGCGAAACACGGTGTGCCTTTGGTGTGGGATTTCATCATTTCGGTTCTCCGAAGTTCAGAAAGTAGAGGAGGCAGTGAATTTGGAATTGAGAGTTTCAAACTCCCAGTTCACGAAATCCCGAAGAGGGAAAGGAAAAATTCCCGAAAAGGTTGAGGGACAATAGTCGTTGGGTACCAATCGGGTTTTAGGGTTTTGGGACTCAAGAAGTGGAGTTGCATGGTCAACACAACTACTGAAATCGCGAAGAGAGAAATTCTGAAAAGGTGGGTCCCAAGTCTCAGTCAGAAGGTACGTGCGGCTAAAGTAAAAGGAGGGGTCAAGTTTCGGCGAAAATCCTGAAAGGCCATCGATCTCACATTCCATGGGACTTTGAGCCCATTTCGGCATTTTGGAATTTCAGAGTTCAGGGAATCATAAGGGAAGAGGAACGATTATTGGTTGTTCTCTCAAAGTCCCGAAAGCCGAAACTAGTGGCCTAAAAGGTGGCATGTGCTTTTCGCGTTGGAGGAGTCAACCTTCATTGACGTTTCACATTTCGACATTTTCCAAGAGATTTGGAAATACATCGGGACTCTCCAACTCTCGAAACCTGAAGTCCTTTGTGGCTTAAACAAAGGGTTTAATTAACCCTTGGTGTGGTTTTAGTGAATATCCTGAGCGGATCTCGGCCCGAGGGCAAGGGTTCTGCGTCACATGGAATGGTACCTCTTCCTTAAGATTGAAGCCTAGATATACCTATGACCTAGCATGAACTTTCGACCCCTATCCTACTCCCATAACTATGGAATGTACTAAAACAAGAAACAAGGTAGGTTGTGTTAGCACTAGGAATCACCCTCAAACTGTAATGAGGATAAGCCTAGTACCCATCAGTTTTTACTATAAATGTAAATGAGTTTTAAGGAGGTCAAATGGATAAGACTCGAGATAATAACGTTCTAACTCATAAAATCTAGGCTGGCATGAACAAGCAATTGAAGTCTTGTATCAACTTCAGTCAGTAAGTTGGAGTAAAGGTGAATAGGAGGAAGACTTTGGTGAGAAAGTGTAGAGGTCTTCTATGGACATCAGGTCTTCTAGTAGCCTAAGGAGGAAAGAACTCAAACACAAGATCCTCTTGAATTCAAATTTTCAAGGAAGATGGAAGACATTATAACAACACTATAATCAAACATTCATCATAATACAGTTACAACAATCCATGTGAATCAGTCAATCATGAACTCTCTTAGTATCAGAGGAAAATAATATGGAAGAAGAAAGTTGACTTAGATTAATCAAGAAGTTTCAAATAAAGTTACATAACCAGAGAACTAGTGTTCTTCATCAAAATATTACAATAAGGGAGCCTAGCTCAACCATCGACCATAAAAAAATATCAAAACTAGTTATTTATACTCAAAACAATTCACCACTACTAGACAGCTCAGTCCCCACGGCCAGACCTTCCATTTAGGGGGTGAGATGAGGTTTCAACCACCACTCCCTTTTTTCATTAACTACCTTCATCGGGATCGGGATGAGGCCTAACACCCATGAATGTTCCAAACAATGCCCACGACTTCTTCCAGTCAATCCCGATGCCTCAAGGTCACAAATATCTTCTTATGTGACAAATACAAGCACTTTCGGCCTTTGGTGCAACTCCTCTCCACCGCTCCATGCAACCTCAATCCATGACTTGGGGATCCTATCCAAAGGTGTTTTGGTATTTCACCTTTTGGGAGTCTCCACTCCACTTGATTCCAAATTTCTCGATGCCCGAAATTGTGAAATGGCCCTATTCAGATCGATGGTTAGACTCGCTTTGAATTCTATAGCCACAATTTCTTCCTGGAAACCCCAGTCGTCAGCCGCTCAATAGGCACTTTCCCTTCTTTATCGCCCCTCTTTCCATATGACCTCGGGTTGTGACCCTGGCCCCAACTTCTGATCATTTCGGGATTTTGCATTTCACGAACTTGCGTCATGATTTATGCTAAAACCTTCAACTCGCAAAACCGCGACTTCTCATATCTGGTGCCACGCATCCCTCTGAATCAGACGGCTCCTGCTGATTTCGGGTTTCAGGAGTTTGGATCTTTTACGAACAAATTTAACAACGTATCGAACTCCCGATTCCCGTGATTATTTTTCACCGTTTATCTCTCCTAATGAGATCTACAATATAGATTAAATATTTACTTGACCTTTGATCTTAGGCCTTTGCCCCGACACTGAACTTTGAGGAACTTTATAATCTTGATTGCCTGCGGGACACAAATCAAAACTTCAAATGAAACCTCCTCCGCTAAAAAACTGAACTTGCTCGCTCACTTGATTCAATTCCATATCAGACTGCTCTAAGTGTTGCGCTTTGTTCTTATGGCTGCGACCTGTGTAAATAAATACTTGGACGACCGGTTGAGGGCTTGGGAAAGAAAAAGGATCTGTGATAGAGGTAAAGAGGGAAGTGATCAACCTTAGAGAAAACATAAAATCTTAGGGTCGAGACTTCTCAGGTAAGACAACAAGGAAAAATAGGTCGTTCAAACGAATGAAGGAAAACAAAAGAAAAAATTGCAAGCTGAAAAGGGAAAAACTTAAGATTGGGTCTGTGAAAAGGAGAGAGACAGGAAAAAATTACAGAGTTAGGTAGAAACCACGAACCCACAAGACTCTGACAAGTTCATGTGATAACATTTGGCTCCACAGGGGATGGCATGTTCCCTGTGAGCCGCCAAGAATGTGCAACTCCAGTGCCATTTCTTTGGGTTATGGATTCATGCTCTGAAACATCATACTGAAGAAAAAATGCCGACAGGTACACTATTCTAAAAATGAAAGCAAACACACCTACTCCTAAGGGAGCTTATTTATGTACAAAACCTAAGTTAACTGACATTTAAAAAATGCTAGGTGAAATCAAACTTCCACCATATCCATTCAAACTGTTTGATAACTGAATCCTTCACTTCACTACAAATGATCAATAAAATACAAGGAAAGCGTGACAACTTACTAATTTCATTCTTATGGTCACCCATATTACCTTCAAATGCTGATAAAAATATCAAGCTTGCATGCTCCAAATCATTTGAAAAGTGTAACTTTTTGTACTCATCGATAGGGTCATGAAACTGAAGGTAACACATGATTAACTTATGAAAGGTTACCTTCACTGTTTCAAAGTTGTTGACAACTGGCTTGATGTCCTCTACAGACAAACTTGATTGAATGACAACCACATGCATCTGTGGGTAAAAAGGATACTTGTTGTGAAATGTAGGTACAAGTGGAAGAAGGTTGGATGTAGGAGGTTGTTGATCCACTAATGACTGTTGATTTACTTCTGGTTATGTATAAACGATCTCTTCACGTGCCTCAACTAAGGGCTGCTCCTGGTCAAACTCTCGGGTCGTGTCTTCTGTGACAAGGCCAACTTATGCATCATCCTTACTATCTTCATAGTGATCAAATATAAGATAAGCTTGCCACTCATCATCACTAGAATATCCATCAAAAATGGGTTTTCTTTCATGTCTATGATCAACCTTTAAAAGAATAATTTCATCAAGAATATAACTGTTAAAAATATCCATTTCAGGAACAGTAGTAACTGTTGCTTCTAGCTATTCATAAACATGATTTTCATCAAGACAGGGCTGTTCATGGATACCTGCGTTGAAGAAAAAAATTTCCACAGTATTTTCTTCATAGGGACAACAGGTAAAAACTACCTTACGTTCAGAGTTGAGATGATACTGACTTTGAATCCTTCCATAAGATCGGAGGTTATCCTCTACTTCCTTAGGATCCATGAATAACTATGATAAAGATGTATATTTCCTTTCTCTCAGTAGAAGGACAAGCTCTGAATGTCGAGCCATGACCTAGTACACCATGGCAACAGTCTCTATGGGTCTGATCTCTACAAGCATACTATGATAAACACTGTAAAACTGCCTGTTGAAGACAACCAAGGCTTCCTCTTCCCCTCTCCTCAAGGCATTAAAATCATCCCAGTACTGATCAAGGGACTTGTTCTCACCCCACCACTTTAAAAAATCATGGTATACCTCAACCCAAGAACCAATGGAGTCATCTCCCAAAACCTTAAACCATACTGCAACATCTCCTAACAAGGATTTGGAAAATAGCCTCATGGTAACATCCTCATGAACTATCTCAAACTAATCAATAAAATTCTCGAAAGCCTCCACATGCCTCTCAGCTGTAACATGATCCTCTCTAGAAAAATAAGGAAAGTACTTAAAGAAATCAAGAGGATAAGGATGAAGATGATATGGAAGCTTTAAAGGTTTAAACAACTTGTCTTTGATTCTAGCTTGAAAACTAGTGGGATGAATATGAGGCTTAGCACACTGATGGAAAGGATCAACAATAACAACAACATGTGATGATATTTGAGGAGGTTGTGGATCAATTTCAACCTTCCCAGGGCTGCAAGGGTGATTGAGTTTAGGAGGGGTTTCAATATGAAGCTCATCTTTATGAGTAGGCTGAGTTGAGGATATAATATCAACATCTACAACATAGGCAGAAAGCGGGTCTGCTTCTTCCAAGGATGGATATATAAAGGAAGGCTGGTAATCAACCGAATAAACAAAGCAAAATATGATCCTCTTTTATGTGAAGGGAAAAAAAAATGAGTTGATAAAGAACAATGGAAGTTCACGAAGAAAGATCATAAGATTATACCTATTCATTCCCTTAATATTTATGTCAATATGATCCTCCCCAGTGGAGTCTCTGATGTGGATTCACTAGGTAGATGATTAAAGTCAATTTTTGTATCCCTCTCTTGTCTACCATCAAGAGTTGGATCTATTTTGTTCTTCCCAGGGAGCTCTTCAATCTGCTCAAATCCGTCCCCAACAATGACGCCATTTATGTTAGCACTAGGAATCACCCTCAGACTGTAATGAGGATAAGCCCAGTACCCATCAGTCTATAAAGTAAATGTAAATGAGTTTTAAGGGGGTCAAATGGATAATACTCAAGATAATAACATTCTAACTCAGAAAATCAGGGCTGGCATGCATAAGCAATTGAGGTTTTGTATCAACTCCAGTCAGTAAGTTGGAGTAAAGGTGAATAGGAGGAAGACTTTGGTGAGAAAGTGTAGAGGTCTGCTATGGACATCATGTCTTCCAGCAACCTAAGGAGGAAAAAAATCAAACACAAGATCCTTTTGAATTCAAATTTTCAAGGAAACTGAAAGACATTATAACAACACTATAATCAAACATTCATCATAATACAGTTACAACAATCCATGTGAATCAGTCAATCATGAACTCTCTCACTATCAAGGGTAAATAATATGGAAGAAGAAGGTTGACTTAGATTAATCAAGAAGTCTCAAATCAAGTTACATAACTAGAGAACCAGTGTTCTTCATCAAAATATTACAATAAGGGAGCCTAGCTCAACCATCAACCATAACAAAATATCAAAACTAGTTATTTATACTCAAAACAATTCACCACTACCAAGAACATGATCGGGCCCTTGCGTTCAAGGCTTTCCATTTGCGTCTTCTCTGTCAGACTGTGTAGGAATTCTCCTGTCAGATGTGAGCTCAGATCAACATGGGTTTTGTAGGAAAATCTGCTCACGGGAGTACCACGGGCTGACAGTTCAGTCCCCACGACTAGACCTTCCATTTAGGGGGTGAGACAAGGTTTCAACCACCACTCCCTTTTTTCATTAACTACCTTCATCGGGATCAGGACGAGGCCTTACACCCATGAATGTTCTAGACAGTGCCCATGACTTCTTCAAGTCAATCCTGATGCCTCAAGGTCACACTGATCTTCTTCTGTGATGAATACATGCTCTTTCGGCCTTTGGCGCAACTCCTCTCCATCACTCCATGCGACCTTGAGCCATGACCTGGGTCTCCTATCCAAAGGTGTTTCAAGATTTCTCCTTTCGAGAGTCTCCACTCCACTTGATTCCAAATTTCTCGATGCTCAAAATTGCAAAATGGCCCTATTCAAATTGACGGTCAAACTCACTTTGAATTTGACAGCCATGATTGATTCCTGAAAACCCTAGTCATCAACCGCTCAATAGGTGCTTTCCCTTATTTATGGCCCCACTTTCCATATGACCTTGGGTTGTGACCTTGGGCCCAACTTATGAGCATTTCAGGATTTTGTGTTTCGCGAACTTGTGTCGTGCTTCATGCTAAAACCTCTAACTCACAAAACTGCGACTTCTCGGATCGGGTGCCACACATCCCTCTAAAACGAACAACTCCTGTTGATTTCGAGTTTCAGGAGTTCAGATATTTTATGAACAAATTTAACAATGTATCGTACTCCCGATTCCCGTTATTCTTTTTCAACGTTGATCTCTCCTAATGATATCTACAAGCCAGATTAAATCTTTTCTCTACCTTTGATCTCGAGCCTTTGCCTCGACACTAAACTTCGAGCAACTTTATAATCTCAATCGCCTGTGGGCCGGAAATTGGAACTTCGAATGAAATCTCCTCCGATGAAAACTGAACTTGCTCGCTCGCTTGATTCAAGTCCATATCAGATCGCTCTAAGTGTTGCATTTTGTGCTTATGGCTGCGGCTTGTGTAAATAAATACTTGGACGATTGGTTGAGGGCTCGAGAAAGAAAAAGGATTGGTGATAGAGGTAAAGAGGGAAGTGATCAACCTTAGAGAAAACATAAAAGATTAAGGCCGAGACTTATCAGGTAAGACAACAAGGAAAAATAGGGCGTTCAAACGAATGATGGCAAACAGAAGAAAAAACTACAAGCCGAAAGGGAAAAACTTAAGATTGGTTTTGCGAAAAGGAGAGAAACAGGGAAAAATTACAGACTTAGGTAGAAACCACAAACCCACAAGACTCTGACAAGTTCATGTGATAACAGGTTGCATATTAAATTTGAATAGGATAGCATATGCCAAATGCAAGTGAATTAAAGCTTCCAATAACAAACTAATTCATCCATGGTGTTTGTACTCTATTGTATATTATTTCATGATTTGCATTTTTTTAGCTAACCAAGTTAGAATATCTTCATTTTTAGTGGATTAAAATTTCTTTTCTTCAAATACAAGATTTATTGCATAACATTTTAGAAGTGTTTAATGACTATGGTGCAAAATGTGCCTATTTTGTTTGTGTTATAATATGCTAGTATTATTTCTAGTGTAGAATGCACTATCACAATTATACTACATAATTACATGCTATAATTATAGCAACATTGTTCCAAGTATTATTATTTCTTAGTGAATCAAGATTTCTAAGTAAGAATTAATCTCTCACACTCTATGTGTATGGTATAACTTAGAGGTACAATCTACATTCATTATGCTCTACTATGAAATGTTATTGAATTACTTTCCATAGCTAGTAGTTAACTTGTTGGACATTGAAATGCATGTGTTTTAGCTGGCACACTGAGCATTCAAATAGATCAATTGATGACACATATGTTGTCTCAAGAATTAAAAATCATAGTTAAATAGATTTCTAGATAATCCTAAATATGGTGTTTCTATGTTTTGAATATGATGAAATGACTAGCACATATTTACAATAAAAATNAGATTTATTGCATAACATTTTAGAAGTGTTTAATGACTATGGTGCAAAATGTGCCTATTTTGTTTGTGTTATAATATGCTAGTATTATTTCTAGTGTAGAATGCACTATCACAATTATACTACATAATTACATGCTATAATTATAGCAACATTGTTCCAAGTATTATTATTTCTTAGTGAATCAAGATTTCTAAGTAAGAATTAATCTCTCACACTCTATGTGTATGGTATAACTTAGAGGTACAATCTACATTCATTATGCTCTACTATGAAATGTTATTGAATTACTTTCCATAGCTAGTAGTTAACTTGTTGGACATTGAAATGCATGTGTTTTAGCTGGCACACTGAGCATTCAAATAGATCAATTGATGACACATATGTTGTCTCAAGAATTAAAAATCATAGTTAAATAGATTTCTAGATAATCCTAAATATGGTGTTTCTATGTTTTGAATATGATGAAATGACTAGCACATATTTACAATAAAAATCATATACGCAGGAGGTGCAATGTTTTATAGAGTTGTTCCATAGATCAAGATCATGTAGTGGAATTAGAGAGGTTGGGTTTGATTAACAAGTCACTTATCACATTATTATTCATTTACCCATAAAATTATGTGTTTTTCGAGTAGTTTTCTAAAAGAGCCTAACTTCTAACACATGTTTCTCTTTGCATTCCTTATCTTGGCTCAAAGTATTTTCAATCCTTATATTTATTACTAAATAGATCTAATTGGGTTGTCATTTTGGACACCACTTTGCACATCTTATATAGTAGGATCAAAAGAAAACTACCAATAATTCAAGTAGTTTATTTTCAACCAAATTGCAGTTTGTTAAACAATCTAGCATTGAATATCCTTACAATATGTTGGGTTGTGAGTCCAACTCCATTTTAGTTCAAAGATTTTCTTGATTCCTTTTTGAAACCAATTGGTAAAATTGAGAATGTTTAAAGTTGTATCCTGGAAAACATTTGAACTGACATGTCACTTGAAGAAGCTATTTAAGATTCTCGATATCATGCATTGTAAGGTGAGGTATGGTTGATGTTTCAATCTACAATATATATGACTTGTGCATGCCAAACTATACTCAAAATATAAAGTAAATGAATGCAATAAATATAGTTAGATTTCCAACACCGAGGACAAGAAGAGATAAGAATAT
This sequence comes from Picea sitchensis, assembly GCA_010110895.2. Lineage (NCBI taxonomy): Eukaryota > Viridiplantae > Streptophyta > Pinopsida > Pinales > Pinaceae > Picea > Picea sitchensis. Next base: position 386,959 of record SNQJ01S0001115.1, read on the forward strand.
AGCCCTAGAGGGAAGTGGGAATCCTCACTTCCCTCTAGGGCTCTAGTTCATTCAGTTGGATAAGAATATCAAAACTAGGGACTCCAAGAAATATCATTTTCTCTAGGAGTTATCACAATAACCTTCTCAAGGCTCTTGATCCATTTCCTCAACGGGAAAATGAACCACAAGAACACATCCCATTTTTATAGGCACATCAGCCATAATTTCAACATAAACACAACCAAATAATGGTTTTCCTCAAGAACATCATGGTTGGTTCTCTTCTCAACACCCAAATCCCCTCTTGTTCTCCCAAAATCAACAAGTAAAATATATCCCCTTTTCACATTTTAATTTGCTTTCTCACATTTACCAAGTTTGATTGTACTAAGGCCCATGCTCTCAATAACTAGGTGAGGTGACTTCCTCATCCAACCTCTTACATGCATTCAATGATTGAGTGTCTAATAATTCAAAGGTGGATTAAATGGTAATGACACATTAACTCAGGAAAAATCACATGGGTTTCTACTTGGACCCCCCTTTATCCCCCTCTTTTGTGGAGTCATAGCTCCCATCATTACCGTCCCTCTAGCATCATAGCCAATAATTATTATTTTATTAATTATTTCAATGTACATAATACATAGTTCGACCCTCATCCATATTAATCAATATGGGATTTGTGCCCCAACATATCATCTCACTAGCCTAAATCACATTTATACAATTACATTATCATTTGTGGGGACTAAAACTAGGGATGTTACATCCCCTCCCCCTTATTTTCGCACTGTCCTCAGTTCACAACACCATACAGGTATACATACATATCACAATGTTAGGATCTCTATACTTTAATCAACATCTATTCTCTCTATCCCAATGTCACACATGCATTCCAACCCAACATATTCATATAGTCACTCCAACCCAAAACATTTACACATAGGCACTTCAACCACAAATCGTACCTAATGATTTCCCAATTTATAATTCTTTCAATAATTCCAACCAACAATCTCTCATTCCCCTTAGTCTACATAACCCAAGTAAATGTACCCATTCTTTGTTATGTAGTCCCACAGGCTATACCACTGCCATCAAGGGACCGAACATAGATCGAACAAGAATTCTTAGAGATGTGGCTTTAGGAATTCTAGTTGCAACCACTTTCACAATTTGTCAATTCCCACAACAATTCCAACCAACAGTCTCTCATTCCCCTCAACCTTCACAACCCAAGAAAGTGTACCCCCTTCTCTACACCACATCCCTTTAGGATGTACCACTTCTCCCTAGGGCTCCAACACAAGGTTAGATAGGAAGTCTCAGAGCTATGGCTCCAGAAACTTCAACTATGATAATGGAATCTCCAAAATTTCAAATAGGTTTAAATGTGATTCCTGCATTGCATCCTTAAACTCCACTTTGCTTCTTCTCAACTAGAACAATTCCATTGGAATTTACTCATTCCATGGCTTTGTTCTTGAGTTTTGTTTCCTTATGGTGCTTTTCTTTCCAAGCATTCGATTCCTGTCTTCATTTTTTAGTTGTTCTATACAACCATCATGAAAGCATACAAATTATATCCATTATCATATAGCATTTATCTTTTCCATGGGAGTCCTCAACTCCACAATGCAATTTTTATTCAAGAGTAAGTTTGTAACCATAAGAAACACTTATATGCATGGCTATCATGAGCTTCAAAAACCTACCATGGGAAAGAATTCATATCACTATCCTTTTTTCGACATACCCTCATGATTCTAGCCACTATTCCATATGGATTTTTAAGTTTCCTCTTCTTTCTTGTACTCACACTCCGAGCTCAGAAATCCCCTTCGCTGCTATACAATCCCTTGAGCAATCCATCATTTTCCAAGGTTTTCATTTACAAGGAGAGTGCCAACTTACTACCAGACATTTGCTAGCAGTCTATAACCTATGGAAATCATAGGGTTCCAATGTCATAACAATAGCCTTCTTCCTAATATTTCCATGTCCATAGCCATCATCTCAATTGTATCACACACATACCATCATCATGAGATATCATGATAGCATTTTCACTTATTTATTCAAATTTGTTTTATATAGAAAACCCACTTTCCCTTCATCTATGTGATGGGTCATCCTAGAGGGCTCGTGCCCATTGAGAATTGCACATGTGGCTTGAAAATCCCAAATTTCATATTATTTAGGTTATTAAATTGTTGAAGAGGACCTTTTTCTTCTCCATAGGGTAGATTAGGGGATTTTAGCTTAGAAAATAATAGTTTAATGTAAGAGGAAGTTCATCCTTTACCTCTATAAATAGAGAGGTGTTGTACTATGTTGTCATTGATGTCAAAGGATTGATTTCAAAGGGTTGATGTCAAGTATTGTCTTAGTATTGTGTTTGTATCATTGATGTATTGATTGTTGGATCACGTGGTCATGGATGTAATTGATGTCAGAGGGTTGATGTCATGAGGTGTCATAGTGATGTGTTTTCATGAATGTAAAGGTTGATCATTCGTGTATCAATGGAACTCACATATGTACCAATCTTCCTCACATATGGAACTCACATATGTACCAATGTACTACAACATATCTTCCTAAAAAACCATTCACTACAACAAGTATTAAGTATCCAATAGTACCTATAATCATGTACCAAAAGTGTGTCTCAATAGATCAATGATATACCTCTATCTATCATCACATTAACATGATATGTCCCATAAAAAACATGCCAAAACTTTACTGAGAGAATACATAACATAACTAGTATTGTTCCTTAACATAAAGGCCTCAATCCACACTCTAGGTTTAGTACCATGCATCTAAGATAGGAATCAAGCATATGATCCAAAACTCAACCACGTATTGTCACCATACATTCATCAAACACAAATACAAACATGAAACCTGAATCATACCATCTTAGACCTTGCAAAAACAGAGTTATATCATTAAACCATGATGCAACGCATATGTACACCCCTATTTTTTAGTCTTTTACCACATGTACATTACTTCTCCACGTACATATTGCGTATGTACACAACTTTTCTTAATATAGACTATGTACCATCCATGGTTTCCATTCTGTTCTGGTTTTTTAGTCTTCTTCATCCACTTTTGAGAGTGTCCCAGCTTCTCAAAACTTGAACTCCGAGGTTCCATCTTTTCAACATTTTCTTCCTTCCTAGTTTCATGTGATCTTATTTCCATATTATATGAAGCACTCCTCATTGATTGTATCCTTTCATTCCATCAATCCTGAGATTTGCGGCCAAACCCACTGCAACTATAACATCTCATGGTGTGACAATGAGCAGCAATGGGTCCCACTTGATTACATATCCAACATCTTAATATGTTGTTGAATCTTCCAACATTTTTCCTTGCATAATTTATGAAATCCAAATCCCTGTGACCATATTCATTACATGAGAAACAATGACCATTGAAAACATTTCCATACCTTTTATTTTGTTTCCACCTTGAAGGTGTCTCTCTTCTAAACTTTCTTTGAGGTGTAGGGCATGCTTCTTGGTGTCTTCCTTTATCTGATCTTCTGAATATTTTATTTCTTTGTGTAGGTGCTTTAATTGCAGCTTTACTTCCACCTTTTGAAAATGAAGGACTTACATCATGCTGCTCAGAAGTGCTCGCTTCAAAGTGTGCAACTTCCTTGTTGTATCCAATACTTGATTTATCATTTGGTGATCTTTGACTATCTAGAATTTCATCCAAGATTGTTGAGTTGATCATGAACCTTTTTGACTTATTTTCTTTCTTTATGAGATCAACTACTTCTACTTCTAGCTTATGACATGATTCCTCCTTTTCATTTACCTAAATCTTCAATAATTCTTCTATTATTTTGGCTTCTTCAAGTTGGGTCTTCAAATTTGCATTAATTTCTTTTGTTTCTTTAAGATCTTCAAGGTTTTTGCTAAGATCATCATTTACCATCTTCTTTTCTTCTACTTGACTAATTATTTCATTCTTTAGGCTCTTGGTCTCTTCTTCTTTTTCTTCTAATTGAGTCCTTTGCTTGGTTGTCTCACTTCCTTCTTGTTTCTTGAGCATTTTTCTTAGTGTCATGGTAAGACTTTGGTACTTTTCAAGGGCTTCCTTAGTGTATTTTTCAAGATACTAAAAACAAATTGAGCCATAACCTATTTCCATGCTAAATATTCTAAATCATTTATAATTTTATCTTTAAGATTCAACAAATCTTCCTCTTCATCTATAAGATAATTTTTATTTGATTCTATACAAACTACCTCTACATCTTCTTATTCATTTGTAGGGTAACATTCAACTTCATTACATTCAGGAGTATTGTAATCAAAATACTTTGGATATTATTTAACGTCATTGATGACTAAGTATTGATATGCCTTTTCTAGCTTCAGCCATAGGTCCTTGGTGGAGGTACATTTTCCTATGCTTTCTTTAACAGAATATGAAATTCCATTCAAGATGGTATTGAATGTTGCTACATTATTCTTCTTTGTTGCATATTTTGACTGATTCTTTGAGGGAATTGGTCCAACAACAACGTTATTCCAATCACATGCTCCTTTTGCCTTCAAATACCCTTTCATTTTCTATTCTCAATGTCAAGTAATATGTCTCATCAAATAGGGGAACTTCATCTACATGTTCATCCATTTGTGTGTCCATGGATCTCCTTCAAGCTTGTAAGGCTTATGATGAAGGCCTGCTCTGATTCCAATTGTTGGACACAACAACCATACTGAGAGGGGAGTGAATCAGTGTAGGGATATTTTTACATTTCTTTCAAAACTTTATTTAGCAACACCTTCAAACATATTATTCATTTGTACTTATCTACTTTCATGTATCAACAAAATTCATGAATAATAGAGAGCATTAAACCATCACCATAATGAACAAAAAGAACACCAGATATATGTGTATTTTATTATTATTATGTGTTATAGGAGACTACAATATCAGGTTTTTATCACCATCAACTAAAAATACCAAAAAATCCAATAGAGTACCAACTCTAAACACAAGACTCAACTTGTAGATCTTAGCACCAATTGAGATGTTAGGAATCCAATCCCCAAGTACACGACCCTTCTTGTAGACAAAAACCAATATTCCAATAGGTACATGGCATGTTTATATTGCATCCCACGTATGTACACGACCTTCCTATACTGCAACATGCATATGTACACGCCCTTCCCTCTATCATCCTGCATAATGCATACACCTTCAGAAAACTAGGGCATCCATTCTTTTGCACTTCTAAAACTTTCCTTCCTATGTCACATCCACCAGTAACCTGTCACTGCATCCAACCTGTCACTAGAACCAATCTTTTTTGTCCCAACAATAAAAAAATCTACACCATCCAACAACCTATGCATGTTTCTAATGCATACACCATCACACAACATAGATATCCCTCAACCATATGAGAACAAAACCACTAAACCAATCATCCAACATCTACCATACCCAAACATCACAACAACCATACAAAGAATGCCTCAAGAACTCACCATACCATGAGTAAATTTAAGCATCAAGACAATATAACCATACCAAAACCTTTGTAGCAGATCTGAACCTGTAGAATGATGATATGGAACTTGCTTCAGCCTTTAGAAACCTGGCACCAACATCATATCAAGTCTTTTATTGGACATTTAAAATATATGTGACATGTGATTATTTAGAAAGTGTATGTACACGTTATGGCATTATGCAACCCATGCATGTACGTGATCTGGCCCATTGCAGCCTGTGTACAACCTCAGAAAACTAGGGTTTTTTTAACCTCCAATTTTTTTTTTGTCAAACTTCCTTGCTACCTCAAACTTACGAAACTAAGAATTCAATCCCACACCCTCTAGTGGCATGAAGAGCCTAGTCCCCTTCCCAATCGCAAATGAAGATAATAATAAAAAATACAAAGTCGTTCATGATGAGATCAAATTTTGACACCATTGGATAATATCTACCAACCTACATTTGAATAATTTTATCTGATCTCCCCACTTTTATATTTACTCTAATCTACCTGAGTTATTGAGTCCTAGGAATTCATGCCATCCTAAAACATGTGATCATTAGTAATGGCATTGCTATGTCTAATTGCTATTCCTCTATTTTTTTGCCATTACACCCATAAGGTAATTTATTTAGGTTATTTGTGTCAATTTTAATCAATGATATAGTTTTTAAAAGAATGGGATTGTTCCACCATGTAATTTCTTAGAGGAATAAGAATTATTATTCTTATGTCCATTAATGGATCATTGGTTGAGATAAATCTTAATCATTGTTTATTTTTTCCTAATCCCTAGTGGACAGGGAATTAGAGGTCTTTTTTTGTGTTCTATATTAGAAAAGAGGACACCAGACACACATGAGGTATTTTCTTATGCCAATTGTAAGTTATGTACCTTTAAAACCCTAATTTGGAGAGTGTCTTGCTAACCGATGTTTATCTTGATGTATCTATGAAATTTAGGCCCTTATGAGTCTAAAATTTTGGCTTGTAGTACTCTAATATTTCTTCTTTCAAATGTCATAGTTATGACAAAATTTTGATGTGCCAAGAGAAATTTATGGTAACTTTCCCAAAACTTGTTGATTCTTGGTCCTTCATGGATAATGAGTTTGTATGGAATTCCATGTGTCCAATATTTCTTATCTAATTATGAAATTTTTACCTAAAATAAAATGATCTGTATTCTTTCCAAATGAACTAGTTGCACTCAATTTGAATTTCCAAGATTCAAATATGACAGTTCTACCAAGAACACTTGTTTGAGATTGGTCTTAGGACTAGTCAAAAACCCTAATTTCCACATCATGTATTTCATAAATTATACCATATCAAAACATAAAATTTCTACCAAAGGTACTACAATATGTATCCTTAAACTCCTAAAAAATTTACAATCGAAAATTCCAAGATGACATGTTTGAGACTAATTTTAGGATAAGTCACAAACCTTGACTTCCATAGAATATATGTCAAATAGTGTAGTGATACAAAACCTAAAATATTTACTCCAAGTACTTTTCTATGTCTTCATAAGCTCCTAAAATTTTCATAGTCTAAAACTTCACCAAAAAAAAGTATAGCGAAAATTCCAATATGACTTGTTTCAAGGAGAAAAACCCTAAGATCATATGCTTTGATACCAAATTTTATGAACCAAACACCAAACATAACATAGTAATAGAAGAAACAAGTAAATCCACACCTTGAGAAAGGACTCGATCTATGGATCATGCCCGACTCCAAAATTGGGGATCTTCTAAACTCTCTCAAATGTTAAATCAACAAGAAGAAGATGATTGAATCACTAGATTAGAGTGATTTTCATAATGATTTGAATTATGTGAGATATGGAAGAAAGGTGATTGATTTCAAAATATGGATCAAGTTCTAATGTTTAGGAAAAAGTGATGTGTATCTGATTAACCTATTTTATTATTTGAAAATTACGGCCATTAAAATTTTTAAATGGAAATCCCCATTTTATTTTCTACAATGAGGTTTAGTGTTTAAGTGAATTAGTTGATGGATTTATTATAACCTTTTCAATAAGAGAGTTATGAGGATTTTTATCTTGACACCATAAAAACTGAAATTAGTAGCTCTTATCGTATAAACATTTTTCCAACCTTGACACAGTAAAATTCCATGGTTACATGACTTCTAGAATCAATAACTTTCTCGTAGAACTTTTTCTTAAAGAATCATTTTTTGCATGGTGAAGATGATAGATAGGGATTTCAAATGAATGGTTGTATAACCCATTTCAACATCAAGTGCATGGATTTTATAACCCATGAATTTCAAACCATCATGTTGACATGATGCCATAAAAAATAGTTTTCATATCTACAGGCCTTATAATCCAATTATGAGTTTCCATATAACTAAAAACAATTGGGCGGGTGGATGTTGTAGTGGAGGTATTTTTCATCGGTTCTTTTATTGGTAACAAATGCACTCATGTGTTTTAATTAACATGCACCGATGTGTTCTTACGAAACATGAATTGTTGTGTTTTTAAGCAACATGCACCAGTGCACACACACAATCGCAAAGCACCGATGCTCTTAAAAATATTACGCATTGATGCCATATTTATGTTATATGAAACATCGATGCTTTATTGTTATTGTACACCCTGGTGCATGTTGTTTTTTATGCAACAACGATGCTCATATAAATATTACACTCGAGTGCTCTTATGGTGGTTTCACGTGTGCTTGTATTACCACATGCAAGGAAGGATAGTGAAATTTACATAAACTGAGGTGAGATGTGGGCACCATGTTTTGTTACTAAGCACAAATGTGTATATGATAACTAAATAATCAGTGCATATATCATATACGAAAGCATCGGTGTGTATATCATACAAAAAAGCACTGGTGTGTATATGTTATATAATGAACCTGTGTGTATGTTATATATAAAGCATTGGTGCATGTATTATCTATAAAGCGACGATTTGCATATTATATATCAAGCACCAGTGAGATTAGTCGTATGTTATGTTGCTTAAAATAATAAATATAATCAATCATATGTTTTGTCACTTAAAATAATGATTTTTTTTCACAATTGTAAGAATTGATGCTTCTATTTAACTAATGGGCACTGATGCGTATTGGTAAAAATGTGTCATCGTCTATTTTATGGCATACATCATTTAGTGAGTTCAAAAGAACACAATGCACTGATATGTAAATATATTAATTAATTATTTTTTTACAAATTTTCGATGATGGTATTATTGGTAAGGATTGTTTAGAACTCCATAGAGCTAAAGTAGACTATTTTGAGAAGAGATTGGAGTTTTTAGATGATGAAGGTGTGGTTATAATCATTCAACGAGAGAAAACTATTACTGATGTACAATAGATTTCAACTACGCAAGCTAAGCATAGTGTGCGCAAATGATGTAAGGTCACTATTAAGAACCATTATTCCTTGTCAATGATTGATGATTTATTTGATCAACATAAATGTGTGAAACTATTCTTTGAGTTCACTACAAGGATAACACCTTGTAGCGTAGGTTTTTAGAGTTAAAAGATTTGTAATAATTTCAAAAAAACTCTACTACAACCTCCACTATTCTAAGAAAAGGTTTTAACAGATGTTCCATATAATTGAAAAAATTAGGGTGGGTGGAGGTTCTAGTGGAGATTGTTTGTTGGTGATTTTTTTGGTAGCAAAATCACTAGTGCATTTCATTGACACGCATCGATGTGTTCTTATGAAACACACATTGGTGTGTTTTTAATTAACATGCACCTATGCACACACAATCACAAAGTATCAGTGGTCTTAAAACTCCATAGAGCTAAAGCATACTATTTTGAGAAGAGATTGGAGTTTTTAGATGATGAAGGTGTGCTTAGAATCATTCAACAAGAGAAAACTATTATCGATGTACAATAGATTTCAACTATGCAAGCTAAGAAAAGTGTGCGCAAATGATGTAAGGTCACTATTAAGAACCATTATTCCTTGTCAAGGATTGATGATTTATTTGATCAACATAAATGTGTGAAATTGTTCTTTGAGTTCACTGTAAGGAGAACACCTTGTAGCGTAGGTTTTTAGTGTTACAATGTTAAGAACCAAACATCAATATAGCATAGAAAAACCTCGGGAAAAGTACTCAACGCCTTGAAAAAGAGATAATTTCAGATAATAATCCTCTTCGAGGGGGAAACCTCCTTTTACCCCACTTAAATGTTCAAGTACAAGATGATTCAAAA
>SNQJ01S0001115.1:405417-419147 GCA_010110895.2 Picea sitchensis
ATTTAATATTAATAGTAGTTGGAAGTGATTGAATTGTTGGTAAGACAAAAAATTATGAGATCATTTCATGAGTTGTTGAAAATGTTGCAATAAAATATAATGTGCATAAATACTGACAATTTGTTTGGTTGAATGAAAGTTGATAAACACTACAGGTAGAGTGATCTTAGATATGGAAATGGTGTAATCCATAAGGAATACTGGTACCTAAATATGAAATATCCAAACATTATGAGAAGGAATCTCATATTTGGGAAATTTGATTTCCTTTATAAAACAAATTTTAATAAATAAGTGAAAATGCTATGACAATATCTCATGATGATGGTATGTGTGAGATACAACTGAGATGATGGCTATGAAGATATAAATATTGGGAAGAAGGATAATGTTATTACATTTGAACCCTATGTTTTTGATAGGTTACATATTGTTAGCAAATGTCTGGTAGTAAGTTGGCACTCTCCTTGCAAATGAAAACCTTGGAAAATGATGGATCGCTCGAGGAATTGTCTAGTAGTGAAGGGGATTCCTGAGCCTAGAGGGTGAGTACAAGAAAGAAGAGGAAACTTAAAAATTCATATGGCATAGTAACCAGAATCATGAGGTGTGTTGAAAAAAGGATAGTGAGATGAATTATTTCTCATGGAAAAATTTTAAATCTAATGATAGCCATACATATAAGTGTTGCTTATGGTTACAAAATTACTCCTGAATAAACACTGCATTGTGGAGTTGAGGACTCCCATGGAAAATATAAATTCTATATGATAATGGATATAGTGTGTATGTTTTCATGATGGTTATATAGAGCAACTAACGAATGAATAAATGAACCGAATGCTTGGAAAGAAGAGCACCAGAAGCAAACAAAACTCAAGAAAAAAGGCATGGAATGAGTAAATTCCAATGGACTTGTTCCAGCTAAGAAGAAGAAAAGTGGAGTTTAAGGATGAAATGTAGGAAGAACATTTACAACTATTTGAAAGTTGTAAATGTGTTTCCTGAAGGGATGTGGTGTAAATGACCTTATGTTGGAGCCGTAGAGGGAAGTGGTACATCCTAAAGGGATGTGGTGTAGAGAATGGGGTACACTTCATTTGGTTGTGAAGGTTGAGGGGAATGAGAGCATGTTGGTTGGAATTGTTGTGGGAATTGACAAATTGTGAAAGTGGTTGCAGCTAGAATTTCTGAAGCCACATATCTAAGACTTCCTAGTCAATCTATGTTGGGGCCATTGAGGGAAATGATATAGCTTAGGGAACTACATAACAGAGAAGGGGGTACATTTCCTTGGGTTGTGTAGACTAAATGGAATGAGAGATTGTTGGTTGGAATTATTGAAATAATTATAACTTGGGAAATCATTAGGTACGATTTGGGGCTAAAGTGCGTATGTGTACATTTTTGGGGTTGGAGTGCCTATATGAATATGTTGGGTTGGAATGCATGTGTGACATTGGACTAGAGAGAACAGATGTTGATTAAAGTATAGAGAGCCTAGAATTGTGATATGTATGTACACATGTATGGTTTTGTGCACTTAGGACAGTGAAAAAATAAGTGGGAACGGATGTAACATCCCTAGTTTTAGTCCCCACAAATTATAATGTAATTTTATAAATGTGATTTAGGCTAGTGAGACGATATGTTTGGGGCGCAGATCCCATATTGATTAATATGGTTGAGGCTCAAACTATGTATTATGTACATTGAAATAATTAATAAAAATAATAATCATTGGCTATGATACTAGAGGTATGGTAATGATGGACTCTATGACTCCACAAAAGAGGGGGATAAAGGGGGATCCAAGGAGAAACCCATGTCATTTTTCTTGATTTAATGTGTCATTACCATCTAATCCACCTTTGAATTACTAGACACTCAATAATTGAATGCATGTAAGAGGTTGGGTGAGGAAGTCACCTCACCTAGTTATTGAGAGCATGGGCCTAAGTATAATCAACCTTGGTAAATTTGAGAAAGTAAATCCAAATGTGAAAAGGGGGCATATTTTACTTGTTGATTTTGGGAGAACAAGAGGGGAGTTGAGTGTTGAGAAGAGCACCAACCATGTTGTGCTTTAGGACAACCATTATTGGGTTGTGTTTATGTTGAAATTGTGGTCGATGTGCCTGTAAAAATGGGATGTGTTCCCATGGTTCATTGATCCAAGTGGATATCGGTGGCCACCCACCTTTTCCAACTGGATCAAAACAGTTTTCTGGCAATTTTGGTAATTTACTACTTTTAGCATTTTTTCGTGTCCTAAACTTCCGGAGCCATTTTGAGGCCCTAAACGACGTTTTTTGGGAAAACGGGGAGCAACATGGAAATTCCTTCGATGTTTCTCACATCAAAGTTTTATTCCTAGGATAGATATTTCTAGCGAGGTATTGAGCGCATCAAACGGAGATCGTATGCAAAAGTTATGACCCTAGGAAGTTAATGTACTGACTTACCCAAACGAGGCCCACATGACTTTTGGCGCTTCATCTCCTAGGGTTAGGTTTTTGGATTTCTAGGGTTTTTGACATTCCTATTTAACGTAAAAGGACTTAAGAGCCTCATTGTAACCAAATTATTTTGAATGAGCACAGTCATCACATCTCTTCTCAGAGATAAGTCGCCACCATTCTAGCAAGCTTGTTTTTCGCTCCATTTTACAGTTTCTGCTTATTTCCTTATTGAATAGAAAACCAGTTTTACTGTATCTTTGTTATTATGTGTTAAGAATATGTTAATAATTTGTAGTCATTTCTTTTTTCTCATAAAATTTGGATCAGTGGTATCAGAGCGGTCTGCTCCTTGTTGTCTTAATGCATGTCCCCAATGAGGTCAGAGTACAAAGAATTGGGTCTCGAGCTTATTTCTCTTGAGGACAAAAGCTCTCGCATGCCCAAGAGACATCTCATGGCAGGAGAAAATAAATATGACAGGACGTGAGATCCTTTCAAAATGTTTCTTGAGGAATCCCTCACGCAACAGAGGAATGATATGATGGATAGTTTCATGCAAATCCTTCAGCGGCTACCAACATGCGACACATCTTCTTCGAGTGGAGGCACTCCCCCCTTAAAGGTATAAATCAACTTCGATATTCATGTATTTGAAGGTCAAATAGATGTAGATGTTGTAGACAAGTGGTTGAATCTACTAGAAGGGTATTTTTTTGTCCATAAATTTTCGAATAGAGAAAATATTACTTTTGCGCTCCTCAAAGTCGTTCCCCATGTCAAATATTGGTGGGAAACTTTATGTGAGAAAAAGGAAACAGAGGAACCCTCATTATTTATAGTCACGACCACCTGGGAATCCTTCAGGGATGTTATTAAGGAACAATACTACCCTGTCGGAAGTTATGATGATTTTTATACCAAATGGACCACACTGCGGCAAGAAAGAGACGAAGCAATGCCAGAGTTCACAAATATCTTCCATACCTTACACACCAAGTTGGGTATCAAATATTTGGAGCGACATCTGGTGCTCAAGTATGGAGGTTCTCTACATAGATACATCCAAACTAAAATGCAATTTTTGGACATCTCATCCTTGGGCGCGACCTACTGATATGTCATCAAAATCAAGCAGAAGCTCAAACAAAAGATGAAAAAAATTGGGCCTGGGAACCCCTCACAGCAAAATCCAGGAAAGGGTGGCCCCAACCCACAAAAAAAAGGACAAACCAAATATGGATAGTATCAAGACAACCAGTCCAAGACGCAAGAAAATAAGGACACCAAAAAGACAAAGAAATATAGCGGGAAGTGGTGCAACTTCCATAAGATCCCTTGGCATAACATTGTTGACTAGCACTCAAAGAAGTTGTTGGTGGCCGAAGTGAAATCCTCTAAATCATATGTGGTTTGTGACTCTGATTCAGAACCAGAAAGGGGAAGATAGATCATTGATATAGAACCCAATGTCACCGTTGCTACCACCAAGCTCTAGCCTGGTGAACCAAATGAGCCATAAGAAGGAGAGCGCCTATTCCATTCACAGATGTGGGTAAAATGCACCCCACTGCACTTCATCATGGATAGAGATAGCCAGAAGAACCTCATCTCATCATAGGTCGTCAAGAATTTGGCCCTGCCAACAACACTGTACCCACAACCCTGCACCATTAGATGGATCCACCAAGGAAGCGATCTTCACGTCAACCAACAGTGTCGACTGTCGTACAACATCAAGCCCTTCAAAGACGAGGTATTATGTGATTTTTCTCCTCTCAAAGTTTGTGATGTTCTTTTGGGCCAACCTTATTTATGGAAACGTCATGTTGTATATGAGTCTAGGCCTCATAGTTTTATTATTACTTTGAATAGGAAATTGTACAAGATACCTGAGGTAGTCCCACCTAGTTTTATTTCCTTGATCTCTGCTAATCAATGAAGGAAGGTCATATCTCATACGGGGAAGTTTGTCTTCTTCGTTATTTTCTCTTAGAATGAGAAAAAGATCACAACCACATCCAGGGTATCTGCGGCTAAACTCTCCACACAACAGAAGCAAGTAGATAAGGTCATGGAAGAGTACTTGGATATATTCTCCTCACCTATCAGGGTACCTCTGCACTGTCAGGTCAAGCACCCCATCGATCTGACCCCAATGGGGCCAGTCTATCGTCGCTCTCTGTTAGAGAATGAGAAGATCAAGCGACAAATCCAAGAACTGCTCCACAAGGGGCACATCCGTCCCAGCTCATCACCTTGTGGGAGCCCAATTGTGTTGGTACAGAAGAAATATGGAAACTGGCGACTCTACATTGATTACCGAGCTTTGAATAAAATCATAATCAGAAACTAGTACCCGATTGGTTGAATCGAAGACCTCCTTGATCAACTCATGGGGGCCAAATACTTCAGTAAGATTGATCTAAAGTTTGGCTACCACCAGGTATCGATAGAACAAATAGATGTATGGAAGACCACCTTCAAGTCAAAGGAAGGCCTTTTTGAATGGTTGGTCATGCCCTTTGTTTTGACAAATGATCTAGCCACTTTCATGAGGATGATGGATGATATCCTATGACCATTCACCAATACTTTTGTAGTGGTGTATCTAGATGACATTCACATTTACAGCAATACTTGGGCAGAACACTTGTAGCATATTCAACAGGTTTTTCACACCCTGTGATGGCACAAGCTATACGCCAACTTATAAAAATGCTCCTTTGGCATGGATAGGGTCCATTACCTGGGCTACATTATTGATCAGCATGGCGTACATGTTGATCCATCCAAGATCCAAGTCATCTGTGACTGGCCAGCCCCAACCACACCCACTGAGCTTTGGAGCTTTTTGGTCCTTACCAATTTCTACCGCAGGTTCATGTTGGGATTCTCCCATATTGCATGGGCCCTTAGCCAAATAAATAGGGGTGGTGGTAAGGAGAAATTTGTGTGGGGCCAGTCCCAACAAAAAGTGTTCGATGATTTGAAGAAGCGCTTGTGCTCAACCCTAGTACTTTCACTACCAAACCTACAACAACCCTTTGAGATGGATACAAATGCTTCAGACTATGTTGTGGGCATCATTCTCACTTAGCATGACCACCCCGTGGCCTATCATAGTGAGACACTATCAGATGTTGTCTGTAAGTAACCTACTTACAAAAAATAAATGTACTCCATTGTGCAAGCCTGTCGCCAGTGGAGACATTACATTCTTGGGAAGGAGACATTCATCCACACTGATCATAAACCATTGCAGTTCATGCAAACACAAGGAAAATTGTCAAATGAACGCCATCAAAAGTGGTCCACATACTTCCAGCAATTTGACCTCAACATCAAGTATAAAATAGGAATCACCAACCACGTCGTTGATTGCCTCAGCAGACCACCAGTCACGGAACTCACACAGTGCTAGACTCTTGCGACCATGAGACCTCTAGATGGCCCCAACTCTATGAGATAGACCCAGACTTCGCCACCACCTACCAAATGTTGGGTGAAAATGCAGTTGTTGATAATTTCCATCTTCAGGATGGTTTGTTGTGTCGTCTGGGCCATATCTACATTCCATCAAGCGAGAAAGTGAAGTTGATCTGGGAATCCCACTATAGTTGGGTGGCAGGATACTTCATCGTCGAAAAGACAATGGAAATTCTACAGAAACATTTCTACTAGTCGAAACTTCAACAGGAGGTCAGCAAGTATATCAGGTATTTCACTTCCTGCGTTATTGCCAAACTGACCACTAAGAAACAGGGCATGTACACCCCTATTCCTACTCTTGATAGGCCATGAGAATCCATCTCAATGGACTACATGTCGAGCCTCCCGTCCACTAAGTGGAGAAATGACTGTGTTTTTGTGGTTGTTGACCGCTTTTCTAAGATGGCGATTTTGGTTGCCTGCAAGAAGAGCATCACAGCAAAGGCCACTGCCAAGCTCTTCTTTGAACGAGTCTGGGTAAATTTTGGAATCCCACAAACCATTTTCTCATATCGGGACAGTTTATTTCTCATCACATTATGGTCGAGCCTCTGGTCACTATTGTACACCAAGCTCACCAAATCCATGACCTTCCACCCCCAGACAGATGGCCAAACCGAGGTCATAAATCAAATGATTGTGCATATCCTGTGCATGTATAATTCCAAGGACCCTCGCACATGGGATGATATCCTTACCTATGTCCAACATAGATACAAATGATCCCTCCATATCTCAACCGGCCACAACCCCTTTCATATGGGGTTGGGATTCCAACCATTGGGTCCCATAGGTGTTGCACTTCCCCTTGTGGTCACCTCAACCGACTCATCTCCTGATCCAACTGAAGCTAACAAATCCACCCGGTTCATTGAGAGGATCCAACACATCTTCCAACAGGTTCAAGATATCCTACAGAAGTCCATTGACAAGTACAAGCAGCGCCATAATCAACATCGGGTGCCACATAAGTTTCAGGTGGGCGACAAATTTTGGTTGCACTTGTAGAAATAACGCCTTACAGGAACCCATCGGAAGTTTCTCCCACTCAGTTATGGGTCGTACACCATCACCAAGGATATGGGGGATAATGCTTTTGAGCTCAACATTCATCTTTTCCTTGTCCTGCACCCAGTGTTCAACATGGATCTCCTTCAGCCTTATTTCCCACCATTATTGGACACCTCGGAAGTAGAAAAATAGCTGACACCAACATAGCTCAACCCTGACTACATACAATAGGCATCCAGTGATCAGATTGTGGACACATAGATCAAGGGCACTCGACAACAAAGGATCCATCTTTATCGAGTCGTCAAAGCAGGGCAACTCCTGCACCAAAGCAAGTGGCTCACCCGGGGCCAAATTCAGCAGAAATTTCTTCATCTGATGGGGGAACTCAACGCAATGGAGACCATTTCTTCCTAAGGAGGGAGGATTGATCCACATGGATATCGGTCACCACCCACCTTTTCCAACTATCTCAAAACATTTTTCTGGCAATTTTGGTAATTTACTTTAGCAGCTTTTCGGGTCCTGAACTTCCAGAGCTGTTTTGAGGCCCTAAACGACGTTTTTTGGGAAAACAGGGAGCAATATGGAATTTCCTTTGATGTTTCACACATCAAAGTTTTAGTACTCGAACATATATTTCTAACAAGGTATTGAGCTTGTCAAACGAAGATCGTATGCAAAAGTTACAACCCCAGGAAGTTGATGTACTGACTTACCCAAACGGGGCCCACATGACTTTTGGTGCTTCATCTCCTAGGGTTAGGTTTTTGGATGTCTATGGTTTTTGACATTCCTGTTTAATGTAAAAGGACTTCAGATCCTCATTGTAACTAGCTTCTTGCGAATGAGCATAGTTGTCACATCTCTTCTCAGAGATAAGCCGCCACCATTCTATCAAGCTTGTTTTCCGCTACATTTTACAGTTTCAACTTATTTCCTTATTAAATAGAAAACCAACTTTATTGTGTCTTTGTTATTTTGTGTTAAGCATCTGTTAATAATATGTAGTCATTTCGTTTTTCTCATCAAATCCAGATCATTCATTTTCTTGTTGAGGAAATGGATCAAAATCCTTGAGAAGGTTATTGTGAGAACTCCTAGAGAAATTGATATTTCTTGGAGTTCTTAGTTGTGATATTCTTATCCAAATGAATGCATTATAGCTCTAGAGGGAATTTGGAAGGCTCAAGGGAAAGCATGGCTGAAAAGGGGGATACCATTCCTTGGGTTGTGCAAGTTTAGGGGAAGAGAGAATGAGATTTTTTTGTTGCATTCTAATGGAGAACTTTGAGGTGGTCGAAAAGGAGCTACTAATATTCCATGTAAAAATGGATACATACATGGACAAAATAAACAAAAACTTGCAAGCCATAAAAAAAAACTGGCTAGAGATTATTGGATGTTTCTACATCTTCCTGGAGACTTGTTTGATTTGCCTCTGGCAGCAGGATTCCTTCTCNATGCAAAAGTTACAACCCCAGGAAGTTGATGTACTGACTTACCCAAACGGGGCCCACATGACTTTTGGTGCTTCATCTCCTAGGGTTAGGTTTTTGGATGTCTATGGTTTTTGACATTCCTGTTTAATGTAAAAGGACTTCAGATCCTCATTGTAACTAGCTTCTTGCGAATGAGCATAGTTGTCACATCTCTTCTCAGAGATAAGCCGCCACCATTCTATCAAGCTTGTTTTCCGCTACATTTTACAGTTTCAACTTATTTCCTTATTAAATAGAAAACCAACTTTATTGTGTCTTTGTTATTTTGTGTTAAGCATCTGTTAATAATATGTAGTCATTTCGTTTTTCTCATCAAATCCAGATCATTCATTTTCTTGTTGAGGAAATGGATCAAAATCCTTGAGAAGGTTATTGTGAGAACTCCTAGAGAAATTGATATTTCTTGGAGTTCTTAGTTGTGATATTCTTATCCAAATGAATGCATTATAGCTCTAGAGGGAATTTGGAAGGCTCAAGGGAAAGCATGGCTGAAAAGGGGGATACCATTCCTTGGGTTGTGCAAGTTTAGGGGAAGAGAGAATGAGATTTTTTTGTTGCATTCTAATGGAGAACTTTGAGGTGGTCGAAAAGGAGCTACTAATATTCCATGTAAAAATGGATACATACATGGACAAAATAAACAAAAACTTGCAAGCCATAAAAAAAAACTGGCTAGAGATTATTGGATGTTTCTACATCTTCCTGGAGACTTGTTTGATTTGCCTCTGGCAGCAGGATTCCTTCTCCTGAGTTGTGCCTTGATGGAGTCAGTGCTAGGTCTGGAGGATTCTGATTATGTTCACTTCTTTCTTTTGAGTGAAAATTTGAAGGGAGCCGTGAATTAATTAATGCATTTGAATCTGCAGGATGTTGAGGGTGACCAAGGGGGTTCCCCACATGCTGACTAAGAACTCCAATATTATTGTTATTTCTATTGACCCCTCTTAGAGCTATTGCAATCTCTTTATCATGTCTATGTTCCTGGAGTTGTAGTTGATTCTGTAAAGTGACAATTTGGCGACGGAGCTCCTAGTTTTCCATTTGTAATTCCCTGAGTTGTGAATCTATTATTTCCTCTGACCTTCTGAAGATCGTGTGTATGTTTTGAATTTGGTCTCGGATTTCCTATGTATCACAGGATGGACAGAAGCAGGGGGGTCTAATACTCCGCCACATAATAAAAGGAGGTCATTGGAGCAAAATGGCATGAATTTATTTGCTAAAATGTGGATAGGCTTCTGAGTGGGGGTGGAGCACTAACCACTAAAAGGAAGAGGTAGTAAACATTGCATGCTTGAGAGGATATCAAATTTGAATTTCCCACAAACCAAAGAGATCGTCTGTAGAGGAGATAATGAACAATGAATCCAAGGTTGTGGGAGAATGCATCATGGAATATAGGGTGCATGCGGAGCTAACGAGCAAGAGGGAAGAAATGAAAGGGGGGGCACATGGGAAAGGGGGGGAGGTACCATCAAGAAGACACATGTGATAAGGAGGGATAGTGAGGCTAAGGACGAGAGGATCCAAATTTTAGGAAATAGGGGGAGCAGGGGCCCGAGGGAGAAGGGAAAGAAGGCCAAACAAGGAGGTTGGGGCAAAGGGGAGGGGGTAGGAAACACGATATTTTTAAAAAGAGTAAGTTTCAAACGAGAAAAGGAGAAATTAAAAAAAATGGAGGTTATTAAGGGATCCACGCATTGGTTTCAATCTAATTGATGAGGATTTGACTATGTCTCATGTTCTTTTCTACTTTTACTAAACGATCAGTAACCTGATTTTGGAAATGGACAATATGGAATAAATGGATTTTAGAGAAATGGCATTTCAAGGTTTTAATTTGGGAATGAAGTATGATAGGGTTTTGGTTTTCTAATTTTTTTAATCCAAGGAGGTCCTTTATAATTAGTTATGAGTCTCAAAGAATAGTGAGTTCTTGGAGGTTTCTTGAATTTGCAAGTTGAAGCCCCATGAAGACTGCTAGGATTTATGCTTTATTTTTGGTTGTCTTTCCAAGCCCCCAAGAGTAGTCCAGGACCTTTTCTCCATCATAATAAATGATGAATCCCCCCACATATGTCGTCCCAACATCAATTATGATGTTAACAATATATCTATTTAGTAATAAAAATAAGGATTTCCAAATATTTAAGCCAAGATAAGGAATGCAAAAGAGAAACATGTGTTAGAAGTTAGGCTCTTTTATAAAAACTACTCAGAAAGAAAATAATTTTATGGGTAAATAACTAATAAATATGTGATAAATGACTTGTTTGTCAAACCCTGTTGGAAAACTGAGAGGGGGGGGTGAATCAGTTGTTACTGTGCTTAAACAATTATGTCCATTTTAAACTCTTTACATAACACTCAATGATGATCACAATAATGTAGGGAAGTAAGCAATAGAATATTCAACATCAATCACACACATGAAATATACAGAGACAGATATTTCCTGAGGAAACCCATAAAGGGAAAAACCTCTTCTTCTTGATATGATAAGTAGTCTTTATTTTTTGTACATTATCATTCTTATGAGCTCCAACTCCTTTTGAGGCTACCACCTTTGTTTTACAAGCAAAAACTTGCTGAGAGCACCAACTCTCTGGTTTCTCTAGCACCCACTAGAAGGAAGCACCAACTCCCTGAGCGTTCTAGCACCAATTGGATGGAAGCACCAACTAGATGGTAGCACCAAATTCCAGTCACACAGGTACCGACCTATATAACAGAGAACAATAGTTCTCCCTTACACCACCCTACCTCCCTAGTTTTTCTGGCTGCAACCAGATGGAAGCTATGACTCCCTGTGTTCAAGAACCCACTTGAAACTCTGAGGACAACAGTCCTCCCTAGCACCACCCTACAATAGAAGCAACCATCTCTTCTTTGTTCTGCATATATTTATCATTCCAATTCCTCTGTCAGATCATCCTGGAAAATATTCGTATTCTCTGCGGTTATACTGAATCCGTTCATCATCAGTGGTCGTTGTGCTGAGATTCTTTGGCTTCTCTGGCAGTTACAGTCTTTGATACTTTTCCGCATGCTCATGCCTTTGGTGCCTTTTCCCTTTATGGGAAAACTACACAGTGGGTGCTCTCTTTTCTATCTAAGCCCCTTCCTTTCACGTGACCACAAGCTGTGATTAGACGCCTATCCAAAAGGTGCTTCGTGACTTTGCACATCGGATATTCAGCTGCGAGTTGCCTTGATTCTCCCAACTCGTGATATCTGAAATGGAGCTTAGCAGCGCTAGCTCCTTCCTCTAATATTTCTCCACGTGACCGTTGGATATGATTGCTCACTAATCAAAGGGGCTCTTCATGATCTCGGCAATCTCTGATGTGGATCACAGTGACATGCTAGCTCCTCCCTTAATAATTTTACGATGTGACCTTGGCTATGACTACAGGCCTAACTTTATCATGCCTAATCAACAATCCACGATCATCAATGGTCCGAAGGATGTGATCAAATCGTGACCTCATGTGTCGGGTGTTTGAACGTGAGCCAACCCTGACTCTTCCAAATATCGATTCCCAATTCAGTGCTATGTGTTATATCGATGGCCCACAACCCTCTATGATCCAACGGTCCAGATATTATTAGGACTTCACGAAGTTGGACTACTCACCTCCCTTCTCCCGAATCCTGATTTTCTAAAACTTTCTCCAGATCAATGGCCCTCAACATTCCTCAATCCAACGGTTGTGATAAATATCGTGAACTTGGACTTTGCAATGTCTGCGGACTGCTTGACACAGTTCTTCCAATTCGTGATTCTATGAATATGCTTTATCGTCTGCCACGTTTCCTTCCCAGATGAACGACTAGGATTGTTGCGACTCCCAGCTCCTCGAGTATTTGTCTCCTGCCTTCCAGATATTTGCGGGCGTCAGATCAATGGCTCACAACTCCCCATGATCCAACGGTCCAAATCAACTCCCGAAATCAGACATCATGAGTTCCTACAACTCTCACCTTTGAATTTTCCAGTTCGCGAGTCACCGAAATGTTGATCTCTCACCACGNGGTCAAGATTTACCGCACGATCTTGGAATAATTTCTAAGTGTCAAAGGCCTCGACATTTGATCCTTCTGCGAGTCCTGATGAATTTGGGTCTCGTCTGCGTTTCTGAGAACACTATCTCTCCTGAGCTTTGGAAATGGAATTAACCTCGGCCCTAGTGCAAACTTGTGCTCTACGTGCAACTCTACACTATTCCTCCTGAGCTTCTCTAGCTTTCTCTTCTGCGTCCTCCCAAAATACATCTGGTGCTCGCCTGGCACATTCTTCACTTTCTCGTCTTCTGGTCTCTCGAGATTTGGTTCACTGTTGTTCTTGCCATCAATGAGAAGCACACTCTTCCTGTAAAACATGCCAACAATCTCCCCCTTTGGAATTGATGGCAACCCTGAAAGGTTGCACTATTATGCTTAGACCTCCAACTGTAGCATTTAGACCAGACCTTTTCTCCCCCTTTGACAACAATGTCAAAGAAAACATGCTCCCCCTGATCTATTACAGTATTTTTCGGAGGTATTAGATATTCAACCAACACATACTCCCCCTGATATGATGGACTCTCTTAGGTGAGACAAGGGATGACACCCAGCTTCTGACGGAGATATTCAAATGGTGTCTTGGCTAGGGGTTTAGTAAAGATGTCTACAATTTGTTCTATGGTTGGAATGTAATTTAGCTGAAGAACTTTGTTTGTAACCTGCTCTTTGAGAAATGATATTTTAATGGTATATGCTTAGTCTTTGAATGGAGAACCGGATTCTTGGAGACACTAGTGGCACTTGTGTTATCACAGTGAATTGGAATGGGATCAGTATAAGTTACTTTCAAATTTGTAAGAGTTTGTATCATCCATAATAATTGAGTGCAATAAGTAGCAGTAGCAATGTACTCTACCTCTGTAGTTGACAAATAAATAGATCCCTTCTTCTTACTCATCTATGCGACCATAGAATCACCTAAAAAGAATGCACCTCCAATGGTGCAAAGTTTTCATCAAAATCTTGTCCTTCAACTTGTGCATACCCCTTATAGACCAATCTRGCTTTATTCTTAACAWTTTTTCCTTGTTTATTCATTTTATTCTTAAACAACCATTTGGAGCCAATTACATTCTTATCTGCAGGTCTAGGAACAAGCTACCAAGTATTGTTCTTCTCAATCTGATCCAATTCCTCATTCATTGATTTTAAACAATTCACATCCTCACTGGCTTCATTAAATTTCTTGGGTTCCACC
>SNQJ01S0001115.1:442403-456910 GCA_010110895.2 Picea sitchensis
TGGTGAATGGTCATAGGATATCATCCATCATCCTCATGAAAGTGGCTAGAGCATTTTTCAAAACAAAGGGCATGACCAACCATTCAAAAAGGCCTTCCTTTGACTTGAAGGCGGTCTTCCATACATCTGTCCATTCTATCGATACCTGGTGCTAGCCAAAATTTAGATCAATCTTACTGAAGTATTTGTCCCCCATGAGTTGATCAAGGAGGTCTTCGATTCGAGGAATCAAGTACCGGTTTCTGACTCTGATTTTATTCAAAGCCCGGTAATCAATGTAGAGTTGCCAGGTTCCATCTTTCTTTTGTACCAGCACGATTGGGCTCCCACAAGGTGATGAGCTGGGATGGATGTGCTCCTTGTGGAGCAGTTCTTGGATTTGTCGCTTGATCTCCTCATTCTCTAACAGAGAGCGATGATAGACTGGACCATTGGGTAGCATTGCGTTGGGGGTCAGATCAATGGGGTGCTTGAATTGACAGTGCAGAGGTACCCCGGTAGCTGAGGAGAATATATCTGAGTATTCTTCCATGACCTTATCTACTTTCTTCTGTTGTGTGGAGAGTTCGGCCGCAGATACCCTGGATGTGGCTGTGATCTTTTTCTCATTCTAAGAGAAAATCACGAAGAAGACAAACTTCCCCGTCTGAGAGATGACCTTCCTTCATTGCTTAGCAGAGATAAAGGAAATAGCACTAGGTGGGACTACCTCGGGTATCCTGTACAATTTCCTGTTCAAAGAAATAATAACACTACGAGGCCTAGACTCATATACAACATGACGTTTCCATAAATAAGGTTGGCCCAAAAGAATATCACAAAATTCAAGAGGAGAAAAATCACATAATACCTCGTCTTTGAAGGGCTTGATGTCGTACGATAGTCAACACTGTTGGTTGACATGAAGATCGCTTCCTTGGCAGATCCATCTAATGGCATAGGGTTGTGGGTGCAGTGTTGTTGGCAGGGCCAAATTCTTGATGACCTATGATGAGATGAGGTTCTTCTGGCTACCTCTATCGAGAATGAAGTGCAGTGGGGTGCCTTTTACCCACATCTATGAATGGAATAGGCGCTCTCCTTCTTATGGCTAGTCTGGTTCACCAGGCTAGAGCTTGGTGGTAGAAACAGTGGCATTGGGTTCTGCATCAATGATCTATCTTCCCCTTTCTGGTTCTGAATCAGAGTCAGAAACCACATATGATTTAGAGGATTTCACTTTGGCCACCAACAACTTCTTTGAGCGACAGTCAACAATGTTATGCCAAGGGATCTTATGGAAGTCGCACCACTTCCTGGTATATTTATTTGTCTTTTTGGTGTCCTTTTCTTGCGTCTTGGACTGGTTGTCCTGATACTATCCATCTTTACTCTGTCATTTTTTTTGTGGGTTGGGGTCACCCTTTCCTGGCTTTTGCTGTGAGGGGTTCCTAGGCCCAAATTTTTGCGTGTTTTGTTTGAGATTCTGCTTGATTTTGATGACATATCAGTAGGTCGTGCCGAAGGATGAGATGTCTAGAAATTGCATTTCAGTCTGGATGTATCTATGTAGAGCACCTCCATACTTGTGCACCAGATGTCGCTCTGAATATTTGATACCCAACTTGGTGTGCAAGGTATGGAAGATATTTGTGAACTCTGGCATTGCTTGGTCTCTTTCTTGCCGCAGTGTGGTCCATTTGGTATACAAATCATCATAACTTCTGACAGGGTAGTAATGTTCCTTAATAGCATCCCTGAAGGATTCCTAGGTGGCCTAGACTGTAAATAATGAGGGTTCCTCTATTTCCTTTTTCTCACAGAAAGTTTCCCACCAATATTTGACATGGGGAATGACTTTGAGGAGCGCAAAAGTAATATTTTCTCTATTCGAAAATTTATGGACCAAAAAATACCCTTCTAGTAGATTCTACATCTATTTGACCTTCAAATACATGAATATAGAAGTTGATTTGTACCTTGAAGGGGGGGCGCCTCCGCTCGAAGAAGATGCGTCGCCTGTTGGTAGCCGCTGAAGGATTTGCGTGAAACTATCCATCATATCGTTCCTCTGTTGTGTGAGGGATTACTCAAGCAACATTTTGAAAGGATATCACATCCTGTCATATTTATTTTCTCCTGCCATGAGATGTCTCTTGGGCATGCGAGAGATTTTGTCCTCAAGAGAAACAAGCTCGAGACCCAATTTTTTGTACTCCGACCTCATTGGGGACATGCATTAAGACGACAAGGAGCAGACCGCTCTGATACCACTGATCCAAATTTTATGAGAAAAAATAAATGACTACAGATTATTAACATATGCTTAACACATAATAAAAAAGATACAGTAAAGCTGGTTTTCTATTCAATAAGGAAATAAGCTGAAACTATAAAATGGAGTGAAAAACAAGCTTGCTAGAATGGTGGCAGCTTATCTTTGAGAAGAGATGTGATGGCTGTGCTCATTCGAAATAATTTGGTTACAATGAGGCTCTGAAGTCCTTTTACGTTAAATAGGAATGTCAAAAACCCTAGAAATCCAAAAACCTAGCCCTAGGAGATGAAGCGCCAAAAGTCATGTGGGCCTCGTTTGGGTAAGTCAGTACATTAACTTCCCAGGGTCATAACTTTTTCATACGATCTCCGTTTGATGCACTCAATACCTCGTTAGAAATATCTATCCTAGGAATAAAACTTTGATGTGAGAAACATCGAGGGAATTTCCATGTTGCTCCCCATTTTCCCAAAAAACGTCGTTTAGGGCCTCAAAACGACTCCAGAAGTTTAGGACCCGAAAAAATGCTAAAAGTAGTAAATTACCAAAATTGCCAGAAAACTGTTTTGATCCAGTTGGAAAAGGTGGATGGCCATCGATATCCACCTGGATCAATGAACCATGGGAACACATCCCATTTTTATAGGCACACCGACCACAATTTCAACATAAACACAACCCAATAATGGTTGTCCTAAAGCACAACATGGTTGGTGCTCTTCTCAACACCCAACTCCCCTCTTGTTCTCCCAAAATCAACACGTAAAATATGCCCCCTTTTCACATTTGGATTTACTTTCTCAAATTTACCAAGGTTGATTGTACTTAGGCCCATGCTCTCAATAACTAGGTGAGGTGACTTCCTCACCCAACCTCTTACATGCATTCAATGATTGAGTGTCTAATAATTCAAAGGTGGATTAGATGGTAATGACACATTAACTCAGGAAAAATTACATGGGTTTCTCCTTGGACCCCCCTTTATCCCCCTCTTTTGTGGAGTCATAGAGTCCATCATTACCATACCTCTAGTATCATAGCCAATAATTATTATTTTTATTAATTATTTCAATTTACATAATACATAGTTCGAGCCTCAACCATATTAATCAATATGGGATCTGCGCCCCAAACATATTGTCTCACTAGCCTAAATCACATTTATAAAATTACGTTATAATTTGTGGGGACTAAAACCAAGGATGTTACATCCCCTCCCACTTATTTTTTCACTGTCCTGAGTGCACAAAACCATACATGTGTACATACATATCACAATTCTAGGCTCTCTATACTTTAATCAACATCTAATCTCTCTAGCCCAATGTCACACATGCATTCCAACCCAACATATTCATATAGGCACTCCAACCCAAAAAATGTACACATAGGCACTTCAGCCCCAAATCGTACCTAATGATTTCCCAATTTATAATTATTTCAATAATTCCAACCAACAATCTCTCATTCCATTAGTCTACACAACCCAAGGAAATGTACCCCCTTCTCTGTTATGTAGTTCCCCAGGCTATACCATTTCCCTCAAGGGCCCCAACATAGATCGACTAGGAAGTCTTAGAGATGTGGCTTCAGAAATTCTAGTTGCAACCACTTTCACAATTTGTCAATTCCCACAACAATTCCAACCAACATGTTCTCATTCCCCTCAACCTTCACAACCAAATGAAGTGTACCCCATTCTCTACACCACATCCCTTCAGGATGTACCACTTCCCTCTATGACTCCAACATAAGGTCATTTACACCACATCCCTTCAGGAAGCACATTTACAACTTTTAAATAGTTGTAAATGTTCTTCCTACATTGCATCCTTAAACTCCACTTTTATTCTTCTTAGCTGGAACAAGTCCATTGGAATTTACTCGTTCCATGCCTTTGTTCTTGAGTTTTGTTTCCTTTTGGTGCTCTTCTTTCCAAGCATTCGGTTCATGTATTCATTCGTTAGTTGTTCTATATAACCATCATGAAAACATACACACTATATCCATTATCATATAGCATTTATATTTTCCATGGGAGTCCTCAACTCCACAATGCAGTGTTTATTCAGGAGTAATTTTGTAACCATAAGAAACACTTATATGTATGGCTATCATTAGATTTAAAAATTTTCCATGAGAAAGAATTCATCTCACTATCCTTTTTTCGACACACCCTCATGATTCTGGTTACTATGCCATATGAATTTTTAAGTTTCCTCTTCTTTCTTGTACTCACCCTCTAGGCTCAGGAATCCCCTTCACTACTAGACAATTCCTCGAGCGATCCATCATTTTCCAAGGTTTTCATTTGCAAGGAGAGTGCCAACTTACTACCAGACATTTTCTAACAATATGTAACCTATCGAAAACATAGGGTTCAAATGTCATAACATTATCCTTCTTCCCAATATTTATATCTTCATAGCCATCATCTCAATTGTATCACACACATACCATCATCATGAGATATTGTCATAGCATTTTCACTTATTTATTCAAATTTGTTTTATAAAGGAAATCAAATTTCCCAAATATGAGATTCCTTCTCATAATGTTTGGATATTTCATATTTAGGTACCAGTCTTCCTTATGGGCTTACACCATTTCCATATCTAAGATCACTCTACTTGTAGTGTTTCTCAACTTTCATTCAACCAAACAAATTGTGAGTATTTATTGACATTATATTTTATTGCAACATTTTCAACAACTCATGAAATGATCTCATAATTTTTTGTCTTACCAACAATTCAATCACTTCCAACTACTATTAATATTAAATGGAATGAAACTATCGTTCCTTGTGTATGTATCATCTATGTATCATCTAACACACCAAGCTTTGATGCAATCAAATATTACCAATAAATCGATGTGTCAATACCCAAGGCTACATATACACAATGCATCCTCGCATTGACTCTAGGATACCACATATCTATGTCATGTATTCTGCTATGGTGAGTTGGAATATTTAGTGAACACCTCAACACATCATCCAAAATATTCCCCATTTACTTCCTTGATCATTTAGATACTTTTCTCTACAACCCATACAAAACACCGTGAATATAATCCTTCACTGTTCTTCAATGTTGAAAAAGAGGTTCCATTCCAAACATCATTTATAAAGGGGAAGACCATTATGAACTTGTACAACACTATATCCCTTTCATATCCAACCACATCATGGCATCACACATGGAAAAATCTATTAGCATCCATTTCTATAGTAGGAGTACATCTCCTAACTGACTTGATTATGATCTCATAACCAATATAACATTCATGCTTTAAAATTTCACATGATTTTATTCTAACATTGAATAAGATTTACATGCATTCAAGGCCCTTTTTCTTTACTATATATAGTGGAATGTTATGCTTGTGATACATACCAATTAAAATATTGAATTCTTACCTTAATTCCTTTAAGAACTTATGCATCATAATCAACCAAATACATACCTTCATGGCTATTATCAATTACTTGATACTGCCTGATTAGTTGGTATTTCGTATAAACTCACAGACTCCTTCCACCAACCTCTGATCAACATCTTACCATCCTCGATTTGTCTTCACATTGATGGTTTTCATATGTAGTAAGAACATCATCACTTTCAGCCATGCTATAAGTTTTTTCCCTGTATATACAATTCATCATTAGTCACATTCAAATATCATATCATCGTTATTTCAAATATATATCATCAGACTTCCCAGAGTATACAAGCATTTCATTTGCATGGTCCATTCATTCTCACATGCACTAATTCATGTCTATATACACTAAGCATTTATTTTCAACATACCTACTAGTGCACATGCATTCTATCTTTACTATATGCATTCTGCATTACTTCTAGCATGCTCTCCAATGCATATTTATTTCAACTTGATTTATTTATTTATTTTGTGTTGTAGATGGTTGTCCTTGAATTCCTTTAGATTATGTCTTTCATGTGTGCCCTCATTATTTTCATCCATTACATGTTTCTTCTTCATGATCACCTTCCAACCAAGTCCCACTTTCCCTCTTTTCAATTCCAGCAAATATGTCCTATTGGAAGCTTCCTTCACTTAGGTAGTCATGTCCAAACTTAATTCTACCGAAATATTTCAATATTCCCGATGTTGTACAAGCACTGCTTCAACTGAATATTAGCACTACAATCTAATAACCACCCACTACTTATTTCTCCATTGGCACCTTTAAAACGAATAAACCTTAATTAATTCATCCACTGGATTCCTTGCAGCTAATCTCGCCTCCACCGTGAACTTCAATTTATAAGTGGATTTATTGCTCTAAATACTTTCAGACAAAAGTGGGTTTATGGCTTTCAACTCTTTTCTAGGCATTCCTATTCTCTCACATAAAAATGACTCACCCATATCACGAGTCACATATCACCTCATGAGATTATTTCCCCCTTTTTCAATAATATTTGTTTCCATCAATACACTTTTACATTCAAGGTGAAGGAGTCACCATTGGATAATGCATTAATGCAATCATTATATCAAAACAAAATAACGAAAATATAAAAAAAATTATTTGATTTTGAGATAACTAATAGAAAATTTGTAAAAAAATAAAAGTAATTAAAATATTTACATATCGGTGAAATGTATTCTTTTGAACTCACTAAATGATGCATGCCATAAAATAGACGATGGTGCATTTTTATCAACACACACAGGTGCCCATTAATTAAATAGAAGCATCGATGCTAACAATCATGAAAAAAACACCGCTAGTTTAAGCGACAAAACATATGATTGACTATATTTATTATTTTAGGCGACATAACACATGACTAATCTAACTGGTGCTTTATATATGATATACTCACCACTTCTTTATAGATAATACATGCACCGATGATTTATATATAACATACACACCAGTTCATTATATAACATTTTTGCACTGGTGTTTTTGTGTATGATATACACACCGATGATTTTGTATATGATATACGCATCGATGTTTTAATTATCATATACGCACCTGTTCTTAGTAACAAAAAATGGTGTCGACAACTCACCTCAATTTGTGGAAATTTCACTATCCTTCCATGCATGTGGTAATACATGCACAAGTGAGACCATCTATAAGAGCACTAGATCATAATATTTATACGAGCACCGTTGTTGCATAAAAAACAACTCACATTGAGGCATATAGTAACAACAAATCATTGGTGTTTCATATAACACAAAATATGGTATCAATGCATAATATTTTTAAGACCACTGGTACTTTGTGATTGTGTGTGCACAGGTGCATGTTACTTCAAAACACACCAATGCATGTTTCATAAGAACACATTGGTGAGTGTCAATGAAATGCACTAGTGTTTTTTCTACCAACAAAATCACCAACAAAAAAATCTCCACTACAACCTCCACCCACCCAAATTTTTTCAATTATATGGAACATCCGTTAAAACCTTTGCTTAGAATATCAGAGGTTGTAGTAGAGTTTTTTTTGAAATTATTACAAATCTTGTAACACTAAAAACCTATGCTACAAGGTGTTCTCCTTACAGTGAACTCAAAGAACAGTTTCACACATTTATGTTGATCAAATAAATCATCAATCCTTGACAAGGAATAATGGTTCTTAATAGTGACCTTACATCATTTGCGCACACTTTGCTTAGCTTGCGTAGTTGAAATCTATTGTACATCGGTAATCGTTTTCTCTCATTGAATGATTCTAAGCACACCTTCATCATCTAAAAACTCCAATCTCTTCTCAAAATAGTCTGCTTTAGCTCTATGGAGTTCTAAACAATCCTTACCAATAATACCATCATCAGAAATTTGTAAAAAAACAATTAATTAATATATTTACATATCAGTGCATTGTATTCTTTTGAACTCACTAAATGATGTATGCCATAAAATAGACGATGACACATTTTTATCAATACGCATCGGTGCCCATTAATTAAATAGAAGCATCGATTCTTACAATTGTGAAAAAACATCGTTAGTTTAAGTGACAAAACATATGATTGATTATATTTATTATTTTAAGAAACATAACATACGACTAATCTCACTGGTGCTTGATATATAATATGAAAATCGTCGGTTTATAGATAATACATGCACCAATTCTTTATATATAACATACACACAGGTTCGTTATATAACATATACACACTAGTGCTTTTGTGTATGATATACACACCGATGCTTTCGTATATGATATATGCACTGATTATTTAGTTATCATATATGCATTTGTGCTTAGTAACAAAACATGGTGCCCACATCTCACCTCAATTTATGTAAATTTCACTATCCTTCCTTGCATGTGGTAATACAAGCACACGTGAAACCATCTATAAGAGCACTCGAGCGTAATATTTATATGAGCACCGTTGTTGCATAAAAAACAACATGCACCAGGGCGTACAATAACAATAAATCATCGATGTTTCATATAACATAAATATGGTATCAATGCGTAATATGTTTAAGAGCATCGGTGCTTTGCGATTGTGTGTGTGCACTGGTGCATGTTACTTAAAAACACAACAATCCATGTTTCGTAAGAACACACCGGTGCATGTTAATTAAAACACACGGGTGCGTTTGTTACCAATAAAAGAACTGATGAAAAATACCTCCACTACAACGTCCACCCACCCAATTTTTTTTAGTTATATGGAAACTCATAATTGGATTATGAGGCCTGTAGATATGAAAACTAATTTTTATGGTATCATGTCAACATGATGGTTTGAAATTCATGGGTTATAAAATCCATGCACTTGATGTTGAAATGGGTTATACAACCATTCATTTGAAATCCCTATCTATCCTCTTCACCATGCAAAAAATGATTCTTTAAGAAAAAGTTCTACGAGAAAGTTATTGATTCTAGAAGTCATGTAACTATGGAATTTTACTGTGTCGAGGTTGGAAAAATGTTTATACGATAAGAGATACTAATTTGAGTTTTTATGGTGTCAAGTTAAAAATCCTCATAACTCTCTTATTGAAAAGGTTATAATAAATCCATCAAACTAATTCACTTAAACACTAAACCTCATTGTAGAAAATAAAATGGGGATTTCCATTTAAACATTTTAATGGCCGTAGTTTTCAAATAATTAAATAGATTAATCAGATAAACATCACTTTTTCCTAAACATTAGAACTTGATCCATATTTTGAAATCAATCACCTTTCTTCCATATCTCACATAATTCAAATCATTATGAAAATCACTCCAATCTAGTGATTCGATCATCTTCTTCTTGTTGATTTAACATTTGAGAGAGTTAGGAAGATCCCCAATTTTGGAGTCGGGCCTGATCCATAGATCGAGTCCTTTCTCAAGGTGTGGATTTACTTGTTTCTTCTATTACTATGTTATGTTTGGTGTTTGGTTCATAAAATTTGGTATCAAAGCATATGATCCTAGGGTTTTTCTCCTTAAAACAAGTCATATTGGAATTTTCGCTATACTTTTTTTTGGTGAAGTTTCAGACTATGAAATTTTTAAGAGCTTATGGAGACATAGAAAATTACTTGGGGTAAATATTTTAGGTTTTGTATCACTACACTATTTGACATATAGTCTATGGAAGTCAAGGTTTGTGACTAATCCTAAAATTAGTCTCAAACATGTCATCTTGGAATTTTCGATTGTAAAATTTTCAGGAGTTTGAGGATACATATTGTAGTACCTTTGGTAGAAATTTTATGTTTTGATATGCTATAATTTATGAAATACATGATGTGGAAATTAGGGTTTTTGACTAGTCCTAAGACCAATCTCAAACAAGTGTTCTTGGTAGAACTGTCATATTTGAATCTTGGAAATCCAAATTGAGTGCAACTAGTTCATTTGGAAAGAATACAAATCATTTTATTTTAGGTAAAAATTTCATAATTAGATAAGAAATATTGGACACATGGAATTCCATACAAGTTCATTATCCGTGAAGGACCAAGAATCAACAAGTTTTGGGAAAGTTACCATAAATTTCTCTTGGCACATCAAAATTTTGTCAGAACTATGACATTTCAAAGAAGAAATATTAGAGTACTACAAGCCAAAATTTGAGACTCATAAGGGTCTAAATTTCAGAGATACATCAAGATAAACATCGGTTAACAAGACACTCTCCAAATCAGGGTTTTAAAGGTACATAACTTACAATTGGCATAAGAAAATACCTCATGTGTGTCTGGTGTCCTCTTCTCTAATATAGAACACAAAAAAAGACCTTTAATTCCCTGTCCACTAGGGATTAGGAAAAAATAAACAATGATTAAGATTTATCTCAACCAATGATCCATTAATGGAAATAAGAATACTAATTCTTATTCCTCTAAGAAAGTACATGGTGGAACAATCCCATTCTTTTAAAAACTATATCATTGATTAAAATTGACACAAATAACCTAAATAAATTACCTTATGGGTGCAATGGCAACAAAATAGAGGTATAACAATTAGACATAGCAATGCCATTACTAATGATCACATGTTTTAGGATGGCATGAATTCCTAGAACTCAATAACTCAGGTAGATTAGAGTGAATATAAAAGTGGGGAGATCAGATAAAATTATTCAAATGTAGGTTGGTAGATATTATCCAATGGTGTCCAAATTTGATCTCATCATGAACGACTTTGTATTTTTTATTATTATCTTCATTTGCGATTGGGAAGGGGACTAGGCTCTTCATGCCACTGGAGGGTGTGGGATTGAATGCTTAGTTTCGTAAGTTCGAGGTAGCAAGGAAGTTTGACAACAAAAATTTTGGAGGTTAAAAATACCCTAGTTTTCTGAGGTTGTACGCAGGCTGCAGT
The DNA here is from genome assembly GCA_010110895.2 of Picea sitchensis. NCBI lineage: Eukaryota > Viridiplantae > Streptophyta > Pinopsida > Pinales > Pinaceae > Picea > Picea sitchensis. Next base: position 453,512 of record SNQJ01S0001115.1, read on the forward strand.
GGGCCAGATCATGTACATGCATGAGTTGCATAAGGTTATAGCGTGTACATACACTTTCTAAATAATCACATGTCACATATATTTTAAAAGTCCAAGAAAAGACTTGATATGATGTTGGTGCCAGGTTTCTAAAGGCTGAAACAAGTTCCATATCATCATTCTACAGGTTTAGATATGCTACAAAGGTTTTGGTATGGTTATATTGTCTTGATGCTTAAATTTACTCATGGTATGGTGAGTTCTTGAGGCATTCTTTGTATGGTTGTTGTGATGTTTGGGTATGGTAGATGTTGGATGGTTGGTTGAGTGGTTTTGTTCTGATATGGTTGAGGGATATCTATGTTGTGTGATGGTGTATGCATTAGGAACATGCATAGGTTGTTGGATGGTGTAGATTTTTTTATTGTTGGGACAAAAAATATTTGTTGTAGTGACAGGTTGGATGCAGTGACAGGTTACTGGTGGATGTGACATAGGAAGGAAAGTTTTAGAAGTGTAGAAGAATGGATGCCCTAGTTTTATGAAGGTGTATGCACTGTGTAGGATGATAGAGGGAAGGGCATGTACATATGCATGTTGCAGTATAGGCAGGTCATGTACATACGTGGGATGCAGTATAAACATGCCGCGTACCTATTGGAATATTGGTTTTTGTCTACAAGAAGGGTCTTGTACTTGGGGATTGGATTCCTAACATCTCAGTTGGTGCTAAGATCTACAAGTTGAGTCTTGTGTTTAGAGTTGGTACTCTATTGGATTTTTCGGTATTTTTAGTTGATGGTGATAAAACCCTGAGATTGTAGTCTCCTATAACACATAATAATAAAAAAATTACACATATATCTGGTGTTCTTTTTGTTCATTATGGTGATGGTTTAATTCTCTCTGTTATTCATGAATTTTGTTGATACATGAAAGTAGCTAAGTACAAATGAATAATATGTTTGAAGGTGTTGCTAAATAAAGTTTTGAAAGAAATGTAAAAATATCCCTACACTGATTCACCCCCCTCTCAGTATGGCCGTTGTGTCCAACAATTGGAATCAGAGCATGCCTTCATCATAAGCCTTACAAGATTGAAGGAGATCCATGGACACACAAATGGATGAACATGCAGATGAAGTTCCCCTCTTTGATGAGACATATTACTTGACATTGAGAATAGAAAATGAAAGGGTATTTGAAGGCAAAAGGAGTAGGTGATTGGAATAACGTTGTTGTTGGACCAGTTCCCTCAAAGAATCAGTCAAAATATGCAACAAAGAAGAATAATGTAGCAACATTCAATACCATCTTGAATGGAATTTCATATTCTGTTAAAGAAAGCATAGGAAAATGTACCTCCACCAAGGACCTATGGCTGAAGCTAGAAAAGGCATATCAATACTAGTCATCAACGAAGGTAAATACTATCCAAAATATTTTGATTGCAATACTCCTAAATGCAATGAAGTTGAATGTTATCCTACAAATGAAGAAGAAGATGTAGAGGTAGTTTGTTTAGAATCAAATAAAAATTATCTTATAGACGAAGAGGAATATTTGTTGAATCTTAAAGATAAATTTTTCAATGATTTAGAAGAAGTTAGCATGGAAATAGGTTATGGCTCAATCTTTTTTGAGTATCTTGAAAAATACACTAAGGAAGCCCTTGAAAAGTACCAAAGTCTTACCATGACACTAAGAAAAATGATCAAGAAACAAGAAGGAAGTGAAACAACCAAGCAAAGGACTCAATTAGAAGAAAAAGAAGAAGAGACCAAGAGCCTAAAGAATGAAATAATTAGTCAAGTAGAAGAAAAGAAGACAGTAAATTATGATCTTAGCAAAAACCTTGAAGATCTTAAAGAAACTGATCTAAAAATGAAGAAGACTTGTATTCTTGAAAATATTTGCAAGTAAAATTTATGTGTTAAAATGCAAATGGATCAACTTTGCAACACATCTTTAATAGAATTTACTCATTCAAGATGCATATAAACAACAACAATAATAGTGAACAGAAAACACATAACACAACAAATGATAAGGGAGTTCACCCCTCTCTTGGGCTACATCTCCTGGTCCAGCTTCCAATGGATCATTTGTATTATTTTCTCAAAGTTCTCAAAAATGTGCTTTACAATGCTCAAAATGCCAAATATACTACTCTAATGGCTTCAGAACATCCAAAAACCCCTAGTTGGGCTTTTTCGGCACCTCGTTTGGCCAAAAATTGAAGAAGATAGGCTTCCTGGAAGTCCCCCTTCAAACTTGTTGTCTCTGCATATACAAATCGCACCCTTGTTGGCTCAACCTAGCACCCTTGTTGGCTCAACCTAGCCCACATGCATATTTAAGCATTAAAACTTAGCACCAGACGCAACTGCACAAACTGTGCAAACTGTAGGACGGTTATGGGCGCACCTAGCCCCTAACCGCCAGGGCTATGGTCATATGACCCATATGACCACGCGCAAGTGCAAACATAGGCCCCCGTTTCCACAAGTCAATGGTTAAAGAACAAGTGGCGAGTCGTTTGTATAACTGTTGAACTGAATTCAAACCAAAACGCATACCCGCACACGCACATATGGTAATACACATGGTCATATTGTTATAATGTATATGACCGGGGGCTGGGTCTAAGCCCCAGCCCAGACCCCCGCGCCAATCCATAACAAATCAAACTTAAATAAATATGAAACCATATATATAACAAGGATTATGGTGTGGCGCGTTGGCAATGCAAACTTTGCAAAGGTTGTATTCGTGGGTGGAGGTCACGGGGTCGAACCCGGTGGACTCCAATAAAGTTTTATACAAGCAACCAATAACATGGTGCCACGTGGCAGCCCATGACTGGGCCACGTGGCGCCATACAACCAACCAAATAATGCCATGTGTTGCAATGTCATTCGTCCACATCTACCAACTGTCTGCCACTCAGCCCTGCCACATGTCGTACGGATTGCCACATCAGCATCCGTACGGACTGTACAGTCAACATCCCTTTTTTTGCATGTTTGTCATTTTGAACAGAACACGATATATCTCGCTCTCGACATCCGTTTGAACCCAAACAAGTTGCGTTGGGTTCGCAACGACGAGGCCTACACTCCCGTTTGATTTTAAGTGACTCCGAGCACTTTGAATTTTTGAGCAAAATTTGATCCCTTGGATCACACCTCCCCATTGGAAAGATTTTGGACCTCCAAAAGACTATTTTTAGTCTATCTGAAGATGAGGGTATAGCTCCCTCACCTTTCCAACCTCTATCCACTTGGCTTTGCTTGGATTTGTACCTTTAAGACCAACTCGAAGATACTCCACATTTCCTCGTTTTGAAGTTCGCATTCTCCTGTCAAGGATTGTGTCTTCATGCAGTTCTGTAAGATATTCTGGGGAAAAATCATCTAT
>SNQJ01S0001115.1:463946-507118 GCA_010110895.2 Picea sitchensis
ATGATGCTTACTGTTTACATTTGTTGAATGGTATGTTTACAGTTGATTTGTTTCTCTGTTATGCATTTGTTTCAATGTTGCATTGTGTGTATGATTTCATGTTGAATGTATGAAGTCTGAGAGAGAAGAAGAATTAGTTTCAATTGTTTCTCTTCCTAAGAATTCCTGCAAGGAGTGCAGTGAACGTCTGCAAGGTGTGCGTTGACAAGGGTCTGAGTTTTATCTCAGAAATCTCAAAAGAGATACCGTTGTTCTCATACCAGCTGAAGTGCAGGTGAAGCACAGAGTCGTGCAAGGTGTGCACATGCCAATTGAAGCCTTGGATTTTATAAATCTAGAAAGAAGTCTGAGAGATTTCTGTTACAAAGAGTGCACAGGGTCGGNTCGGAGACTCAAATAACCAGAGGTTATTTGAGGGTTTTATGCAAGGAGTGTGAGTAGGGATCATTTTGGGAAGCTTGAGTTACAAGTGAAAGCTCAGGAAGGATAACACCTTTGAAGTGCTCAAAGGGAGAGGGAGATTTAAATCATCTCATAGAAGTTATGTTTAGGAGGGAGAACACCAAGTCATTTGGACAAGGGTCATTGAAGAGTGCATCTGGTGGTCAGAATTCTCTGCGGAGAACCCGCGAGGTTGCGAGGACCGTAGGATCCAAAGGAGCTATAAGGTGGTTAGGAGTTGGATGAATCCACCACCCTGACATCAAGAATCAATGTGGACCGTTGATCATGGTTTGTTTGAGCCGTCATATCATTTTGGGGATTCGGGATTCACAAGTTTGGAGTGTAGGCCAAAATCCTTGGTAACGCAAATTCCCAGATCGTGAAAAGGATTATCAGGTATGGAATTTCGAAATTTCGGTAATTCGGAGTTCGACATACCGGAAATTCGGATGACAAGGAACCGAGACTCTTTGCATTGAAAATCCCGAAGTCGTGAAACACGGTGTGCCTTTGGTGTGGGATTTCATCATTTCGGTTCTCTAGAGTTCGGAAAGTAGAGGAGGCAGTGACTTTGGAATCGAGAGTTTCAAACTCCCGGTTTGGGAAATCCCGAAGAGGGAAAGGAAAAATTCCCGAAAAGGTTGAGGGACAATAGACGTTGGGTACCAATCGATTTTTGAGGTTTTGGGACTCAAGAAGTGGAGTTTCATGGTCAACACAACTCCCCAAATTGCGAAGAGAGAAATGCCGAAAAAGTGGGTCCCAAGTCTCAGTCAGAAGGTACATGCGGCGGAAGTAAAAGGAGGGGTCAAGCTTCGGCAAAAATCCCAAAAGGCCATCGATCTCACATTCCATGGGACGTTGAGCCCATTTCAACATTTCGACATTTCAGAGTTCGAGGAATCATAAGGGAAGATGAACGACTGTTGGTTGTTCGCTCAAAGTCTCGAAAGCCAAAACTAGTGGCCTAAAAGGTGGCATGTGATTTTCGCGTCGAAGGAGTCAACCTTCATTGATGTTTTGCATTTCGGCATTTTCCAAAAGTTGTGGAAATACATCGAGACTCTCCAACTCCTGAAACCCGAAGTCCTTTGTGGCTTAAACAAAGGGTTTAATTAACCCTTGGCATGGTTTTAGTGAAGATCCTGAGCAGATCTCGGCCCGAGGGGAGGGGGTTTGCGTCAAAGTGGTATCAGAGCTGAGAACAAATTCTTTTCTTTCTGTAGTAGAGAGAAAAGAGGAAAAATTTTCAGCCATGCTGCCAAGAAGAAGAGATAGGCCAATGCCTGATCCAGCAGTGGAAAGAGAAATGTGTGAGTTACATGCCAGACTTGATGCTATGGAGACAACATAGAGGCGCACAGTCGACGCTGGGGATATCAGCGAGGATGAAAGTGAAAATAAAGCTGGAAACGAAGGAGAAGAAGTTGCAGTTGAATATGTTGCAGATGAACGCCTATTCAGGGTTGTTGCAAGGATAGGTGCTAGAGAAAAAATGGACATTCCAGTGTACGAAGGCAACTTGGATGTTGAAGAACTTCTAGAATGGATTAGAGCTCTAGACAAATACTTCGACTATGAGGATGTCGAGGAAGATAAGAAAGTCAAACATGCCGTTACTAGACTAAAAGGGCATGCAACACTATGGTGGGATGAACTGCAGGCTGATAGACGCTGGAAGGGCAAGCAGAAAATCAAACGCTGGGATAGAATGGTTGCAAAGATGAAAGCCAAATTTATACCCAGGGATTATCAAATCACTCTGTTTCAGAGGATTTCAAATTTGAGATAGAAGATGATGTCAGTGAAAGAATACACTGAAGAATTATACAAGATAAACATCAGAGCAGGTCATTGGGAAAGAGATGATGAAAAAGTTGCCAGGTACATGAATGGTATGCGATATGACATTCAAGATGAGATGAGCATGCTAACCATTCGAAATGTGGAAGATTCTTATCAGATAGATCTGAAAGCTGAAGAGAAGCCGAGCTGAAAGCAAGGTCAGAGAGGCCGAGGTAGAAGTCAAGCCAGAGGCAAAACAATTTCCCAAGACAGAACTCAGAGACCTAAAGAAGAGGGAAAGAAACCTCAAACTCAACCTGAGAGAGGAGGAAGCTCACAAGGAAGGCAATATGCTGATAAGAATACTTTTCCTCGAGCCAGAGGAAGAGGAAGAGGCAGAGGAGGTGAAGTGAAATGATTCATCTGTGGAAAAATCAGACATAAATCCTATGAGTGTCTAGATAGGAAGAAATATGGTGGTGAAACTCACATTGTCGAAGATCAAGGACGGAATGTTGAGGTAGAAGACGCTGAGGGCAGAAGATCTTTGATAATGAGGAAAGTTTTCTTGAAGCTAGAGAAGGAGGCAGAGAACCCAACCCAAAGAAACAGTTTGTTTCAAACTGCTTGCAAAACTAAGGATAGGGTATGCAAGGTCATAGTGGACAATGGTAGCACAAACAATATTGTATCTACAGAGATGGTAGAAAAGCAGGAGCTGGAGACTGTTGTACATCCAAGCCCATACAGAGTTTTGTGGCTACAAAAGGACATCAAGTAAATGTCACTAAACATTGTTTAGTTGAATTTAAAATAGGAGGATATAAAGATGAAATATTATGTGATGTCATTCCCATGGATGTTTGTCATCTATTGTTGGTTAGACCATGGAAATATGACAGAAACGTACTTCATGATGGGAGAAAGNATCTATCCTCGTACTGGTCAGGAAGCCCAAAATTGTTTTGACCAGTACGAGGATAGATGATTTACCAGAAGAAATCCAAGAGTTGCTGGAAGAGTTTACCGATATAGTAGTGGACGAACTACCTTGTTCGTTGCCACCTATCAAGAGTATAAGTCATCATATCGATCTTATACCTGGAGCCAGTTTGCCGAACAAAGTAGCATATAGGTTGACACCGCAGGAAAATGAAGAAGTTAAGAGACAGGTCCAGGACTTAATGAACAAAGGATTGATTCAAGAAAGCTTGAGTCCATGCACTGTTCGGACAATGCTCAGCCCAAAGAAAGACGAAGGCTGGAGAATGTGTACAGACTCAAGGGTGATTAATAAGATTACCATCAGATACAGATTTCAATTGCCAAGGATGGACGACTTGATGGATTGCTTGAGTGGAGAATTTTTTTTTTCAAAGAATTATTTGAAAAGAGGATATCATCAAATTCGAATGAGAGAAGGCGATGAATGGAAGACAACATTCAAGATGAATGATGGGTTGTATTAATGGCTTGTCATGCCATTTGGATTAACGAATGCGCCCAGTAGTTTCATGAGGTTGAAGAATGAAGTCCTAAAAGATTTCATAGGGAAATTCATCATTGTATATCTTGACGATATATTGATTTTCAGCAAGACAGAAGAAGAACACTTAAAGCATTTAGTTGCAGTAATGAGGAGATTACAGCAAGATAAATTGCTAATTAATATGAAGAAATCATCATTTATGAGGACATCACTCATTTATTTGGGTTTTGTTATCTCTACAAACAAACTAAAAATGGATCTGGAAAAGATAAAGGCGATTAAGAATTGGCCATCGCTGAAGAGCGTGTTTGAAGTTCGAAGCTTCCATGGTTTGGCTAGCTTCTACAGGAAATTCATCTGAAACTTCAGTGAAATTAGCGCACCAATGATGGATACGGTGAAGAAATGACACAAATCTTTTCACTGGACAAAGGAAGTGGAGAAGATTTTCAATCTGCTGAAGAAGAAGATCACTGAGCAACCAATTCTGGTTTTGCCAGATTTTAGCAAGACGTTCCAGGTCGGGTGTGACATGAGTGGATTTTCAATTGGAGTGGTCTTGAGCCAAGAAAATAGGTTGGTCGCATACTTCAGTGAAAAACTGAATGAAGTGAAGATTAAGTACTCCACGTATGACAAGGAATTCTATGCAATCATACAAGTGCTGAAGAAATGGAGACACTATTTGGTTCCCAAGGAGTTTGTTTTGTACAACGATAATCATGCTTTGCAATTCGTGACTCGATAGGAGAAGTTGAACCAAAAACATGCTAAATGGGTTGAATACATGCATAATTTTACTTTTGTGACTAAGCATATTTCTGGAACTGCTAACAAAATTGCTAATGCTTTAAGTAGGAAATGTTTTCTTATGCAGGAATTCAGAGTCAAGACTTTGGGTTTTGATAACCTCAAAGAAATGTACAGGGATGACCCAGATTTTAAAGAGGAATATGAGGCATCTGAGAATCCAATTCTCAGGGATAGAAGCCAATGGATTGAATACATGATCTAGGATGGATTATTGTTCAGAGGAAATCAACTATGTATTCCAAAATACTCCATGAGGGAGAATTTCCTGAAGGAAAAACACAATGGAGGATTGGCCAGACATTTCGGTCATGACAAGACATTCTCAAAGCTGAATGGCTCATATTTTTGGCTAGGGATGAGAACAAATGTTAGGACATTTGTGGACAGGTGCAAAATTTGCCAACACATGAAGGGAAAAAGGCAGAATACAGGGTTATACCAGCCATTGCCCATACCTGAAAGGCCATGGGATGCAGTGAGCATGGATTTCATACTGGGACTACCAAGGACACAAAGAGGATATGATTCAATCTTTGTGGTAGTTGATAGATTTTCAAAAATGGAACATTTCATACCATGCCAGAAAACCAGTGACACAACTCATATTGCGAACCTCTTTTTCAAGGAAGTCGTCAGACTTCACGGTTTGCCAAGGAGTATCATGTCTGATCAAGATACCAAGTTCGTAGGGCATTTCTGGAGGACCTTATGGAAGAAGTTGGGGACAAGTTTGTATTTTAGCTCAATATATCATCCTCAGACGGATGGACAGACAAAATTCGTGAACAGAAGCTTGGGAGATTTGCTAAGGAGCTTAGTGACTAAACACCATAGTTAGTGGGATCACATTATACCATAGGCGGAATTCGCTTACAATGATTCACTCAATAGAAGCACAGGGCAGAGTCCATTCCAGATTGTATATGGAATGCAGCCAAGGGGAGTTTCTGAATTGAATGATTCGGAACAAAATGAGTTCAGGAGTGCTAGTGTAGAGGACTTTGTAGAAGGAATGAAGGAGCTTCATAGCCAAATTAAGGAGTGATTGCAGAGTTCAAGTCAAGAATACAAGCGGAGAGAAGATCAACACAGGAGAGAACTTCGATTTGAAGTTGGTGATCTGATTCTTGCACATCTAAGGAAGGAAAGGTTCCCAAGGGGAACGTATAACAAACTGAAGATGAAAAAGATTGGATCATGCAAGGTCATAAGGAAATTTGGGGAAAATGCATATGAGATTGAATTACTTGATGGGGTCGGAATCTCACGGATATTCAATGTTGCAGATTTGTACCCTTACAGTGCTGAAGAAGCATGAGAAGAGAAGGAACATAAAGAGGTTCAATGGACAAAACAAATGCCTGTAGCTGTAGAGCCACAGATGGAAAGCATAATTTACAAAAGGGTTAGCAAAAAGACCAGGAGAAAAGAGTATTTTGAATACTTGGTCAAATGGAAGGGACATCCAGTTGAAGATGCCAGTTGGGAAGATGAAGAAGAAATTCATAGGCATGGACAGACCGTGCAAGAGCTCATGAATAGGAGTTCATGAAAATTTTCAAGTGAGGGAGTATGATGTAGGAGCATCATAAGCAACCAGCCAAGCAAGCAACATAAAAGCGGGAGACAGCTGGAAAAGCACCGACGCACATTTTGAAATGTTTTGAGATCAATGAATGGACATTAATGTAATAGCTAAGGGAAGCGTACTTACATTTATGTCTAGATTTTATAAACAGATCTTGAGCATTGCTCTCATCTGTCTAATGTAGAGGCATTTATGCGTAATGAATGTAAGTGGGTAGATTTAATTTAATAGATTATACAGTTTAGAAGCGTAGGAGGGAAAACGGATATAGACACCCTCACCCTTGTATCATGGGATGATCATTCAGATTTCATAAGCTATAGAGCTGAAGCAGAGAGCTGTAGAGAAGAACCCATGTACAGGAGCACTTGAGTTAATATATAAAGCATTGACTCAATTTTCATGGTGTTATGATGCTTACTGTTTACATTTGTTGAATGGTATGTTTACAGTTGATTTGTTTCTCTGTTATGCATTTGTTTCAATGCTACATTGTGTGTATGATTTCATGTTGAATGTATGAAGTCCAAGAGAGAAGAAGAATGAGTTTCAATTGTTTCTCTTCCTAAGAATTCCTGCAATGTGTGCAGTGAACGTCTGCAAGGTGTGCGTTGATGAGGGTCTAAATTTTATCTCAAAAAGCTTAGGAGAGATACCGTTGTTCTCATACCAGCTAAAGTGTAGGTGAAGCACAGAGCCATGCAAGGTGTGCGTAGGCCAATTGAAGCCTTGGATTTTATAAATCCAGAAAGAAGACTGAGATATTTCTGTTGCAAAGAGTGCACAGGGTCGAAGACTCAAATAACCAGAGGTTATTTGAGGGTTTTCCGCAAGGAGTGCGAGCAGGGATCCTTTTGGGAAGCTTGAGTTACAAGTGAAAGCTCAGGAAGGATAACACTTTTGAAGTGCTCAAAGAGAGACGACGATTGAAATCATCTCATAGAAGTTAAGTTCAGGAGGGAGAACACCGAGTTGTTTGGACAGGGGTCATTGAAGAGTGCATCTGGTGGTCAGAATTCTCCATGGAGAATTCACGAAGTTGTGAGGACCGTAGGATCCAGAGGAGTTGTAATGTGGTTAGGAGTTGGATGAATCCGCCACCATGACATCAAGAATCAACATGGACCATTGATCATGGTCTTTTTGAGCTGTCAGATCATTTCGAGGATTCGAGATTCGCAAGTTTGGAGTGTAGGCCAAAATCCTTGGTCACACAAATTCCTGGATCACGAAAAGGATTATCAGGTGTGGAATTTCAGAATTTTAGTAATTCAGAGTTCGACATATCAGAAATTCCGATGACAAGGAACCAGGACTCTTTGCATTGAAAATCCCAAAGTCGCGAAACGCGGTGTGCCTTTGGTGTGGGATTTCAGCATTTTGGTTCTCCGAAGTTTGGGAAGTAAAGGAGGTAGTGACTTTGGAATTGAGAGTTTCAAACTCCCGGTTCACGAAATCCCGAAGAGGGAAAGGAAAAATTCCCGAAAAGGTTGAGGGACAATAGCCGTTGGGTACCAATCGGGTTTTGGGGTTTTGGGACTCAAGAAGTGGAGTTTCATGGTCAACACAACTACCGAAATCGCGAAGAGAGAAACGCCGAAAAGGTGGGTCCCAAGTCTCAGTCAGAAGGTACGTGCTACGGAAGTAAAAGGAGGGGTCAAGCTTCGACGAAAATCCCGAAAGGCCATCGATGTCGCATTCCATGGGACATTGAGCCCATTTCGGCATTTTGGAATTTTAGAGTTCAGGGAATCATAAGGGAAGAGGAACAACTATTGGCTGTTCACTCAAAGTCCCGAAAGCCGAAACTAGTGGCCTAAAAGGTGGCATGTGATTTTCGCGTTGGAGGAGTCAACCTTCATTGACGTTTCGCATTTCGACATTTTCCAAGAGCTGTGGAAATACATCGGGACTCTCCAAATCCTGAAACCCGAAGTCCTTTGTGGCTTAAACAAAGGGTTTAATTAACCCTTGGTGTGGTTTTAGTGAATATCCTAAGTGGATCTCGGCCTGAGGGCAGGGGTTCTGCGTCACATGGAATGGTACCTCTTCCTTAAGATTGAAGCCTAGATATACCTACGACCTAGCATGAACTGTCAACCCCTATCCTACTCCCATAACTATAGAATGTACTAAAACAAGGAACAAGGTAGGTTGTGTTAGCACTAGGAATCACCCTCAAACTGTAATGAGGATAATCCCAGTACCCATAAGTTTATACTGTAAATGTAAATGAGTTTTTTAGGAGGTCAAATGGATAAGACTTGAGATAATAATGTTCTAACTCAAAAAATCTAGGCTGGCATGCACAAGCAATTGAAGTCTTGTATCAACTTCAGTCAGTAAGTTGGAGTAAAGGTGAATAGGAGGAAGAATTTGGTGAGAAAGTGTAGAGGTCTGCTATGGACATCAGGTCTTCCAGTAGCCTAAGGAGGAAAGAACTCAAACACAAGATCCTCTTGAATTCAAATTTTCAAGGAAGATGGAAGACATTATAACAATACTATAATCAAACATTCATCATAATACAGTTACAACAATCCATGTGAATCAGTCAATCATGAACTCTCTCAGTATCAGAGGAAAATAAGATGGAAGAAGAAAGTTGACTTAGATTAATCAAGAATTTTCAAATCAAGTTACATAACCAGAGAACCAGTGTTCTTCATCAAAATATTACAATAAGGGAGCCTAGCTGAACCATCGACCATAACAAAATATCAAAACTAGTTATTTATACTCAAAACAATTCACCACTACCAAGAACACGATCGAGCCCCTACGTTCAAGGATTTCCATCTGCGTCTTCTCTGTCGGACTATGTAGGCATTCTTGTGTCAAACGCGAGCTCATATCAGCAAGGGTTTTGTAGGAAAATCTACTCACGGGAGTACCACGAGCTGACGACTTAGTCCCCACGGCCAGACCTTCCATTTAGGGGGTGAGATGAGGTTTCAACCACCACTCCCTTTTTTCATTAACTACCTTCATTGGGATCAGGATGAGGCCTAACACCCATGAATGTTCCAGATGGTGCCCATGACTTCTTCCAGTCAATCTCGACGCCTCAAGGTCACAAAGATCTTCTTCTGTGACAAATACAAGAACTTTTGGCCTTTGGTGCAACTCCTCTCCATCGCTCAATGCAACCTCAGGCCATGACTTGGGGATCCTATCCAAAGGTGTTTCGGTATTTCACCTTTTGGGAGTCTCCACTCCACTTGATTCCAAATTTCCCGATGCTCGAAATTGCGAAATGGCCCTAGTCAGATCGATGGTCGGACTTGCTTTGAATTTGACAGCCACAATTGCTTCCTACAAACCCCAGTCGTCAACCGCTCAATAGGCACTTTCCCTTCTTTATGGCCCTGCTTTCCATATGACCTCGGGCTGTGACCCTGGCCCTAACTTTCGATTGTTTCGGGACTTTGCATTTCACGAACTTGCATCATGCTTCATGCTAAAACCTCCGACTCACGAAACTGTGACTTCTCAGATCTGGTGCCACGCGTCCCTCTGAATCAGACAGCTCCTGCTGATTTCAGGTTTTGGGAGTTTGGATCTTTTACGAACAACTTTAACAATGTATCGAACTCCCGATTCTCACGATTATTTTTCACCGTTGATCTCTCCTAATGAGATCTACAGTCCAGATTAAATCTTTACTTGACCTTTGATCTTAGGCCTTTTCCCCGACACTAAACTTCGAGCAATTTTATAATCTCGATCGCCTGTGGGCCGCAAATCAAAACTTTGAATGAAATATCCTCCGCTGAAAACTGAACTTGCTCGCTCACTTGATTCAATTCCATATCAGACTGCTCTAAGTGTTGCACTTTGTTCTTATGGCTATGACCTGTGTAGATAAATACTTGAACGACTAGCTAAGGGCTCGGGAAAGAAAAAGGATTAGTGATAGAGGTAAAGAGGGAAGTGATCAACCTTAGAGAAAACATAAAATCTTAGGGCCGAGACTTCTCAGGTAAGACAACAAGGAAAAACAGGTCGTTCAAACGAATGAAGGCAAACAAAATAAAAAACTACAAGTCGAAAGGGAAAAAATTAAGATTGGGTCTGTGAAAAGGAGAGAGACAGGGAAAAATTAGAGACTTAGGTAGAAACCACGAACCCACAAGGCTCTGACAAGTTCATGTGATAACATTTGGCTCCACAGGGGATGGCATGTTCCCTGTGAGTTGCCAAGAATGTGAAACTCCAGTGCCTTTGCTTTGGGTTATGGAGTCATGCTCTGAAACATCATACTGAAGAAAAAAGGCTGACAGGTACACTATTCTAAAAATGAAAGAAAACACACCTGCTCCTAAGGGATCTTATTTATGTAAAAAACCTAAGTTAACTGACTTTTACAAAATGCTAGGTGAAAGTAAACTTCCACCATAGCCATTCAAACTGTTTGATAACTGAATCCTTCGCTTCACTACAAATGATCCATAAAATACAAGGAAAGCGTGACAACTGACTAGTTTCATTCTTATGGTCACCCATATTACCTTCAAATGTTGATAAAAATATCAAGCTTGCATGCTCCAAAGCATTTGAAAAGGGTAACTTTATGATTAACTTATGAAAGGTTACCTTCACTGTTTCAAATTTGTTGACAGTTGGCTTGATGTCCTCTATAGACAAACTTGATTGAATGACAACCACATGCATATGTGGGTAAAAAAGATACTTGTTGTGAACTGTAGGTACAAGTGGAAGAAGGCTGGATGTAGGAGGCTATTGATCCACTGATGGCTACTGATTTACTTTTGGTTATGTATAAACGATCTCTTCACGTGCCTCAACTAAGGGTTGCTTCTAGTCAAACTCTCGGGTTGTGTCTTCTGTGACAAGGCAAACTTCTGCATCATCCTTACTATCTTCATAGTGATCAAATATAAGATAAGCTTGTCGCTCATCATCACTAGAATATCCATCAAAAATGGGTTGCCTTTCATGTCTATGATCAACCTTTAAAAGAATAATTTCATTAAGAATATAAATGTTAAAAATATCCATTTCAGGAACAGTAGTAATTGTTGCTTCTAGTTGTTCATACACATGATTTTCATCAAGACAGGGCTGCTCATGGATACCTGCATCGAAGACAAAATTGTCCACAGTATTTTCTTCATAGGGACAACAGGTAAAAATTGCCTTACGTTCAGAGTTGATATGATACTGACTTTGAATCCTTCCACAAGATCGGAGGTTCTCCTCTACTTCCTTAGGATCCATGAATAACTATGATAAAGATGTATATTTCCTTTCTCTCGGGAGAAGGACAAGCTCTGAATGTTGAGCCATGACCTAGTACACCATGGCAACAGTCTCTATGGGTCTGATCTCTACAGACATACTATGATAAACACTGTAAAACCTCCTGTTGAAGACAACCAAGGCTTCCTCTTCCCCTCTCCTCAAGGCATTAAAATCATCCCAGTACTGATCAAGGGACTTGTTCTCACCCCACCACTTTAAAAAATCATTGTATACCTCAACCCAAGAACCAATGGAGTCATCTCCCAAAACCTTAAACCATACTGCAACATATCCTAACAAGGATTTGAAAAATAGCCTCATGGTAACATCCTCATGAACTATCTCAAACTGATCAATAAAATTCTCGAAAGCCTCCACATGCCTCTCAGCTATAACATGATCCTCTCTAGAAAAATGAGGAAAGTACTTAAAGAAATCAAGAGGATAAGGATGAAGACGATATGGAAGCTTTAAAGGTTTAAACAACTTGTCTTTGATTCTAGCTTGAAAACTAGTGGGATGAATATGAGGCTTAGCACACTAATGGAAAGGATCAATAGTAACAACAATATGTGATGATATTTGAGGAGGTTGTGGATTAGTTTCAACCTTCCCAGGGCTGCAAGGGTGATTGAGTTCAGGAGGGGTTTCAATATGAAGCTCATCTTTATGAGTAGGCTGAGCTGAGGATATAATATCAACATCTACAATACAGGCAGAAAGCAAGTCTGCTTCTTCCAAGGATGGATATATAAAGGAAGGATGGTGATCAACCGAATAAACAAAGCAAAATATGATCCTCTTTATATGTGAAGGGAAAAAAAATGAGCTGATAAAGAACAATGAAAGTTCACGAAGAAAGCTCATAAGATGATACCTATTCATTCCCTTAATATTTATGTCAATAGGATCCTCCCTAGTGGAGTCTCTGATGTGGAGTCGCTAGGTAGATGATTAAAGTCAATTTCTGTATCCCTCTCTTGTCTACCATCAAGAGTTGGATCTATTTCGTTCTTCACAAGGAGCTCTTCAATCTGCTCAAATCCATCCCCAACAACGACGCCATTTATGTTAGCACTAGGAATAACCCTCAGACTGTAATGAGGATAAGACCAATACCCATCAGTTTATAAAGTGAATGTAAATGAGTTTTAAGGGGGTCAAATGGATAAGACTCAAGATAATAATGTTCTAACTCAGAAAATCAGGGCTGGCATGCATAAGCAATTGAGGTCTTGTATCAACTTCAATCAGTAAGTTGGAGTAAAGGTGAATAGGAGGAAGAATTTGGTGAGAAAGTGTAGAGGTCTGCTATGGACATCAGTTCTTCCAGCAGCCTAAGGAGGAAAAAAATTAAACACAAGATCCTCTTGAATTCAAATTTTCAAGGAAACTGAAAGACATTATAACAACACTATAATCAAACATTCATCATAATACAGTTACAACAATCCATGTGAATCAGTCAATCATGAACTCTCTCACTATTAGAGGTAAATAATATGGAAGAAGAAAGATGACTTAGATTAATCAAGAAGTCTCAAATCAAGTTACATAACCAGAGAACCAATTTTCTTCATCAAAATATTACAATAAGGGAGCCTAGCTCAACCATCGACCATAACAAAATATCAAAACTAGTTATTTGTACTCAAAACAATTCACCACTACCAAGAACATGATCATGCCCCTATGTTCAAGGATTTTCGTTTGCGTCTTCTCTATTAGACTGTGTAGTAATTCTCCTGTCATACGTGAGCTTAGACCAGCATGGGTTTTGTAGGAAAATATGCTCATGGGAGTACCACTGGCTGACAGTTCAGTCCCCACGACTGGACCTTCCATTTAGGGGGTGAGACGAGGTTTCAACCACCACTCCCTTTTCTCATTAACTACCTTCATCAGGATCGGGACGAGGCCTTACACCCATGAATGTTCCAGACAGTGCCCATGACTTCTTCAAGTCAATCATGACGCCTCAAGGTCACACATATCTTCTTTTGTGACGAATACATGTGCTTTCGGCCTTTGACGCAACTCCTCTCCATCGCTCCATGCGACCTCGGGCCATGACGTGGGGCTCCTATCCAAAGGTGTTTCAGGATTTATCCTTTCGGGAGTCTCCACTCCACTTGATTCCAAATTTCCCAATGCCCGAAATTGCAAAATGGCCCTATTCAGATCGATGGTCGGACTCACTTTGAATTTGACGGCCACGATTGATTCCCAGAAAGCCCAGTCGTCAACCGCTCAATAGGTGCTTTCCCTTATTTATGGCCCCGCTTTCCATATGACCTTGGGCTGTGACCTTCGACCCAACTTCTGAGCATTTCGGGATTTTGTTTTTTGCGAACTTGCACCATGCTTCATGCTAAAACCTCTGACTCATGAAACTGAGACTTCTTGGATCTGGTGCCATGCGTCCCTCTAAAATGAACGACTCCTGTTGATTTCAAGTTTTAGGAGTTCATATATTTTACGAACAAATTTAACAACGTATCGTACTCCCGATTCCTGCAATTAATTTTCACCGTTGATCTCTCCTAATGATATCTACAACCCAGATTAAATCTTTGCTCAACCTTTGATCTCGGGCCTTTTCCCCGACACTAAACTTCGAGCAACTTTATAATCCCGATCTCCTGCGGGCCACAAATCAGAACTTCGAATGAAATCTCCTCCGATGAAAACTGAACTTGCTCGCTTGCTTGATTCGAGTCCATATCAGACCGCTCTAAGTGTTGCATTTTGTGCTTATGGTTGCGGCTTGTGTAAATAAATACTTGGACGATTGGTTGAGGGCTCAGGAACGAAAAAGGATTGGTGACAAAGGTAAAGAGGGAAGTGATCAACCTTAGAGAAAACATAAAATATTAGGGCCGAGACTTATCAGGTAAGACAACAAGGAAAAATAGGGCGTTCAAACGAATGAAGGCAAATAGAAGAAAAAACTACAAGCTGAAATGGAAAAACTTAAGATTGGGTTTGTGAAAAGGAGAGAAACTTGGAAAAATTATAGACTTAGGTAGAAACCACAAACCCACAAGACTCTGACAAGTTCATGTGATAGCAGGTTGCATATTAAATTTGAATAGGATAGCATATGCCAAATGCAAGTGAATTAGAGCTTCCAATAACAAACTAATTCATCCATGGTGTTTGTACTCTATTTTATATTATTTCACGATTTGCATTTTTTTAGATAACCAAGTTAGAGTATCTTCATTTTTGGTGGATTAAATTTCTTTTCTTCAAATACGAGATTTATTGCATAACATTTTAGAAGTGTTTAATGACTATGGTGCAAAATGTGCCTATTTTGTTTGTGTTATAATATGCTAGTATTATTTCTAGTGTAGAATGCACTATCACAATTATACTACATAATTACATGCTATAATTATAGCAACATTGTTCCAAGTATTATTATTTCTTAGTGAATCAAGATTTCTAAGTAAGAATTAATCTCTCACACTCTATGTGTATGGTATAACTTAGAGGTACAATCTACATTCATTATGCTCTACTATGAAATGTTATTGAATTACTTTCCATAGCTAGTAGTTAACTTGTTGGACATTGAAATGCATGTGTTTTAGCTGGCACACTGAGCATTCAAATAGATCAATTGATGACACATATGTTGTCTCAAGAATTAAAAATCATAGTTAAATAGATTTCTAGATAATCCTAAATATGGTGTTTCTATGTTTTGAATATGATGAAATGACTAGCACATATTTACAATAAAAATAATATACGTAGGAGGTGCAATGTTTTATAGAGTTATTCCATAGATCAAGATCATGTAGTGGCATTAGAGAGGTTGGGTTTGATTAACAAGTCACTTATCACATTATTAGTCATTTACCCATAAAATTATGTTTTTTTCGAGTAGTTTTCTAAAAGAGCCTAACTTCTAACACATGTTTCTCTTTGCATTCCTTATCTTGGCTCAAAGTATTTTCAATCCTTATATTTATTACTAAATAGATCTAATTGGGTTTTCATTTTGGACACCACTTTGCACCTCTTATATAGTAGGATCAAAATAAAACTACCAAGGATTCAAGTAGTTTATTTTCAACCAAATTGTAGTTTGTTAAACAATCTAGCATTGAATCTCCTTGCAATATGTTGGGTTGTGAGTCCAAATCCATTTTAGTTCAAAGATTTTCTTGATTCCTTTTTGAAACCAATTGGTAAAACTGAGAATGTTTAAAGTTGTATCCTGGAAAACATTTGAACTGACATATCACTTGAAGAAGCTATTTAAGATTCTCGGTATCATGCATTGTAAGGTGAGGTATGGTAGATGTTTCAATCTACAATATATATGACTTGTTCATGCCAAACTATACTCAAAATATAAATTAAATGAATGCAATAAATATAGTTAGATTTCCAACACCGAGGACAAGAAGAGACAAGAATATAGCCCTAGAGGGAAGTGGGAATCCTCACTTCCCTCTAGGGCTCTAGTGCATTCAGTTGGATAAGAATATCAAAACTAGGGACTCCAAGAAATATCATTTTCTCTAGGAGTTATCACGATAACCTTCTCAAGGCTCTTGATCCATTTCCTCAACAAGAAAATGAACCACAAGAACACATCCCATTTTTATAGGCACATCGGCTATAATTTCAACATAAACACAACCCAATAATGGTTTTCCTCAAGAACATCATGGTTGGTTCTCTTCTCAACACCCAACTCCCCTCTTGTTCTCCCAAAATCAACAAGTAAAATATGTCCCCTTTTCACATTTTAATTTCCTTTCTCACATTTACCAAGTTTGATTGTACTAAGGCCCATGCTCTCAATAACTAGGTGAGGTGACTTCCTCATCCAACCTCTTACATGCATTCAATGATTGAGTGTCTAATAATTCAAAGGTGTATTAGATGGTAATGACACATTAAATCAGGAAAAATGACATGGGTCTCTCCTTGGACCCCTCTTTATCCCCCTCTTTTGTGGAGTCATAGCTCCCATCATTACCGTCCCTCTAGCATCATAGCCAATAATTATTATTTTATTAATTATTTCAATGTACATAATACATAGTTCGACCCTCATCCATATTAATCAATATGGGATCTGTGCCCCAACATATTATCTCACTAGCCTAAATCACATTTATACAATTACATTAGCATTTGTGGGGACTAAAACTAGGGATGTTACAACCCCTCCCCCTTATTTTTGCACTGTCCTCAGTGCACAACACCATACAGGTGTACATACATATCACAATGCTTGTATCTCTATACTTTAATCAACATCTATTCTCTCTATCCCAATGTCACACATGCATTCCAACCCAACATATTCATATAGTCACTCCAACCCAAAACATGTACACATAGGCACTTCAGCCACAAATCGTACCTAATGATTTCCCAATTTATAATTCTTTCAATAATTCCAACCAACAATCTCTCATTCCCCTTAGTCTACACAACCCAAGGAAACGTACCCATTCTTTGTTATGTAGTCCCACAGGCTATACCACTTCCATCAAGGGCCCGAACATAGATCGAATAGGAATTCTTAGAGATGTGGCTTTAGGAATTCTAGCTGCAACCACTTTAACAATTTGTCAATTCCCACAACAATTCCAACCAACAGGCTCTCATTCCCCTCAACCTTCACAACCCAAGGAAGTGTACCCCCTTCTCTACACCACATCCCTTTAGGATGTACCACTTCTCCCTAGGGCTCCAACACAAGGTTAGATAGGAAGTCTCAGAGCTATGGCTCCAGAAACTCCAACTATGATAATGGAATCTCCAAAATTTCAAATAGGTTTAAATGTGATTCTTGCATTTCATCCTTAAACTCCACTTTGCTTCTTCTCAGCTAGAACAATTCCATTGGAATTTACTCGTTCCATGGATTTTTTCTTGAGTTTTGTTTTCTTATGGTGCTTTTCTTTCCAAGCATTCGATTCTTGTCTTCATTCTTTAGTTGTTCTATACAACCATCATGAAAACATACAAATTATATCCATTTTCATATAGCATTTATCTTTTCCATGGGAGTCCTCAACTCCACAATGCAATTTTTAATCAAGAGTAAGTTTGTAACCATAAGAAACACTTATATGCATGGCTATCATGAGCTTCAAAAAGCTACCATGGGAAAGAATTCATATCACTATCCTTTTTTCAACACACCCTCATGATTCTAGCCACTATTCCATATGGATTTTTAAGTTTCCTCTTCTTTCTTGTACTCACACTCCGAGCTCAGAAATCCCCTTCACTGCTATACAATCCCTTGAGCAATCCATCATTTTCCAAGGTTTTCATTTACAAGGAGAGTGCCAACTTACTACCAGACATTTGCTAGCAGTCTGTAACCTATGGAAATCATAGGGTTCCAATGTCATAACAATAGCCTTCTTCCTAATCTTTCCATATCCATAGCCATCATCTGAATTGTATCACACACATACCATCATCATGAGATATCATGATAGCATTTTCACTTATTTATTCAAATTTGTTTTATATAGAAAACCAAATTTTTGGATTCCTTCTCATAATTTTTGGATCTTGCATATTTAGGTATAAGTCTCCTTTAAAGGCTTACACCATTTCCATATCTAAGACCACTCTACCTATAGTATTTCTCAAATTTTATTCAACAAAACAAATTTTCAGTGTTTATGCACATTATATTTTATTGCAACATTTTCAACAGCTCATGAAATGATCTCAGAATTTTGTATCTTACCAACAATTCAATTACTTACAACTACTATTCATATTAAATGGAATGAAACTATCATTCCCTGTGTATGTATCATCTATGTATAATCTAGCACAACAAGCTATAATGAAATCAAATATTACCAATAAATTGATGTACCCATACCCATGACCACATATACACAATGCATCCTTGCATTGACTCCGGGATAACACATATCTATGTCATGTATTCTTCTATTCTGAGTTGGAAGGTTTAGTGGACACCTCAACACATCATCCAAACTCTTCCCCATTTACTTCCTCGATCATTTAGATACCTTCCTCTATGACCCATACACAACACCATGAATATAATCCTTTAGTCCATTTCAATGTCGACAAAGATGTTTCATTCCAAACATCAGTTATAAATGGGAATATCATTATGCACTTGTAGAACTCTATACCCATTTCATATCCAACCACATCATGGCCTCACACATGGCCAACTCTATTAGCATCCATTTATATAGTAGGAGTACATCTCCTAACTTCCTTTATTATGATATCATAACCAATATAAAATTCATGCTTTTAAATTTCACATCATTTTCATTCTAACATTGAATAAGATTTATATGCATTCAAGGCCCTTTTCCTTTACTATATATAACATAATGTTATTATTGTGATACATATCAATTCAAATATTGAATTTTGACGCCCCCAGGGGGCAACTCAATTGGCAAGAGTTGTGATATGAAGTGTTATTTTCGATGAGGTTCCGAGTTTAAATCCCCTCGACTTACCTATTCCTGCGGAAGGGGCATACGTATGTCACCTGGAGGTTATAGTGGTAGCGGTCGAAATTGATCCCGTGACATGTGAGTGCAAGACCACCCAGTTGCCGATTCCGCTAGATAAAAAAAATAAAATAAAAATAAATTATATATATATATTGAATTTTGACTGAGGGAATTCTTACCTCAATTACCTTAAGCACTTATGCATCATAATAAATCAAATACATACCTTCATGGCTATTATCCATTACTTGATACTACCTGATTAGTTGGTATTTTGTATAAGCTCACATGCTCCTTCCACCAAACTCTAATCAACATGTTACCATCCTCGATTTGTCTTTGCATTGATGGTTTTCATATGCAGTAAGAACATCATCACTTTCAACCATGTTATACATTTTTTTGCTGGATATACAATCCATCATTAGTCACATTCAAATATCATAGCATCATTATTTCAAATATATATCATCAAACTTCCCAGAGTCTACAAGCATTCCATATGCATGGTCCATGCATTCTCACATGCACTAATACATGTTTATATACACTAAGCATTTATTTTCAACATCCCTACTCATGCACATGCATTCTATCTTTCCTATATGCATTTTGCATTACTTCTAGCATGCTCTCCAATGCATATTTATTTCTGTTTGATTGATTTATTTATTTTGTGTTGTAGATGGTTGTCCTTGAATTCCTTTAGATTATTTCTTTCATGTGTGCCTTCATTATGCTCATCCATTCCTTGTTTCTTCTTGATGATCACCTTCCAACCAAGTCCCACTTTCCCTCTTTTCAATTCCAGTGAATATGTCCTATTAGCAACTTCCTTCACTTAGGTATTCATGTTCCAACTTAATTCTACCGAAAATTTTAGTATTCCCGATGTTGTACAAGTACTGCTTCAGTTGAATATTGGCACTACAATCTAATAACCACCCACTACTTATTTCTCCATTGGCGCCTTTAAAACGAATAAACCTAAATTAATTCTTCCACTGAATTCGTTGCAGCTAATCTTGCTTCCGCCGTGAATTGTGATTTATAAGTGGATTTATTGCTGTAAATACTTTCAGACAAAAGTGGGTTTATGGCTTGCAACTCTTTTCCAAGAATTCATATTCTCTCACATAAAATGACTCACCCATATCACGAGTCACATATCACTTCATGAGATTCTTTCCCCCGTTTGCAAAAATATTTGTTTCCATCAATACACTTTTACATTCAAGGTGGAGTCATCCTTGCATAATGCACTAATGCAATAATTATATCAAAACACAATACCAAAAATATAAAAAAAAATATTTGATTTTGAAATAACTTATAGAAAATTTGTAAAAAAAATAATTAATTAAAATATTTACATATTGGTGCAATGTATTCTTTTGAACTCACTAAATGATGCATGCCATAAAATAGACGATGGTACATTTTTATCAATACACACATGTGCCCATTAATTAAATAGAAGCATCGATGCTAACAATTGTGAAAAATAAGCGTTATTTTAAGTGACAAAACATTTGATTGATTATATTTATTATTTTAAGCGGCATACCGCATGACTAATCTCACTGGTGCTTTATATATAATATACACACCAATGCTTTATAGATACTACATGCACCGATGCTTTATATATAAAATACACACCAATTCGTTATATAACATATTTTCACTGGTTCTTTTGTGTATGATATACACACCGATGCTTTCGTATATGATATATGCATCGATGTTTTAATTATCATATATGCACCTGTGCTTAGTAACAAAAAATGGTGTCGACAACGCACCTCAATTTATGGAATTTTCTCTATCCTTCCATGCATGTGGTAATACATGCACAAGTGAGACCATCTATAAGAGCACTATAGATGATTTTGTGGGATAAATTTTGCTCATGGGATAATTTTCCATGGTTTTTCCAAAAATGAGATTCGCTATTTTAAAAATGATTCGCCCAAATTCTATAGGATAAAATTATTTTACCTTAAAAATCACCAAAATTTTATAAAAACTATATAAAATCCTTATAAATTTGAATATTTTTACAAAAATATCACCAAACATTTATAGTTGGCATATGAAGGATTAGTAAGATTCGCCAAGGTTTCTACATTTTAAAACAAATTTCCATCCTTAAAATCATCCCTGAAGAGCACTAGAGCATAATATTTATACCAACACCCTTGTTGCATAAAAAACAACACACATTGGGGAATACAGTAGGAACAAATCATTGGTGTTTAATATAACATAAAATATGGTATCAATGCATAATATTTTTAAGACCACTGGTACTTTCTGATTGTGTGTGCACAGGTGAATGTTACTTAAAAACACACCAATGCCTGTTTCATAAGAACACACTAGTGCATGTTAATGAAAATTCACTAGTGCTTTTGTTACCAAAAAAATCACCAACAAACAAACCTCCACCCACACTAATTTTTCAATTATATGGAACATTTGTTAAAACTTTGCTTAGAATAGCATATGTTGTAGCATAGTTTTTTTTGAAATTTTTCCAAATCTTGTAACACTAAAAACCTCCACTACAAGTTCTTCTCCTTGTAGTGAACTTAGAGAACAGTTCCACACATTTATGTTGATCAAATAAATCATCAATCCTTGACAAGGAATAATGGTTCTTAATAGTGACCTTACATCATTTGCGCACACTTTGCTTAGCTTATGTTATAACCCTATGTTTCATAGGATCCACTAGTGACTAGAAATTTTCCCTCTAGTTGTATTTTTATTGTAAATAATATTTCATTCTGCAAATGATTTACAGAAAAGAAAAGAAAAAGAATAAAAGAAAAGAAATTAAAAAGAAAAAGAATAAAAGAAAAAGAAAAGAAAGAAAAGAAAAAGAATAAAAGAGGGTATGAAAAAAAAAATGATAAAATCCCATGCAATAAGAATGGCTTGATTGATACAGTCTAACCATGGTCAATTCCTTTGAATTTATGCTGATAGGTTAGGGAATAAAGCTTGGCTAAACAGTCTAATCTTAGCCAAGGTAGATAGGTTTGTGAATAAATTTGATCAAACAGTTTAAACTTGATCAAATAGTCCCAGGCTAGAATAATTATTTAACCCGACAACCTAATCTGGGTTAAATTTTCTAGGTGAATAGATTAGGACATCGGTTAGTTTGCCTTCATTTCAATAAAATAGACATGAAGTTGGTTAAATTCTTTGATTTGAGTTAGAAATGTTTTATTCTAATCCCTTGGTGACAAAAATGAAAAAGGGGAGCAACGCAAAAAAACCCATAAAAGGGCACTATCATAAGTTTTTTGTGATATAAAGTGATCAAAGCTCTATGTTAAAAGGCGTGCTTAGATCAACGACAGAGAAAAGTACGCTCAGATCTACGACCGTCAGATGATATCGGACCCCCTAGACCATTCTACCTTTAACAGTNGGGGGGGGGGGGGGGGGGGGGTCCTAGTTGGTGGTATTCCCCGACGGGCCCCATCATAACGTGGCGCGTTTGAGTTAACTCAGACCCCCCTAGCTCTAAACCATTTACCACCTACCCCCCCTCCGAGTAAACCGCTAAACCATTCTTTCATACCACCTCTCTTATCTGACGCCACACTCCACTATATTCACCTACACGTCATTTTCCATAACTCCATCGACATACCATACCCCACTCACCCGTCGCCCATCACATCCCATCCACTTTTCATCCACTCACTTCCCTCCACATCACCTTCATACACCCGTTACCCATTTATTACCCTCCACCTCATCCCCGAGATACCTGTTGACCAATCAATGTGGGCGACCATGACCATTAGCCTGCTGAATCGTCATCTAACTTCCCAACGGACATCTGTTCATCCTCATAATCCCATTTTTTCATTTTTACCGCACTGCTTACGATCCAGATGCGTCCATACCACACCGTTCTCCATTTTGCTAAATTGACATCTGCCATTAACGCCTGGTAAACACAACTAACAATATTTTGTTGCAGCTATCAGTTGATTCAATGGAGCCTAAATCCAAATCCTTAGATATCAAAGAAAATCCATTCCTCCCACCTCCCGTCGACCTGGATCGGATACCTCTGGCTGACAAATATTACTTGATTGCAGAGCCGAAGTGCGAATTCAGCTTCTTCGAATTGCACTTCTGGCTCATAGATACCTTCCTGGACCAAAGCGACGAGATTGGACTTTGGGAGTCCAATCTCCCACTGTATCTTTTCCCTCAAATATACCATTTCCCCGATTTTTACCTCAAGTGCCAGGCACACTATCTTCCCAATCAAAGAGCCATTGTTTTGTCATCTGGAGAGACCCTTTTCACCATTACACCCGAAACCATAGACCAGATCATGAAGGTACCCAGAGCCGAGTTCCTTTCCCCTTTTACCATTGAAGTTCTAACCGAAATGTACCAGAAGTTGTCTGTTCCCCAGAGAGCTCAAATATTTGAGATTTTCCTCCATGAGAGTGCCCAATTACCCAAGAAAAATCCCCCCTACCATTCCTCCATTTTCTCAGTAAAAGGTAACCAAGTCATTTCCTCCCTTTTTTGTATGCTTGTATATTATTCAGATGAGTGGGTGGACGAACCCATCCCGGGTTTCTTGTCCATTTTCTCCACCGAAGAGAAGGCCACCACCCAATTCAATTTCAGCTAGTTTTTGGTCGATAACATTCATGAGCAACTCTTCATTTTTCCTACAGAAGGCATGTTCAGGTATTCATCAATATTGGCATACATGTTCATATTTTTCCAATCAAACAAGTTTCCTTTCTTCTTGCAGAAGCTCGACCAAGATGGTAATCCACAACCGGTCACATCCTTGATGTCATTACTGAGAAAGAGCTCATCTGAGTTCAGTTTTAAGCAGTTCATCGACCAGTTTTACCACCCAGTGGTAAGCATGCTAAGTGGATGGAAAGAACCCAGGATAAATGAAGAGATTCAAAGGATCTTGCACCTATCATAACTTGCTAAAATAGTTGATTGGTACCTTTACCAGGATCACATAGAGATTCGAGTTTATAGATGTGAGCTGCCCCCCTATAAGCTTCCCAAATACTTTCCTGTCAGGATATTTTCTCTGGAATATATCATGAAGATGATTAATTCATATGACATCCATTGTGTTTCTTTTAAGAAAAAACAACAACTCAGGATCATAGGTCAAATTGGATCTTTCATCTACAATAGAAGAGTTGCAGGGGAAGAAGCCAACAAGTTATTAAAAGAAATGAAGTTCAGTCTCAGTTTCTCTTGGCACTATGATCCATGTGGGATTATTGCATAAACTAGATTAAGGAATAAAATTTCCCCATATGCTCATGTGCCCAAACCAGAAGTTGAGAAGTTCATGAACCAGACAGAGTGGGAGGAAAACACTCTGCTAGACACAGAACATCAGCCTTCTCCTGCTAGTATTTCATAGACCACTACTCCTCATGTACCAGTAGAGAAGAGGCCCAGAAAAGAGGTATCTCCCTCAGTCACTAAAGTCTCAACAGAGGATTTCCAAGTTTACAGAAAGAGGCCCAAGACCAGTCATACACCTGACAGGTCTGGAGGAGAAGAGACTCAATCTACTATAGTAATGGAGGGAGAACATTCACTATTTTCTTCAGGAATCCAACAAATGATGTCCACCTCCTCGTCGAAGAAGAATACTGATACAATATTGACAACCAGATCTTCACATGAGCCTGCAGGACTCAACATTTTTTAGAAGTATAACTTAATCAAGAAGAAAAATGAGATGTTGACACATAGTACCTATGCTCAATTCTGGAAATAGAGATATACAACCCAACATAGGTTTCTCTCTGCTTTTGATATAGAGAAGGGAATAATGCACATGGCATACTTGCAGGCACAAGTGCCTCAAACCAAAACAATTTCTCATTATAAAAGGTCAACGTTTGAGTTTGATGCTGCAGAAGTGCATCCAGATGATCAGATGGATCTACACAGACGGACTGGAGAAATTATTTTCGTGACCCTGGTCAACACCTCCATGACTACTGCAAAGTTGCAGGTTTCCTTGAACAATGTCCAGACTCAGCTAAAAATGGAGAAGGTGTCTTCTTTGGCAAAGGATAACAAGATAAAATCTCTGGAGGAACTGGTACTCAAAATTGAATATGATCTGTCCAATGTCAAAGTAGTAGAAGATCTCATCAAGAAGAAGAACACTGACATAGACTCCCTAAGGAAACAATTGAAAATTTATTCTACATAAGGCGCACATGCTAAGCAAATGGTTGAGACTGAAGGCCATAAAGAGGAAATGTTGAAGTTAAGCATGGAGAAGAATGCACAGATTAAAGAAATGGAAGTCGAGATGGAAAAGTTAGTTAACTAAAAGGATCAAAATGTGCCAATGGAAGTCATACCATTGAATGTAATTCCCATCACAGGTATCAGCACAGCAAAAACAACCACCACAACAGAAATTCTAACATCAACCTTAGTAACAACCACATATGCCTCATAAAAGTTAGCAAGGTCCATGCAAGACATGTCTCTGCAGGAACAAGAAATCAAAAGATTGCAGGATGAGATCAATAATCTCTAGCATTTGAAGTGCACTTTTTAGTCAAGCTACAACACTGAAATGCATAAGTCTCAGAGGCTTAAGCAAGAAATTCAGAAGCTACAGAAAGAAACTATCGTGGCCAAAACACTTTTAGAGGCCAAGGAAAATATTTGGATAGACATCTGCAAATCCATGATAGAAATTTGGCCACTTATACAGATTATGTTTGAGCAACATGAACTAATACAGAGAAGCAAACATGCCATTGATAAGATCAGAGGAGAACTAGGAGAAAGGCCTACTAAGGAAAATGAAATCATTAGATTCTTGAATTCCAAAACAAAAGAGGAGCTAGAGGCCTTGGAGATTGAGGATAGAATAGAAACCATCCTTGAGGTCAAGAAAGTTTTGACCAAGAGAGGATTAATGTTGCAACTTGAGGAAAGGGCCCAAGCAATGGATATTGAAGTTCAAAGGTTTTTCAGCAAAATGGATTTACTACATAAGAAGGGGCTACCAGGGTTACTTGTGATCAATGACAAGTTGATTACCCTCTCAGACTACAAACAAAAGATCATCACAGTGGAAAAGGATGGTTCTAATTTTGAAGGGATACAGGGAAGCATCACTGATAAAGAATTTTTAGAGACTCTGCAATTGGACCTCAGCATCCAACACGAGATCACGTACATATTCATCACCAAGCCCACCTTCACCAAATACACAGAGATGGATGAAGTTTACTGAAGGTTACTCAAAATCACCATCCCTAGTCAAAAGATATGGGATGACCTGTGTACTCTGATTGAGTAATGATGAGGTGTACATCCAAGTCAACACATGGTACAATCAGAGTCAAGTCAAAGATGAATCACCAACCACTTCCTCAGAATCAACATCAAGGATTCAAGGATCATTTAGAACTCCTACCTGTTGTAAAATGTAATCTAGTTAGTTAGATTTTATCTCTACCATATCCTGATCATTAATGACAGGATCAATTGTAATTTTTCTATAAATACTTCATACTTCGAAGTATTGAGGGTTGATATTTACACTCAAGCAAGCTGTAATCTGTAATCTTTTTGAAGGGATCTACCAGTAATAAAAAGAATGATTCACGAGATTCCTGCGTGTTGATGTTGGTGATGTTTATTTATCATTGTTAAACGTTTATCTTACTTCGTTATCATTCTATTTTCTATCTCTGATCATTTAAAAGAAGTTTAAGTGAAGAATTTATCTCAAATACTCTGTTTCTGGATTTTAAAGATTTGAATGTTTTTCTTATGATATTGTGATAAATAAATTCTTAAATGCTTATTTATTGTGACTGATTATCTCACCTGTTTTTGCCTTTCATCGCTTTAATTGTAAAGGATGCAACATTTTCATTATCCTGCCATGTGGAGAAACCTAATAAAATATGTTTATGATCTCAATCCTTAAACGCAGATCCCAATGGAAGTGTAAGCAATATTTCAGCCAACCTTGTAAAACAAAACAACATACTCCAATTAATTTAACTAGCCTAATATCTTAAAATCAAACATATCTAAATCTTACAGAGGGATCCCTCTCTGAAATTGGCAGGGCTAGATCCCAGTTTCAAAGCGGTTGGGTAAGTTACCTCTGCTAAATTTATTCTACCTCCTGACAACCTTTGGAAATTTATAGAGCGTTAACATAGTGGCAACCATACTGGGGAACTGAACAAACTTTCCATCCTACAATTTCTTTTCCCTAGATAAAGAGAACTTTATTTCTGAACAAATCATAAAATCCAACTTACAAAGAGATAATGTTAAGAGGTTGCTAAAGTTTGTATATATTAGTTTAGATCTCTAAAAATTTAAAATTCTGGCTCCTAAAAGAGTTTACACCAGATCTCACCCTGACCCAGACCCTGCAACAATAGTAGACATTCTAGAAAAGTTACTCAGAAAGAGAAACACTGTAGAAGGTTCTAGGAGTCACAGTCCTCTTCATAGGTCCACTTCTCTCCCAGAGAAGCTTGTTTCTATTCAGGATCTTGAGTTTGACATATATTTTGAACAATGCCTTTTTAGAACCAAATCTGACAGCTTTGTAAGCGAAACAATCCTAGATCAAACCATCCTACAACCCAGGACCCCTGAAATACTTTCTCCTAGAGAAAATCTTGATCAACGGTTTCTTCAAGAGTTCAACAGATTAGAATATCTAGTAGCAAATATTGATCAAGCCTTGTACAAATCTCACTTCCAGCAGTCAGTCGAACTTTCTTCCCTTACTATTGCTACAACTTCTGTTAAAACTAAATTATCTCACTCCATCCCTCCCATCCCTTCATCTTCTACGTCTTCTATCACTTCTCCTCCAGTTACACAAGTTGTTTTTCAGCCTCCTCCACCAATTATGGTAGCAAGATATGCTCCCTTGGTGTTGGACACTCCCTTACATGCTATGCCCCGGGACTATCAAACCAAACTTCCTCAGTTTGATAGTACTAGACCTCTTAACGCACAACAACATGTTGATAAGATGAATGATTATTTTGATTTGCAGGAAGTAAATGAGGCAGACGTCCATATGAGGCTTTTTGCATAGAGTCTAACTGGAGAATTCAAAAAATGGTTCAAATCATTACACCCTACTACCATAGTGGACATTGCTTCTTTTCAACGGAGTTTTCTTGACAGATGGGAGGTAAAGAAAATCCCTCTCCAGATTTTATCAGAATACGAGAATATCAAAAGGAATCAAGGGGAAACAGTGCAGGATTACTGCATTCGTTTCAACAATATTTACAATGCAATTCCAGTTGATATCAAGCCTCCTCAAGGTTTGGCCTTAATCAAATTCCCTAACAGATTTGATGCGGATATGTTATACCAACTAAGGGAAAGGAATTATGTCACCTTAGAAGACATGCAAAAAAGTGTAGTGAGAGTGGAAGCAAATCTATTAGCCAGGAGAGACCGACAAAGAACAGAAAGAAGGGTTACGATCAAAGAAGATCCTACCACATCTTCTTTAGATGCTAAACTAGATTCCATAGTCAGAACAATGGAGAGAATGATGGAAAGTCTAACCATAGCTGACAGAAATCCGCCCAGGGAAAATCAGCCTGCCTCTCAAATCAGAAATCCAAACTTCAGAAGGAGTCCCCCCCAAATCAGACAGAGAGAACCTAGAGATCAAAAGGAACAAAGAGGGCCTGATTAGTAGATTAGACCACCTTTGTAGGAAAATTACATTGATGATGGGGAGGAGGTAATCGAGGAGTTGGATGATATTCACATAAACCTCATGGATGTCAATGACAACGAATCCATTTTCCTTACTTAGGAAGAACATGAGTTTTTTCTCCTCTCACAAACAGAGGTATATGAGGAAGAAGAGGAAACATAACAACATGCCTTTGAAAATGATATAATGGAGGTCCATAGACAATATAAATTGAGAAGCAAGAAGACTAATGACAATCCTACAAAGAAGGCTGCTGAAAAAAAGAAAGCATCTAATGCCAAGAAAACCTCAGATGTTTCTCCAAATAAAGTCCTTGAGAAGAATAAAGTTGAAGCCTCTGCAAAAATAAATCCTGAAACTTCACAAAGATCAGATCAAACCGAGATTGCATCAACTGGTCAACCAAGTACTTCTGCACAAAGAACTGTGACTGATAAACCAGAAGTGCAAAGCCAAACCATAACTACTACTCCGTTCAGCTTGGAAGGTGAACTAGTCAAATTGAATATTCTTATTCCCCTTTCAGAGATTATGAGAAAAAAATCCTACAGATCACAGGTGATCAAAGAATTGAGCATCGAATCGAAAATATGCACAAAAGCATTAAATATTGAACCAGTAGTATGTACAGATACTGTAAATGTTGCAGATGATCAACCTGAGTTTCTCTTTGGTCCTAAAGTGGATGGACAGACTGATAATGGTTATGTCCTACCTTTTTATATTAGCCTTAATATCCACAACAAGACGTTACATAACACTGTGCTTGATTCAAGCGCTTCTCACAACTTGATGCCCAAGGCTATGATGAAGAAGTTGGGGCTTGATGTCACTAGACCCTACAAGGACTTGTATTCTTTTGACTCTAGAAAATTCAAATGTATATGTCTAATTAAAGATTTGTGTATCACCCTGGCTCAAATTCCAACAAAAAGCACGGTGATGGATATCGCAGTGGCTGAAATTCCGCTGAAATATGGTATGTTGTTATCTAGATCTTGGGGAGTTAAGCTGAAGGGAACATTGCAGTTAGATATGTCATACGCTACCATCCCATTATTTGGACAACAAAGAAAACTATACAAAGAGACTCTGATGAAGTATATGGTCAACAGCCAGGAAAAAACACACAACTACGCATTATACTTTGTCCAATCTGATCTGGATTCATTCATATTGTACAATGATGGTGACCTAGATAATCAAATTGCATAGTTAGAAGATGATGCATCTAGCCTGAAGGAGAACCAATCAATCACTGAGGAAAATAAAGTTGTAGCAGCAGAAAGTGATGAACCAACAACAAATTTATGGAGTATGGATTTTGATGGAGCTGTGAGCAAAGAGGGAGTTGGAGCTGGGGTTTGGTTGCACCAACATAAAACAAGGTATGCATAAATTCACTCTTACAAACTAAATTTTCAATGCACTAACAACATAGCCGAGTATGAAGCTTTGATGCTCGGCCTGAAGCTACTGAAGAAGATTGGTGCCAAAAAGATCATGGTAAGAGGGGACTTTGAACTTCTCATTAAACAAATTAAAGGTGAGTATTCAGCTAAGCACCTTAGGATCATAGCTTATAGGAATGTTGTTTTATATTTTCTACAATGTTTCACCGAAGTTGACTTGCAAGTAATGCCTAGAGGATTGAACATACTAGTAGATGGATTGGCTACTTCAACAACCACATGCAAAATACCTTTCCATCCCAATCACCAATACACAGTAGAGGTGAAGTGCAGACCAACTATCCCAGATAACATCAGGTACTGGAAGGTATTTGGCAATGATGAACAAATTGAAGATTTTCTGCAGTGTAAGAATGATTTTGAATGTACAAATATAGATGTAGAGGATGATGATGATAGTGTAAAAAAGTCAGATTTAGAAAAAGATAGTGTAAATAGAGTAGACTCAGATGAAATGAATGAAAATGATAAAGATTCTGATGTTTTGCAATAAAAAAAATAACGTCTTACCTAGAGGTCTGGTTCCTTTAGAGGAATTTTTCAATTTCGACGATGTGTTAAAGAAACCAAATATTGAACCTAGTGGTAAAGAGGTCGAAGAATGTAACATAGGAACATAAGAAAAACCCAAGATGATAAAACTATCCAATTGTTTACCTCCCGAGAAAAAGCTCAAATACATTGAACTGTTTAAGGAATATGTAGATGTGTTCGATTGGAGTTGTGAAGATTTAAAATCTTATGACACAAGTATCATACAACATAAAACTCCCATTAAAGAAGAACATAAGCCTTTCAGGTAGAAACTTAGGAGAATCAATCCGAAGTTACTTCCCCTGATAGAAAAACAAATTAAAAAGATGTATGATGCTAAAATTATAGTCCCCTTAAGATTTTCGAAATGGGTTTCCAATATGGTTCCCACCAGAAAGAAGACTGGTGAAATTAGGCTTTACATTGATTTCAGAAACTTGAATAAGTTTTCCCTCAAAGACAGCTACCCATTACCTAAAATGGATCACATATTGCAAAAGGTAGTTGGGGCCAACATAATCTCTTTACTAGATGGATTTTTGGGCTATAACCAAGTCCTTGTCCACCTAGACGACCAGGAAAAAACTGCTTTGATCACACCCTGGGGAAGTTTCATGTACGTGAAAATGTCCTTTGGTTTGATGAATGTTGGTGCTACTTTCCAAAGAGCAATGTATATTGCATTTGTGGATGAGATCGGTAGGTTCATAGTGATATATTTGGATGACGTTACTGTCTAGTCCAAATCAGATGAGGAACATTTGAAACATCTTAGACGAGTGTTTGAGAAGTGTAGAAAGTTTGGGATTTCATTGAATCCCAAGAAAACTCTTTTTGGTTTGGAAGAAGGTAAGTTATTGGGGCATATAATCTCTAAATATGGAATTAAACTAGATCCTAGTAGAATAGAGGCCATCCAAAAAGTGGAACACCCTAGGAACATTAAAGAATTGCAATCATTCAATGGTAAAATAATTTTTTTGAGAAGATTCATACCCAACTTGGCTGAACTCCTCAAGAACATCACAAATATGATGAAAAAATATGCCAAAATAAAATGGAACACCGAGTCTAAATAGTCATTTGAGCAGGTAAAACATGCACTTACACAAGCCCCTGTTTTGATCAGTTCAGGTTACACTAAGGATTTCTATTTGTTCTCTTTTTCCTCAAAACACACTATTGCAACAATTTTATTGCAGAAAAATAGTGAAGGGCATGAACAAACCATAGCCTTTTTCAGCAAATCATTGAGAGATGTTGCACTGAAGTATAATATAATGGAGAAACAAGTTTTTTCCCTGGTAAAAGCGATACATGATTTTAGAGTTTACATTCTCCATTCTCACACTATTGCTTATGTTCCAAATGCAGTGGTGAAGGATATCCCGACTCAAGATAACCCTGATGGTAGGAGAGGGAAGTGGATTGTTGTTATTCTAGAATATGATATAGAAATTAAACCCACTAAATTGATCAAAGGTCAGGGTTTAGCCAAATTGATGGATGAATCCAATTTCCATGCTTTAGATATTAACTTATTGGCTACAGTTGATGAACAGGGAGAGCAAGAGACTCCAAACTTAAAAGAGGTATTCTTAAACTCTCCATGGTATGTAGACCTCATATTTGTCCTGCATAATTTACAAGCTCCCCCTAGTCTAACTAAAACTAAAGCCAAATTCTTGAAACTAAAATCATTGAAATATTGTATTCTAGATGGAAACCTTTACTGGAAAGATCCTGGAGGTATTTTGCTTAATTTCTTATTAAAATATGAAGCTAACAAGGTATTGCAGGATTTCCATGAAGGAGACTATGGTGGGCATCTAAGTTGGAAGACCAAGGCTAACACGATCCTCATAGATGGTTTTCACTGGCCCACCTTGTATGTTGACGTGCATAAAAAAGTCACCTGCTGCCACAAATGCCAAGTTTTTGAGGGTAAAAGGAAACTTTTGCCTCTACCCCTGAAACCCATTTCATTTGAAGCTCCATTCCAGCAATGGGGTTTGGAAATTATTGGGGAGATACATCCACCCTCTTCAGGTCATCACAAGTGGATCCTCATGGCTACATACTACTTCACCAAGTGGATCAAAGTTGTACCTTGCAGGCAAGCCACTGACTCTGTCATCATTAAATTATTGGAAACTAATATCCTGTGTCGTTTTGGATGTCCTAGGAAGATCATAACTGACAATGCATCGACCTTCAAATCCAAAAAGATAATATAATTTTGCAGGAAATACCAGATTACTTTGGGTCACTCCACAACTTATTACCCTCAGGGAAATTGGCTAGATAAGTCCTAAAATAAAAGTCTGGTGAATATCATTAAGAAGATGCTACAAGAGAACAAGAAGTCCTGGCATAACAAGTTGGTTTTTGTGCTCTGAGCTGACATGTTAGCATATTTACAGACAGAAGGTAGAGTATGCTTGTTTTTCATTGATGGCAAGATCAGCATGACGAGAGTATACTTGTTTGCCAATGATAGCAAGATAAACAATGCAACAATATTAGCATGGAAAGAACATAAGTGTAATCTCAGGAGGAGAAGCAACAATTATTTTTGGATCACCCATCCTGAATTCCCGATGGCCGTCAGATTTGAATTCAGACGGGAGGAGCGCGCAGAAGAGGAGAACAAATCTCAAATGTTGGATCTGTGTGCTGAGGACCAACAACCGTCAGATCCAGTACAACTGCGAAGAGGATAAGGTCGAGAACCATCCTCCAACTCTGTGAAATTTGAAATTGCGATGAGATTTGAACTGTAGGATCCCAAGGACACATGGCGAAAGATCATCATTTCACTCACTGAAATTTCAAAGGAAGGAGGTGTTCTAACCCCTTGAACTCGCGATATGTGAAGTCACATAATGACCTGAGTTTTAGGATCTAGAGGACAAGTGGCGAAAGATCATCATTTCACTGACTGAAAGGTCAAACGAAGGAGGTTCTCTAACCCCTCGAACTCGCGACATACGAAGTCACGAAATGATCTGGACCTTCGGATCACCAAAGTTATAGAACGTTGATATACCAAGAAAAGCGCTTGAAATTTTGGCCCGTGGTCATAGCCAAGGTCACATCGTCAAAGGATGGAGGAAGGATCTAGTCCAACTAAGCTCCATTTCGGATATCGCGACATGGAGAGTTGAGATGCCTCATCATAAGAGTTCTGAAGTCGTGAATCGCGAAGCACTCGTTTGATTAGTGAGTGGTCATATCTTGTGGTCACATCATCGAGAGTTGGAGGAAGGAGCTAGTGCAGCTAAGCTCCATTTCGGAGATCGCGACATGGAGAGTCGAGACGCCTCATCACAGAAGTCCCGAAGTCACGAATCGTGAAGCACTCATTTGATTAGTGAGTGGTCATATCTTGTGGTCACATCGTCAAGAGTTGGAGGAAGAAGCTAGTCCATCTAAGCTCCATTTTCAAGATCACGACTTGGGAGAGTCGAGATGCCTCATCACAGGAGTCCCGAAGTCGTAAGTCACAAAAAACTTTATGGATAAGTGATTGGTCACCATTAATGGTCAGGAGAAAGGAAGGAGCTATCATCTAAGATCCATTTCGAAGATCACGACATGGAGAGTCGAGATGTCTCATCACAAGAATTCCGAAATGTGAAATTGAGAAATCACTTTCTGTTTAGCCTTTGGTCACAACCAGTGGGCATGTGGGATAAACACGAGTCCCTTAGAATTTAATCCAATGGTGCTGGTAATTTGGGAATTTGATCGAAGGGCTACTGTTTCACCTCACGGTTAGTTGTTTAGTTACGATTCAGTTGGTAGAATTGAATCATGGTTCTTGGACGTTTGGCGATTCAGTTGCTGAGGCATTTTTCTTGGAGATTCAAGGTGTAACTGAAATGGTGGGAGAGTATATTGGAGAGATGCAGTGATTGTGTGAGGTTGGCAATTCTCACTGAAAAATGGGGTAAACTGTGAGAAAGAAAAATTACAGAATGCACAGTGTGAGATCAAACTCAAAAATGATAAACAGAAGATGAACAGAGCAGAATAATATTGAAGTAGAGAAGAATTACAGAACAAAGATCAAGTGGTAAGAATTGATATATCTATACTGGTAGTTATTCAATCATTTATTTATAATCAAGGAGGTAGGGTGGTTCTAGGGAGGACTGTGGTCCTCTGTTATTCAATTTGGTTCTTGAATATTGGAAGTTGTATCCTCCATCTAGTTGTAGCTAGAAAAGCAGGGTGGCAGGGTGGTGCTAGGGAAAACACATAGTTTCTATATGCAAGTTGGTGCTTGTATAAGTCTAGTTGTTGCTGGAACAATTAGGGAGTTGATGCTTCCTTCTAGTGGGTGATAGAGAAGTAAGAGAGTTGGTGCGCTCAACAATTTGGAGCTTGCAAAACAGAGGTAGTAGCCTCACTTTGAGTCGGTGCTCAAAGATAGATGATGTACAAAACTTAAAATATGGCCTATCATTCGAAGAAGAAGAGGTTTTCTCCCTTTATGGGTTTCCTCGTGAAAATATGTCTCTGTGTATATCTTATGTGTGACTGATGTTCTTTATTTATGTTGTTCATATATTGTATAATATTGATGGTCACTTGGAAGAGATTAAAAATTATTTGAATAAGTCATATATCATTTAAGCTCAGTACCAACGGATTCACCCCCCGCCCCCCTCTCAGTTGTCTTAGTAATTTCAAAAATTGGTATCAGAGAGGGTTCCTTTTATTTAAAGGTAGATTTGTAAGATTAAGCATGACAAGTCATGAAGGGACTTTAGCCACTAAGCCTCCTCTGTTTGATGGAACAAATTTTTCCTTCTGGAAGGTTAGAATGAGAACATATTTAATGGCCTTAGGTGTTGACGTTTGGGATGTAGTAGAGACTGGATATACAAAGCCTTTTGTGCTAGCTTCCAAGGATGATAAGTTAGAGTTTATCTTTAATGATAAGGGAATGAATGTTATCTTGAATGGAATTTCTGAAGCTGAGTTTCTAAAGGTGATTCATCTTGAAACTACCAAAGCAATATGGGATAAACTTATTGGCAGTTATGAAGGAAACGAGAAAGTAAAAGATGCCAAACTTCAAACATATAGATTGAAATTTGAACAAATAAATATGAATGAAGATGAAACAGTTAGCAAGTTTTTTTTAAGAGTTTAAGAGCTTGTGAATGCCATGAAGGGTCTTGGTGAGAAGATTGAAGAATAATTTTTAGTTCAGAAGATTTTAAAATCTCTATTTGATAAATTTAATCCAAAAGTCTCTGCAATAGAAGAACTAAATGATCTTAAAAATATTTCCATTTATCAACTCCTAGGAACTCTAACTTCATATGAAATGAGAATTAGCAAAGATAAATCCATTACTAGAGAAGCATTTTTTAAAGCAGACAAGAATATTGATTCAGAATTAGATGATATTGAGACAAAATTTGTGAGAAGGTTAAAGAAAGGATTAGGAAAATATCAAGGCAATCTCCCCTTCAAATGTTTTAACTATGCTAAGATAGATCATTTTTCATCTAAGTGTCCTCACCAGAAAAAGGACCAGAACTCTGATGATGAAAAGAAATACAAATTTAAGAAATATAGTAAAAAGAAAAGTTTGTGTGCAAACAATGACAATTCCTCAGAAGACATAGATAACGATTCATCATGTGAAGAAAAAGTGAATGATTTTATTCTTATGGATATGGGATATCTTGATGATGAACACACAAGAGGTGAAATGGATGAAGAAGAAGATGTGGTGGATATGGAAGGTGAATTAATCAGTGCTTTGGAAGAAATTGACAGACTTAGATTTAAGAAGAGAAAACAAAAACAATTGTTGATGTAGTTTAAAATGAATGGTAAAAAACCTGAGGAAGACTTTGCTCTACTAAAAGTGGAGTTAGAAGAGGAAAAGAAAATAGAGGACATTCTGAAACAACAGTTATGAGAGAAGAAAGAGAGGAGTGAAGCCTTAGAAGAAGAGATAGTAAGAACCATAAAAGAAATGGATAAGTTTAAGGCATTATATCACCAAAATCTGTCAAGTATTAAAGCATCAGAAGGATTAACCTCCATTCTAAATCAAAAAAGGAATCCAAAGTTGAAAGTTGGCTTGGGCTATGAAGAAGGATCAAGTAGTGATCATCCAAGTAATACAGAGCCTATCAAGTTTGCCAAATCTACAATCATTGACAACAACCACTCTACAGAAACAAAGAAAGAAAATCAACCACCAAGAAGGAATGAAAGAGAAAGTACCAGAACCGATCAGAGAAACTATCAACATGGAAGAAATTGACCTGCTCAAAGAACACAGCCTTTTTTCCGGGTACAAAGAAGTTTTCTATGGATATTGTTTTTTTTGTTCTAACTTTGGTCACAAAGCTATAACTTGTTCTTTAAGATCTAGATATGAGCAATCAAGTTATTCAAGGAATAATTATCTTTCAGAACAAAGATTGAGACAACTAAGCAGCAAA
Source organism: Picea sitchensis (assembly GCA_010110895.2). Lineage (NCBI taxonomy): Eukaryota > Viridiplantae > Streptophyta > Pinopsida > Pinales > Pinaceae > Picea > Picea sitchensis. The sequence continues at coordinate 501,102 of SNQJ01S0001115.1, forward strand.
CAACCACATACTATAAATAATGTGATGGTTGGGAAAAGGAGGCAGGTGAAACATAACAACAGTTATGAGCATAAAAATCGTTATGATCTTTTATTTAGTGAACCAGAATGTTACGTATGCCATAACTATGGACATAAATCTGCAGATTGTCGCTTAAGGAATTATAAGCCAGATTTGAAACCCACTGCTGAAAATTTCAAGGTTTGGAAGAAGAAAGAAGATAGCAAGTGTAGACTAGTTTTATCAGCCCAAAGACAAAAAAATCCCTGGTATATTGACAATGTATGTTCCAAACATATAACTGGAGACAAAAGGAAGTTTCTAACTCCAAGTGAAAGCAAATCAGGGAATGTAAATTTTGGAAATGATGCACCAGGAAAAATAAAAGGTAAAGGAATAGTAAGCTGAGTAATGGAAAAGGAAAAGCTCAAGATGTGTTGTTTGTAGATGGTCTGAAACATAATCTACTAAGTGTCAGTAAATTTTGTGATAGAGGATGTGAAGTTTTTTTTACTTCTAAAGATTGTAAAGTAAAGTCTGTGAATTCATGACAATTGGTTGCAAAAGGGATAAGAACAGAAAATAATGTCTATGTGTTAAAAGAAGAAAAAGAAGAATGCCACTTAAGCAAGTATGATGAAAGTTGGCTATGGCATAGGATACTTGGGCACCTAAATTTTGATCATATAATCAAGCTTAGAAACAATGGGGCGGTAAAAAATATTCCAAATATATCAAAGCCATATGAATCTGTTTGTAAACCTTGCCAGATAGGAAAGTTTAGTCGGACACAGTTCAAATCTAAAAACTTTCCTTCAACATAAAAACCTCTCCAGTTAGTACATATGGATTCATGTGGACCATCAAGAAAAGAAGGTACATGAAAATAAAACTATTTTATGTTGATTATTGATGATTATTCTAGACTAACATGGGTTGCCTTTTTGAAGGAAAAATCTGAAGCATTTGAAAAATTCAAAGTGTTTAAAGATTTGACTGAAAATCAAACAGGAAAAAGATTGAAGGAAGTAAGGTCTAATAGAGGAGGAGATTTTAGTTCATGGAACTTCAAATATTTATGTGATAAACATGGAATCAAACGAGAATACACAATTCCAAGGAATCCACAACAAAATGGAGTAGTTGATAGGTAGAATAGATCAGTTCAGTAGATGGCAAGATCAATGATGAATGAAAAGAATATTTTTCAGACATATTGGATGGAAGCAATCCATACATCTGTTCATGTCCTTAACAAATCTCATCTTAGGCTACACAGTGAAAAGACTCCTTATGAACTATGGTTTGAAAGACCTGCTTCAATCAAGCATTTTAAATTCTTTGGAAGTAAATGTTACATCAAAAATAATGATGAAAATATTGGCAAATATGATGACAGGTTTGATGAAGGTATCTTCTTAGGTTATGCTACAAACAATAAAGGATACATATGTTATAATAAGAGGCTACATAAATTGGTTGATTGTATTGACATAAAATTTGATGAATAAATCCCAGTACATAATGTAAGCAATGTTGAACCAAGAACAAAAAATATGGTTGAAGTTGAAGATGAAAAGGTCCAAGGATTAGAAAGAGAAGAATCTGAATCAGATGAAGACAAAAATACTCAGCCTGACACAGATCGGCAGAAAGAAACAAAAACACCTCTCAAAATTGTTAGAAAGAATCATCCCGAAAACCAGATAATTGGACATATAAATAAAGGAGTTCAGACAAAGAAGGAAATTGGTTAAAGACTCATAAAAATCTTAGGTTTCTTTTCTATCTATGATTGAACCTAAATTTTTTTATGAAGCCATCAAGCATGATGATTGGATTAGAGCTATGAATGAATAGCTTGATCAGATTGAGAAGAACAATACTTGGGAGCTTGTTCCTAGACTTGAAGATAAGAATGTAATAGGTTCCAAATGTGTGTTTACGAATAAAATGAATGAAAAAGGACAAGTTATTAGAAATAAAGACAGATTGGTCTGTAAAGGGTATGCACAAGTTGAAGGTCAGTATTTTGATGAAAATTTTGCACCAGTGGCAAGATTGGAACCCATCAGAACGTTTCTCGCATATTCATGTCATAAGAACTTTAAAGTGTATCAAATAGATGTTAAGTTAGCATTTCTTAATGGAGATCTAGAGGAAGAAGTATATATGGAGCAGCCTGAAGGATTCTCATTGACAGATAATATTGACTATGTCTGCAAACTGAAGAAGGCTCTATATGGACTGAAACAAGCACCATGAGTTTGGTATTATAGACTGGACAAATTTTTACAAGATAAACGGTTCAAGAAAGGTACTGTTGACAACAATCTCTACATTAAGTCTGAAGGTTATGATTTACTAGTTGTTTTGGTTTATGTAGATGACATTATTTTTGGATGTACTAATGATTCTTTTGTCTAGTGGTTTTCTAACTCTATGAAAACAGATTTTGAGATGTCCATGATAGGAGAATTGCCATATTTTCTTGGCTTACAAGTAAATTAGAGTTCTACAGGAATATTTATCTCTCAAGAAAAATATTTGAAAGAGATGTTGAAGAAATTTTAGATGGAATATTCTTCTCTTGTTAGTACACCTATGGTGGTTGGTTGCAAGCTCAGTAAATATGATATTTCACCTGATGTTGATCAAAGGACATATCGATCAATGATAGGCAGTCTTTTGTACATCACAACATCTCGTCTTGATATAATGCAAGATTTTGGAATGGTAGGTCGTTGTCAGTATGCTCCTAAACAAAGTCATTTAGTAGGTGTATCAAGGATATTCAAATACTTGAAGGGCACAATGACGTATGGTCTGTGGTATCCTAGAAATCAGAATTTTCAATTAACTGCTTATTCAGATGTTGATTGGGTAAATTGTGTGGATGAGAGAAAGAGCACCAGTGGAGGTGCATTCTTCCTGGGTGACTCATTAGTAGCATGGATTAGTAAGAAGCAGGGATCTATTTCCTTATCAACTACAGATGTAGAGTAAATTGATGCTACTTGATGCACACAAATTTTATGGATGATACAAGCTCTTGCAGATTTGGAGGTAACTTATACGAATCCCATTCCACTTCACTGTGATAACACCAATACCATAAGTCTCTCCAAGAATCCCGTACTTCATTCAAAGTCTAAGAATATACCAATAAAATATCATTTTCTCAGAGAGTAGGTTACAAACAAAATTGTTTAGGTGAATTATATTCCTAACATAGAACATATAGATGATATCTTTACTAAACCGTTAGCAGCGACACCTTTTGGATATTTTTGTTAGAAGTTGCAGGTTATATCTTCTTTTTTCTAATCTGTTCACCTTGTCAGGGGGGGTATGTGCTTGTCACATATATGATACCTTCGATATGTATGACAACAACTTAGGGGGAGCATGTTTCTTCTTTGACATTGATGTCAAAGGGGGAGAAAGTGTGGTAATGGTAAGGATTCTACAGTGGTATGGTTGGATTTCCAGGAAGAGTAGTGCAGTTGAGGCAGAGTAGTGCATAGTCCAGGCAAAGAGTGTAGAGTGAAGCTCTTTAGGTTCTTCAAGGGGTTGATATCAATGCCAAAGGGGGGAGATTGTTGGCATATTTACAGATAGAAGGAAGAGTATGCTTGTTTTTCATTGATGGAAATATCGACAGGTCGAGAGTATACTTGTTTTCCAATGATAGCAAGATCAACAACATAGCGATAATATCATGGCAAGAACATAAGTGTAAGCTCAGGAGGAGAAGCAACAATGATCATTGTATCACCCATCCCAAATTCCCGATGGCTGTCAGATATGAATTCAGACAAGAGGAGCGCGCAGAAGAGGAGAACAAATCTCAGACGTTGGATCTGAGCGTTGAGGACCAACAACCGTCAGATCCAGTATAAATGCGAAGAGGATAAGGTCGAGATCCATCCTCGAACTCCGTGAAATGTGAAATCATGATGATATCTGAATGGTAGGATCCAAAAGACACATGGAAAAATATCAGCATTTCACTGACTGAAAGGTCAAAGGAAGGAGGTGCTCTAACCCCTCGAACTTGCGATATGCGAAGTCATGAAATGACCTGATCTGTAGGATCTAGAGGACACGTGGTGAAAGATCATCATTTCGCTGACTGAAAGGTCAAAGGAAGGAGGTGCTCTAACCCCTCGAACTCATGAAATGCGAAGTCACCAAATGATCTAGATCGTCGGATCACCAAAGTTCTAAACCATTGATCTGATAAGCAAAGCGCTTGAAAGTTTGGCCCGTGGTCGTAGCCAAGGTCACATTGTCAAAGGATGGAGGAAGGAACTAGTCCAGCCAAGCTCCATTTCGGAGATCACGACATGGAGATTCAAAACACCTCATTGGAGGAGTTTCAAAGTCATGAATTGCGAAGCGCTCGTTTGATTAGTGAGTGGTCATAGCTTGTGGTCACATCGTCGAGAGTTGGAGGAAGGAGCTAGTTCAGCTAAGCTCCATTTCAAATATCGTGACATGGAGAGTTGAGACGCCTCATCCCAAGAGTCTCGAAGTCGCGACTCGTGAAGTGCTCGTTTGATTAGTGAGTGGTCATATCTTGTGGTGACATCGTCTAGAGTTGGAGGAAGGATCTAGTTTAGCTAAGCTCCATTTCAGAGATCGTGACATGGAGAGTTGAGACACCTCATCACAAGAGTCCCGAAGTTGCGAATCACGAAATGCTCGCTTGATTAGCGAGTGGTCATAGCTTGTGGTCACATCGTCGAGAGTTGGAGGAAGGATCTAGTCTAGGTAAGCTCCATTTCAGAGATCACGACTTGGGAGAGTCGATATGCGTCATCATAGGAGTCACAAAGTCGCGAGTTGAAAAATGCTTTATGAATAAGTGCTTGGTCACCACCGGTGGTCACAAGAAGGGAAGGAGCTAGTAGCTAAGATCCATTTCAGAGATCATGACATGGAGAGTTAAGATGTCTCATCACAAGAATTCTGAAATGTGAAATTATGAAATCACTTTCTGTTTAACCCGTGGTCACAACCAGTGGGAATATGGGATAAACACGAGTCCCTGTGGATTTAATCCAATGGTGCTGGTAATTTGGGAATCTGATTGAAGGGCTACTGTTTCACCTCACGGTTAGTTGTTCATTTACGATTCAGTTGGCAGAACTGAATCATGGTTCTTGGACGTTTGGCGATTCAGTTGCTGAGGCATTTTTCTTGGATATTTGAGGTGTAACTGAAACGATGGGAGAGTATATTGGAGAGATGCAGTGATTGTGTGAGGTTGGTAATTCTCACTGAAAAATGAGGTAAACTATGAGAAAGGAAAATCGCAGAATGCACAGTGTGAGATCAAACTCAAAAATGATAAACAGAAGATGAACAGAGCAGAAGAATATTGAAGCAGAGAAGAATTACAGAATAGAGATGAAGTGGTAATAATTGATATATCTATACTGGTGGTTATTCAATCATTTATTTATAATCAGGGAGGTAGGGTGGTGCTAGGGAGGACTATGGTCCTCTGATATTCAAGTTGGTGCTTGAATATTGAAAGTTGTATCTTCCATCTAGTTGTAGCTAGAAAAACAGGGTGGCAAGGTGGTGCTAGGGAAAACACAGAGTTTTTTGTATGCAATTTGGTGCTTGTATAAGTCCAGTTGGTGCTGAAACAATCAGGGAGTTGATGCTTCCTTCTAGTGGGTGCTAGAGAAGTAAGAGGGTTGTTTCTCTCAACAATTTGGATCTTGCAAGACAGAGGTAGTAGCCTCACTTTGAGTTGGTGCTCAAAGATAAATGATGTACAGAACTTAAAAGACGGCCTATCATTCGAAGAAGAAGAGGTTTTCTCCCTTTATGGGTTTCCTCGTGAAAATATGTCTCTGTGTATATCTTATGTGTGACTGATGTTCTTTATTTATGTTGTGCATATATTGTATAATATTGATGGTCACTTGGAAGAGATTAAAAAATATTTGAATAAGTCATATATCATTTAAGTTCAGTAACAACTAATTCACCCCCCCCCC